>JAWNNH010000191.1:600000-931750 GCA_035043045.1 Hirtodrosophila alboralis | reverse complement strand
TCCAATTTAAATGATAATATTGTACAATACTTTTTAAATATTTGCCTGTTTATACTTATAAATATTTTAAATATATAACAAAAAATTAGATTTTTACTATAAGCATAGTAGAATGTGTGTTACATTTTGTGACTCATTTTAATTTTAAATGTTTTAAAATCAATTTTTGTTTATACTTACATCCTTGTAATTATTTTAAAGAGTTAAATAAAATTAGATTTTTATTTTAACAATAGTAGAATGTGTGTTAAAATTTGCGAATCAATTTAATGTTAATTTTAAATTTTGTATCAATTTTTTCTATACTTACATGCTTAAATTTATTTTAAATATATAAAACAAAATCTACTTTTACTATAAAAATAGTAAAATATGTGTTAAATTTTGCGATTAATTTTATTTTTAAATTTTGTATAAATTACATCCTTATAATCATTTAAAATAGTTAAAAAAAATATTAAATTTTTACTTTAACAATAGTAAAATATATGTCAAATTTTGTGATTCATTTAATTTTAAATTTTGTATCGATTTTGTAAGTTATTAAAAATTATTTAACATTAATTTGGATTGTCAATATTAGTATATTCAAGTCTACTTACTTTTAAAAATATTTTGATTTCTTATACATTTTTATAAAATAATAAAATTAAATAGAAAAAATAGAAATTTTAATTTACAAAATTTAATTTTTAGAAATGAAATATTGAATTTAAAGTTTATTGCATATTTTATAAAATTTTAAGCTAAACATATTTATTTTAAAGCATAGCTCGTTGTGGCTTTGACAATTTATATTTCTTCAATATTTCTTTGACTAACCTTTGTGCAATTGATAAATAAAATAAACTTTTATTAATATGTGCTTCAAGTACTCTAAACTCAAAGTAAATATTCTTAACCAAGACCGACTGACTGCTGCTTCAACTTTGCTTAAATAAATAAACCCCAAAAGTGCGCGTTCATAGACAAAAGTATTTTTTCTTTATATTTTATGAGGCAAAATGCAAACAAACAATGCTCTCTGCAGACTAATTATTTTAGCTTGAAGCCAAAGCTATAGTCCCAGTCCCAATCCAGCAAAAAACAGAAACTAATCAAAATATTTTCGCAACTTTCCATTATGAAGTGAAAAGTTGAAGACGCGACGACGCAGACGTCTACGTTTGCATTTGCATGAACAATGAAAAGCAAATATTTTGCCGCTATTGACATTCAACTACATAGAGAGTTGTCAGGCAAGGGGCAGGGGGCAGGGCGGGGCATCTAGTATTCAATTAAGACAAATTATGAGCACTATCTCGGATTTCAATAGCCATCAAGTACCAGCTGCCCCAATGTCTGACAATATTTTGTTTGACAAGGCTGCAACCTCAGAATCCTTGAGTTTAACGTTTTTTTTTCCGGCGAATATCATTGCAAGGTTAGCGCAATTTTTACTATAATCTAAAGTATATTTTTTTGAGTTGTCGTTTCTTAAGAATTTCTGAACTCACAGACACACACAACGTAGTATCTGAGCTCTCGCCCTCTACATGGGTCCATCTGTTTGTCCGTCTGTCTGGCTGGCACACTGCTGATTTATGAATTTAATTAAAAGCAGCAACACGACAATAAAGTTTGCCGCTGTAGTACAATGCCAGCGCTTTGTGGAATATATTTTTTGGAGAGCGCGTTTAAAATGTATTTATGATGAAAATAGTAGTATAAGGCCATTTAATGAACAAAATGCCAGAAAAAAGAGAGGAGACCTGTCCCATTCTCAATGCACTTAAGTTTGAGTTATGCGGCCACGTGTTTGTATTTAATTAGCATTAGCCATAGTCTATAGTACAACACAGGGTGCACGCTTTGTTATTTGGCCATATTAAAAATGCGCTTGAAGCAATTATTTTTGCTGTGCTATGCCATTGTGCAACATGAGGCCCAATGATGATGACGCTGACGATGCCACAAGAACTTTGGCTAACAAACTACAGCTTCAATTTTGCCTGGCAAAGATACCCAGGGCAAACCGCAAGTATCTTATTTTGGAGCGTCTTTTTAGCTGTTTTGCAGCTACTGCAACAACCCACATAATCAAGACAAAGCCAAAAGCAGCAGTCAGGCAGTATATATACCCTTTATACTGCTACTACTCCCCTCTCTAGCCTACCATCAATGCAGACTCTAAGAGTATCTTTGCCTTTGTCTGCCAAGCTTCTGGCGTGCCATGTTTATCTTTTAACTAATTTTTTTCATGTTGCTGCCTGGTTCGCATAGTAGTTAACTTTGTTGTGTCTGTGTGTGTGTTGTTGTTGTGCTGTTGATGTTTAATTTCTTTAGTGGAAGTAATGGCCAAGTCGCCAAGTTGCATGCTGCAAAAGTTTTGCCTGCTTGCTCGGCTGCGGCAAAGCGAAAGCAGCCCAAAAATTCTCAAGAGCTGCAGTTGACTTATAAAGCGCGATACTTGCTACCAGATTTGGAAATCATTCAACAACTAAAAGCAGCCAACTAAAAGGAAGTAACTCAATTTAAAGAATTTATTGTGTATAGCATGTGTAACATGGCATAAATTAAATTGCACTTGTTTGCTTACTTTGAGCAGAGATAATTAAACATGTTTAATTATATGTTGTTTAATGAAAAAGTTGAGCATTTCTTTAACGAAAAAAATTACTGATATTTGGTTTTAATAAAGCCTAAAACGAGCTGCTTTAAGCCAATATTTAAAGCACAGCCTTTCTCTGCGCTTCTCATCAAGCGAGTGGCTTGGCGGATGTAAATGATTTTTCCACTTAAGCGTATCCGTGCGGTTGTCTGGGCGCACTTGGCGCGATAACCGCAGCAGGTTGATGTTGTACTTGATTATCATCTGACATTGGCTGGAGCTGGAGCTTGGGACTTGGGGCTGTGGCTGGAACCTGTGGCTTTGATTGTGCAGTCAGTGGCGCCGTCTTTCGGAGCTGACTGCATTTCGAGTATCGATATCGTGCTTAATTAAATCGATACTAATGTCAATGAGTTTCTAATTATACAGGTTGCTACTAAATATTGGCAAGTGCTTACAAAGAAGTAGATTAGTTTAGCAAACACAATTTTACACACATAATGGCTTAGTCTGCAGCAAGCCAATCCACTGTGGGCCATAAATAACGGATGAGCCATCATACGATATATTGCCTACCACTGCAGCACATTGAAGTTAAGATAATGTCACGTTCTGCCTTTGGACTGTCCGATAAGATCGGAGCCAACAAGCGCGTTGACGTTGTTGCCGTTGTTGTTATTGTTGTTGTTGTTGTTATGGTTGTCGTGGTCAGAGGCACACCCCCGCCATATATCTATGACAAATGTACGATTCGAGTGCGCCAGGCGATAAGCAGATACTAATTAATAACTGTTGGCCTAAGGGTACGCTCTACGATTGGCGCTGCTGTCACATGGGCTACCTGCAAAAGGCATTTGCCAAATTAAATGGCCAGTCAAATGATCAGCCAATATATATATATATATAGTACATGGGCAGTAGCCCTAGGTGCAGCTTAAACAACAGCACAATGCAACTAGTTGCACTTACACTTAAGGAAAAATATACAGAATTATGAAAAGATTGAAACAGCAAACAAATTGTATGCCATTTATTTCTAGAAAATAACAAAAATTTATAGACGAAAAAAAAGCCCCTTGTTCATAAAAACTCATAAATCATTCATGAAATACGAATGGCGTTTAAATTTTCGATAGTGCTTATATATTTATAAGTATAATGAACAAACTTGCTAACTAAATGAGTATATTCATTAAAAAGTTTTGCCTGTATTTAGCTTTATGTTTTTTAAGTTATTTATTTATTTATTTGGATGACAAACAATGCCGTACCATAGATTCAAACGTAATAACACTCTTTTTAATATAGATAAAAGTATAGAAAAAACCTAAAAAAATTACTTCAGTTTTAAATAAAAATGTTAGTTCCACGGGAATTTATTTTATTTATTTGTTTTAACGCATATAATAATATTTTAAACAACCTTAGTACACTTGTATATTGTAACTAACCGATTTGAAATTCAACTGAATATAGAGTAATCAAGGTTTTAAATCGGCTTCACAGAATTTAAAAAAATTTAGTATTTTAGAAACTTATTCAACCGGCAAATATTTGAATTATTGGAATTATTTATACAATTTTAAAATATTCCATATATTTCAATTTAAAATGGGAAAACAATCGATGATGGCGTAATTATTAAAAACAATCAAGACTGTCCATAACGAAATAATTTGTTTTATCACTTTTTCTCTCTAATATATAAGTATATTCCACAGATTGTCCATATCAGGGGAGTTACATAAAACTCCATTTGCAGTCAGGCTGGTAATGAAAACTGTAGTAAAAACCGAAGGTGTTAAAGAAGTTCGAGAGATTTATTTTTTCGAACTTCCAATGAGGATTTAACATCGAAAAACTCTGCCCCTGCCAACTGTTCGGTAAATTTCCACTGGGACTGCCTTGCTAGGGTTGTCAGCGAATGAAAAGTATTTTATTTATAATTAATTGTAAAATATACAGCTAAATAAATGTGCATTGTGGTGTAACACGCAGAATGTCGAGGTAGGGTAGAATTCAATTTAGATTTTTGTTTTAGCGAGTAACAAAATAAAATTTTCTATTTATATTTTTAAAAACTTTATTGGAAGAAAAGAAACATTTTTTTTTGCTTGGTCAACAATTTTTGGGACTTGCCCATATACGAAAATGAATAATAACATATACTCTGACTATTTAAATTGTCTGGAATGCTGTTTACACCACTTAAGCAATATTTATTTCTGCATATTCTTCCTCTTCATAGAAATGTTATCGATTTAATATTCATGTAGACCATGTTCGATTAATTGTTTTTTTTTTGCAGTGTACAAACCATTTTCATTAATTATGAGCGCAAGAAGCAAAGCGAGGCGCCAGCTGCAACTTCATTGGAAAAACGTGCAAAATGTTTTGGCTCTAGGCGGCTTAGCCAAGTGAATGATTCGAATCTTTGGCAACATGAGGCGCCACAAACCGGGCCAAGTTGTTGACGTTGCTACTGCTGTGTCCGCTGCTGCTTATAACTGCTGCTTCTGTTGCATGCACCTAATCGAGGGGCGCCATCATCAACATCATTATGATGATCATGGGTCAAGGCAATCGCCCCAGCGGAAGCAAGTGCTTACCATTAACGCATTGCGTTTACGTATACGTATACGTCTACGTATATGTTCACGTACCACGACGAGCATTAAATTAGCTGCAAAGGCCTCTCCTTATTAAGTAGTATCGTCATTTAGTATGCACGCCCACTCGGTAGAGTCTGGACCCACTGTGCCGGCTACTGTGCGCTCAAGTTTTGTTTGCAATTTGTTAATAGGTTGTGGCATGCAGCATGTAAATACCTAAATAGCTGAATTGAACAGGACGCCACGATGCCACGCTCATTAGCCATGCGGCTTTAGATGGACTTGTGTGCGGGCAAGTTAATCCAATGGCTGAGCATTAAATTTGCACATGGATATGGGCCAAATTAGCCCTTGGTCAGTTATTTAAGGCATCTATTAGTCATAAAGACTAGCCCAAGTCCAAGCTATTGATGTGGAGCGGGTCTAGTCTCCGACTTGAGCTCATTCGCACGCCTCGTCGTCCAAATGGACAGCATACTCGTACTTGACTTCTGAACCAGCGCCCACGGAGCGTGACTGGACTGGAACCAAACCCAACAAAATGTTGCTCTGAAAATTGGCTAACCAAAACTAACAACAATAAGCATTGTTGTTGTTGTTGTTATTGTTGTTGTTGGTGTTTCTTGTTCTGGTTAGTTGTGCTTGTTTAGATAGGCAATCTGTTGAACGCCACTTGAAATAGAATTTTCCCACCATCTAAAAATAAAACTCTAAACATGCCAGTGACAACAGTGCTCGACTATAAAATGCTCTCCAGTTTTATATGGATTATATCTAATGCTCAAATATTTAACTGTAATAAAATAGGAACAAAACTTTACTCAAGCTGATATGCCCTCTTTTACATAACCTTTAATTAAACGGTGTTTGGGAATACATTACATTTAGTTTTCTTTGTCTTTTCTTATCTATATATTATTCCCATTTTTTTTTTCTCTTTTCTTATTTATTTATACAATAATAATTTCTGCAAGTGGTCGGCATTTTTTCATGCCTCAAAAGTTGGGGACATGTGGGAGACCGCAATGACTACTTAACTGCAAATTATACAGTACCCAGGGGCAGTCGGATGGGTTGGCTCAACTACTATAATAATAAATGAAAATGTCTGTAATTCTCATGTGCGGACTCTGCCCGGCAAAAAAATACAAAAAAATATAAAAAGAGGCCGAAGAAAAATATGAAATACAAAAAACTGACGGCACTTGCTTATTATGCAGCTCATTTGAGAGTGTGGAGAGGGGGGTAGGGCCATCAACAATTCTCACAGCTGCCTGGTGTCTGGGAGGGATTTGGAATTGGAAGTGGAATCGAAATCGGAAGTTAAGCCAAGCAAATAGAAGACGTGTAAACGAACTCTGTTTTTTATTATTTTTTTTGTTTTTTGGTTAAGGAGGCGTAGCAGGGTTGCAGTGCCACTTAGTGTGGCATGTTGACCCATTATTGAAGAGGCAGTCAGTCATCAATAAAATTGCTGTTGAAAGTTCATATTTGGATTTTAATTAACGGGTGCTGTTTGATAAGTATACAACAATAACAAACAGCTGTTGCCAGTTGTCAAAGGCATCTATCATCGCATATACAAGGGCTTAGCTAGTTGACATGGGAACATCCGTTGCAAGCATGAGGGGTGGCTTACCTGGCTGCCACATAAACGTGCAACTCAAGCATACATTTATAGCTGCTGACTCGAGCAGCCCTCGCCAAACTACACACACACATATATATAGTTGGGGTTCAATAAACTTGCTGTGTGTGCAGCAGACGCAAAAATGAGTTGAAACTCAAAGTGGAGTTGCAACTGCCCCATCAAAATGAAGGCAGACTGGCAGGCTGTGGGCTGGCGATACACTTCATTTTGACAGATTACATCTCATTATATACACCTTGCGGTCAGATGCAGTGCAGCCAAAGCAGCCAAAGCACCCAAAGAGCCTGGTTAAAAACGAGTTGTGGCCCAAACAGTTTGGCAGCCACTGCGTGGAGTGCTGCAAGATTGATGGCCAGATATTAGCTTTGCATAACAAATTTTCGCTTTGGCCCAATGCAATGATGATGACGTTCAAAGAGGCTGCATTGAGTTATGAATACTTCAAATTAATTCCCAGGCAAAAGCAGTGCAGGCGAAAGCAACACAATTTATAAAAAGAAAAAAGAAAAATATAGCGCAATAAAATGCGCAAGTTTTTCACATTGTTTATGGCAAGTTGAATTGAAGTTCATTTATAAGGCAATTTAAAAACAATTTACGTGTTGCATATGCCGTTAATTTATCAAGTAGTCAGGCCGCTAGTTTAAAACAATATTCCCCTCAGCTGAGCCAGCAAAAACCCAAGAGCCAAACTGTTTTCAACACACTCATCATAGGCAATTAATTAAAAATTGAGCAGCAGCCGCAGCAGCAGCAGCCATGAGGAGCGCTCTGTATCCATCCACAGTGTAGCACATCAAGTGCCGTTCAACGGCAACATTTTGGGGCGTGCTGGCATTATGATTTTTTCATTGATACAAATAGAGGAGCGCATAACACTGTGCAACTTGTTGCCCAGCCAGGCCTGTTCCAAGTGGCATTATTTTTATTGCCTTCAACGTCGGCACTACGCCTGGCTAATAAGCACAAATTTATCAGCTCAGTACGTGCGTGGGGCTTATGTTGGAGGTGTTGAGAGAGAGTATACTACTCCAACTCCTCCAACTCCTACAGAGAATTACACAGAATGTTGCAGCTTGAGTATACAAATTGAGTTTATTACAAAAGAAATACATAAATATGCTGAGTATACGACAATACGAGTATATGACACATTAACCTAGGCAATAAATTTCTATATTAAAGCTAAACTACTTAATATCCTATAGACAAAACTGTTATACTAGCATTGCAACATCAACAACAACAATTGTGTGGCACATCATCACAGTACAGTTTTGGCGTATTTGAACTTTGAACAACAATGGAGCAACTGGTCACGATTAAAGCTCTAGAGACAGTAGACCAAAGTCCAGAAGAGCGCATTGAACACCAGGAAGGCTAGTGGAAATACAAATCTCATCTTGCGATCGATCCACAGCGACACCTCCTTGGGTGTCATTGTGGCAAAAGTTTGTGGCGGCTTCTCATTTCCCGTCTCCGTTAATGTGGCTGTAGAGGCTGTTGAGCTTAGGCTTGTGTCATTATCCTCCAGGCTAATCGTGGAGTTCTCTCTGCTGAGGGCATTGCCTATAATGATGGGCGTCTCGATGGTGATAACTGTATTGTTCTGGTTGCTGCCACAGATCTTGTTGCAGCTGCTCATCGAACTGTTGCTGCGATTGAAGCTACGTGGATTGCGCTTCAGTTTGGGCACAAACGTGGATCGCACGATATATTTGGTGGTACGCTTCTTCAGCTCCAGATTGTTGTTGCGTCGGAAAATGGTATTGACAAAGGCAAACTCCATTAGACTGCCAAAGATGAAGAAGGTGCAGACAAGGAACCATACCTCCGACATGGTTACATAGCTGACCTTCGAGAGATTGTTCTCCTGTGACAGCGAGAGCGTGATGAACGACAACAGTGTGGAGCATCCAAGCATGGAACGTGCTGGAGTTTGATCAGCCTGCAGCCAGAAGGATACCCACGATATGGCCACTATCAGCATGGAGGGCACAAAGTAGTCTATAATATAATAGCCCACCTCGCGGGTCAGCACCACACTGAAGCTCAGAGCACTGTAGTTGCCCACCAGAGCACCATGTGACATGGAAAAATCATCGGACACACTGACCGACTCATTGCATACCCAACCATTCAGTTCGTATTCCGTTAGCTGCAGCTGGGAATGAAAGCTAACCGAATTTGTGGGTTCCCAATGCAGTTGCAACATCGATGTATTGTACATCCAACTTTCCAGAACTGTGGTGCAATTCTGTTCATCAAACGGAAACTTTTGAAAGTTCATCCAGCAATATAATGTGGCCTGTATGCGGGACGAGATGATCACTGTGCCATCAGGATAAATGCTAGTCAGCATATCCTTTTCATTGGTGCCCAGCACATTGGAGCTCTGTTCATTGGCCAGAAATACATGAGGAACCCAGAGCAAATCCCGTAGTGCGGAAGTTCCTACAATGGGCTGCTGGCGACTCGGCGCATATTTACCAAATTCCAAGCGGGAATCATAATAGCGCAACTGTAGCAATCCCTGGACTACAAACTGCAAATCACTCGAGTCCAAATCCTTAAGCACATAGATATAGAAACGTGCAAAGACATTGACGGGTTCAATCTCCCCATTAGCATTGTTCATTATAGGTGGCTCATGGCGATCATAGTGACATCCATCTGTAAGACGTCCTATGAGTTCTGTTTGGGTTATGGAATTCGCATCCTTCAGTGAAGGACAATTGCTGGAGGACAGCTCAGTCAGATTGAGGGCCACATTAAAACTGGAGCTGCTGTTTGTGGATATTGATGTAATCGAACCATTGCCAGCTGTAAAAGAAAAGTTAATATATTATATAACAAATATTTTAAGATTGTATAGGGAAATCCCAGTACTTCAACACATACTATAAAACAATCAACTTTATTACATACATACGAGTATATAAATAATTTATCACTCTATATATTACATACATATGTATATATAAATAATTTATCACTCTATATCAGTGACTAGACAGATAATACATATATAAAGAATATTCCAGGAACTTCAAGTTTCTTAAGATTCAGTAATAAAGAAGATTTATTAGGAAATTTTAAGAAATATGTATTTGAATTTAAAAAAAGGGCAGTCTTTAATATTTATTTTAGTTTTTTTTTTAATTATTCATTTAATTATTTATTTCACAATCAGTTAATTAATATTCCAGAATGTTCCTTATAATTTAGTAGTTAAAGAGTTTTATTAGGAAAATATAATTGAATTTAAAAAAATGTGCAGTTTATAATATTTATTTTATTGTTTAAAAAAAATTATTTATTTATTTTTTAATTACACAATCAGCTATTAAATAATCCAGAATATTCCAGGAATTTTTAGTTCCTGAAGATTCAGTAATAAACGAGTTTTTTTAGGAAACTTTAAGAAATATTCAGTTGAATTTAAATAAAAATGTGCAGTCCGTAATACATATTTGAGTTTGAATTATTTATTAATTTAGTAATTCTACAATCAGTTGTTAAAAAATTTTAAAAGCCCATAAAAAGAAGTAAATGGATATTATAGAGGCTTTTCTTATAAAAGCTCTTAATATGGGCAATGCGAGTGTTCAATGTGCAGTTGGTGTAAACAAGAAAATCTATTTAAGAATAGTTATTAAAGTATTTATTAAAATTACGCAATAAAATTTGGTATATTACGCGATATATATTTTATACATATTAACTAAAGAATTAGAAATTGATATTTATACTACTCAATAAATTTATATTATTTCATAATGAATTTCCGGAAATTTATTCAATCATCTCATTTTATGTCAGAGCTTTTTAAAACTAAAAAATGTAATTTGATGGTGTAGCACTTTTCAAGGATAATGCAGGAATATGCGGAATAATTACTTTTGTGTATAGTCTTATATTATTTATTTTTTTAAATTTTATTTTTTTGCTGAAATTGAGCAATTAATTTTTAAAAATTTTTTTAAAAAAAATCATAAATCCCATTAATGACCATTTGTGTATAGTTAAACAAATATTTTGGTATAGTCCTTATTTAATTATTTTTGGGAAAACTAACCCAATTGCAATTGCTGTTGGCTAAGCTCCATATCCAGGCTTGCAACTGCTGCTAATCCAATGCAAAGTAATCCCAAATGAACTGCAAGGGTTTTCATTTTTCCGAATTTTATTTTTCAATTTTTTCACTTTATATTTCTGATATATTTAGTGTTTTTTTTTAAATGAATCACACAATTTTACAGCCACTCGCTTGGCCTTAACGGAGACAACTATTTTACGACAAGTTCGCGGTCGCTGGCCGTACGCCACTTTCTGGCTAATATCTATTACTAAGTTATTATTTTAATAGTGACGTGCTTTTAATACGGTTGCTGAAAGTACTTGCGACAGCTTGTTCAGGCAATTTCGCCTATTGTTATCTGCTGGGGCACATAAATCGCTCTGAAAGCTGGCTTCCATTCGGGCTTTTCTTCCACTTGGCTAGGTAATGTTTCTAATTGTTGTTATCTTTTTCAAAATGTGAATTGTTTGCCCGTGTCTGTATTTTGATTAAGTGGCCAACGCCACTGTCAACTTTGTCAGTATTTAAACTTTCTGTTTTATTTATAAGCAAAGTATTCTTTTGTCGTATTTCATTTTTAGCATTATTTTTTTTTATTATTTATTTTTTAATACAATAACAGCCATATAATTGATGATGAACCGTTTGTTCGACTCATTCAGCGCCGGTTTATTTTTAGCAAACATTTTTGGCGATTATCTAGTAATTCGATTAAAGAAAATAAAATAAAAAAAGTGAGTATTAAAATAAATATTATGACTTAATTGTGACTGCATAGATTATGTCAGTTAGGTTGAATACATTTTTTTGCTTGCTGAAATTGAAAATTAATATGGTTTTAATTCAGTTTTAACCAGAGCATCGTCAAGGATATGCATCTTAATTTTTAACAGAAAACTGAGTGTGTTTTATAGGACTTAAAATTCTTGAAATGCATTTCTTAATATTTCAACAGGTGTCTTGGTAGCTTCACCTTATAAATCAAATATTTATTGTGACTTTGGTAAATTGCTTCAGGTCTAGTTATAAGTATGCGCAGCTAATCACGTGAAACGTGCTTTTTTACTGGTTTCTATTTTTATCAGACAAGTTGCAAGTATTTGTTCAACAAAAACAATAATTTCGCAATGAAATGGGTGGTAAGCATTAAATTCTCCAAGACTTATCCAGAAAAATAGGCGTATCAATTCTGATTAGATAACATGTTTGTTATCTCATATCTCTGGATTCTGGACAGCTTTTGGCTTTAGAAGAATCACTTAAATTTTGAAAAACACTCGCAAATATGCAAATGCTGTTAAACTATTTAAGCACCTTTTGCCAAACTATTTAGTTTTTTGGATGTTTCTTTTTTTATTCTGTTTCTTTCAGGACCCGCGCGAGCGCATTAATTTAAGCCGGCAGGAACATGAAAGCTGCTCGCATAACTAAGCCGATTTAAAAGCACATTTGAATTCAAATGCCGTAAAATGAAATAAAATTCAAAAAACAACAAAAAAAATAATAAAATAAAAACTAAACGTCATCACAATTCCCACCGATGTCGAGTTAAAATGGCACAAAAACTGTCTGCAAAGTTTGCGCTCGAAGTTTTTAGTTTTTTTTTGGGCAATGAGAAATTATAATCCCTTAAATGGCAAATGGTTTAGGTACGCCCATATCCTTCTACATCTACTACTTAAACGTGTGGGAATTGTAAACTGTTTTCTAATTATGTTCTATAGTTGGGCCCAGAAGGGATGTTGAGAAAATACTAGCCAGTTTTATGACAGTTAGAATGAAAGAGTTCAGCCAAAAGCAATATAGAGTCTTTGTTGAGAAAGTGACATTTAAGGTTAAAAGGTGTAAAGAATGTTATAGGGTTAATGGAGGTTAAAAAATAGATATAGAAGGATGAGTTTTGATAGATTAAGTCAAAAAGTTAATATTTATACTTGAGCTGTATTAACAATAAATACAGGGAAAACGCCATATGCTCTTATGTGCGCTATAAATCACAATTGGTTTTAGGAGATGCATTTTCTAAGGTTTTAAAGTTAGGAAGCTTAATAAGGAGATAATAACCGATTCGTGCATTCAGATTCATCCAGATTATGCACAGTTTACTTTTGCTTTCAAATTACATTTTAGTAGCTTGGAATAGGGTATTCCATAGACCAACACTCTCTGCACTGAGTAATGATAAATGAAATACTAAATTGGAGTAGGAAGCCGCACCAATTAAGCCAGTCCAGACTTTGACCAGACGCAAGTTCAAGGCACAGACGTTGACATGGACTCATAAATCACTCAGTTTGCCAGAAAGCAGCCGCCTGACTATATATATATATATGTGTCCTGCTTATCCTTTATCCTTGCTTTCAGTTTTCTTTGTATGTGTTTGTCATGCATTTAATATGACATTCTCATTACTCATTTATTACTTCTCTTTTGCTCAACGCGTTTTTAATTTAAGCCATTTTTTTTCTTTTTATCGATTTGGTTTTTTTAAGCGGAAGTTGCAATCGCCATTTTTACATTTCTATTTCTATTATTTGTTTTCATTGTTTTTACTGGTATTCGCCATTATTGTTTCCTTTGATTTATACTCAGTTTCAAGTGATTTCCGCTAGCATTCAACACTTTATGTTTGCTTTTTGGTTTTTGGCCACGACATTTTAACCAAAAACTCTTAAGTGCAAGCATTTGTCATTTGACTTTGTTGTCCGCGGTTTCGGTTTCGTTTACGTTTATGGTTACGGTTTACGGCTTACGGGTTGCGGGTTAGGGTTTACGGATACGGTTACGTAGCGGGTTTCGGGTTTTGTGTTGCCTTTTGCTTTTGATTTGCGGTCCTTAATCGCTGGCGTCGTCTGCGGCAGCTCTTTGGGTTTCTATATGCAGATTCCTCTAAATGCTTTCGCCCATGCAGCTCATAAATTCTTTTGCAACTTTTTTGTGTTTTTTTTGCTTTTTGATTCTTGGTTTTTTTCGGTTGCCACGCGTAATTGAAAGCAGCAGGGTGGCTACTGTGGCATACTTGGCAATCGGCAGCATTTGATATTGTTGCTCTGTTTTTTTGCCAGCTTCTGCATTTTGGCCAACTGAATTTATGGCAGTTCAATGCCCAACTCCCAAATGCTTGCCTTGCCTGCCAGGGAGCTATATTGATTAAAGTGCTCACTGGTGGCTTACCCAAAAAGTAGCCCGGGGCCAGTCAATGCCTTGTAATCTGTCAAAATTAGTCTTATTCTTCTTCTACTTCTTGGCCCCATCTTTAATGGGCTGCAACAAACGGAAGTGCGGGCAAAAACTTAAAAAAATTAAACAGGTTATTTAATGCTACACTTTTACCTTAGCCAAAAGGACTAAACTTAAGTTCATTGTCCTCATACTCGCATTTGCAGGCGTGGCTTTTGAGTTTTGAATTTAACTTTTTATTCGCCAACTTGCTGCAATTTGTAGTTTCAATTTTGATTGCAATTCATACGCTTTGATACCCTGTAGTTATGAAAAGGTTAGCATGGGGTTATGACAAGACAACTCTGTCTGTCGAGCTTAAGTTCATCGATCTAAGAGGTTAAAAGAGTGTACTATATACAACTTAGAAGAATGAGGCTCAAAGGGTTCCATCTATTAGATCTCACTAACAGAATTTTCGAAGCAATATACAATACAAAAAAAAAAAATAAATAAAATAATATATAAAAAAAATTGAGGATAATATCCGATTAACTAACTTTCAGCTCCCAAAAACACTTTTTAAAGCGGCATGCAGATACTATAAATTAAACAAGCCCCTCCCGGCGTGCATAGCTACGCTCCAGCTCAAAAAAAAATTTAATCATATTTTCTTAGATTCTAGGATAAGTTACGGCGGCTCCGGGTAATCTCCAGTTAAGATTTTTATACAATTTTTAGGTATATTTTTTAGCCATTTCCCGGCATAAATTTGACAAAATTTTTCAGAGTGCCAACCTACGATACATTATAAGGCTACAGTAAAAATTTCATACTTCTCTTTTCTACTGATTGGCCTGAAGTTATAGATAAAGCATTTTAATTATATTTTAATGTTATTAAAAAATCATCTATATATTTTTTTAATTTAAATTATTTTTTTTTTAATCCCAGCAATATAATAAAAATTAAGTTCAACTGCAATCTTCAACTAACTACATAACCAACATATTATTTAATTACTCCCCCTGGGCATTCTCTAATAAAATTTCTTAAATTTTCACGTTTCATTTAGGGTACATATAAGTCGATTATTTCCCATTTGCACAGTTTCAGTTTTGATTCGTGAGATTTCTGTGGGATTTCTTGTGTGAATGAATGCATGGAAAGTGCACGAAAGATTGAAGTATTAATGCATATACATATAAGTATAATATCTTGAGCCACTCACATCATAATCAACTTAAATGAGCACTGTGTGGTTGCTGCACGAGTTTTGCATGAAATTGAAAGTTTTGCCGCTCACCACAATGGAACTTTCACAGCGAAGACAAATTACAAACTCGAGACGATGCCGTTGACATTATCTATGGGTTTAGTCCCCCCTCAACGGTCTTTAATTGATCTGTGGGTAAGACAAATATTGAATGCAGAATATCACACTAAATTTATCTGAAAATAAACACAACAGGCTAACTAATATAAATTCGTATTAAGCGATCAATAATCATTGTAAATACGCCAATGTGACGCCGCCGGCAATAAGCCAGAAATATTAACGCATAAGCAGACGAAGGAAGGCCAAGCCTGGGTCTGGGTCTGGGTTTGCGTTTAGGACTGGGTCTGGGAATGGGCTTGGGTCTGGGTCTGTAAGCCTATGCCTGGCAAGTTGTAGATAAACAATAGAAAAGCATAGAGAAGGGGTCAGCATTGAGAGCTAAACGCTTGCGGCTGCTTTGGATTTTTGCCTGGTAAACGATACAAAGTAAACTTAGCATTGAATGCAAAACCTAAAGATGCTGGACACTCAATGATGATGATGATGAGCATAGCAAATACAAATTATGGTTGAAAAGCGCAACGTAAATACTGCAATCATTTTAATAGACCAAAAACGGCGGCGCATAAACCATAAACCAAACGCCAGGCCAAAAAAAAACTAGCCAACCCAACCCAATCCAAAGTTCTACTACTATGAGAAATTGGAGGCGTTCATGCGAAGACTGCCAAAGACTGGAAGATTTCCAGCAGTTTGCCAATACAACGATCCCATCCCATCCCCATCCCATCCCATCCTCATCCCCATCCGATCCGATGCGATTCAACGGCACGCGAGCAGCGAAAATTGCTGTAGATGATGCGGTTTTATTACACAAGTTTAGCTACGAAATTAGCGTAGATAAATTTCTAGCTAAAATTCCTTTCCCTAGCTATGTGTTTGTGTGTCTGTTAGCAGCCAGAGTTGTATCAGAATTTGTTCAGAATCAGTTGGATCGTTGAACCAAGTCAATTGAACTGTTTGTTGATTAGAACATTATTAATTATCTTAAAAAATTACTTAACATGATCTTGAATGACTATTCAATGGAAGGAACAATATGCATTCTTGATAGAGTTACCGATGGTAATTAAACCAAGGATTTTTTAACGGCAAGGACCGATCATAATAAAATTATAAGACTCTAATGCTTTTTAACAATTTTTCACTAATATTTTCTGAGAAAAGTATTTGACAAACAAAAAAAAAATATTTTAATAAAAATTATAATTTAAACCACAAACGCATTCTCGATTATTTCTATTATCATTTGTGCATTATAATTATTTCTAAATTTTTTGAATTTTTTTAATTTTTCTTCAATTTTTCTTCAGAATGAAAAAGCAGTGGTGTATGCAGGGGTGTTTTTGGCGGTAGATCCTCTGAATTTTCTTAGTTGAAAGAAAGATTCATAATAAAGGTAACGGTTACTTCAAAACACTCTTATTTATTATTACAATTTTAGTTAGTCACGAATTTATTTAATAAAACTGTTTATATTGTATTAATTAACATAAACTGTTTATTTGAATATAAAAAAGAATGTTGACTAACCTCCTAAAAAAAAATCATGCCGACGCCGCTAGCAAGCTTTAAAAATGTAATTTTAAATCTGTAATATTGAATATTTAGTTTTATTTAATTATTTGCATAAACTCTTCTCTCTATAATATTTCACAAAATCTCTAAAGAATCATTTAAGTATATTTTTCGTTTCCTAAGAGTTCACTTTCCAATCGTTCGTTCCCTCGACGGAACTATTCTAGTTCCATTAGAGGAACTAGTAGCGACAACTCTAGTGTGCAGTCAGGGCCCAGACGATGACCAATGCTCGATAGTGGGATGGATACGGCACGCAAACTCTTCAGCCTCTTTTTCATCCATTTGGGCATCCATTGGGCATTCCAAGGCGTTTGCCGTTGCCGTTTTCCGTTTGCCGTTTTGCCGTTTTGTGATCTGCAATCATGGCAAATTATATTGAAAATTCTCTAATTCTATTTGCTTTTTTTGTATGTGTGTGTGTGTGTTGTGTTGTGTGTGTGCTACTCAAATGCCGGGTATCAATAGGAATCATCATTAGGCATGTGTCTGCTCGACTTTGATTCAACAGATATTCCCCTCCTCCTCCTCCTCCTCCTGCTCCAGCCCAGACAGCTAGAAGTACACTTAATACAATTAGATCTTCTGGCATTAGTTACTTAGCAATGCCGCGTCGCTGCCGCTGCCGCTGCTTCTGCCAAGCAAGTAAGCAGTGCATAATATGAAACAGATGCTATTGCTAGCCCTCTGTTTACCCCCTTATCCTAATGTCAGCCCTAGCTGCATCTCTCATCTTGGTGGATGGCAAATTCGAAACGTTTATTTTTGTGGTCGTTGCCATCGCCGGCTCTGTTACTAACACTCTCCATTGCGCTCTTTCGCTCTAGCACTCTCCCAATTGGAGTGGCGCTCTCGTTGTGCGCATGCGTTCTCAAAGTCTACACGATTTTGAATTTTGTTTTGCTCGACGCATTCGTAACATGTGCAATGCAGTTTGGACAAAGGTATTGAAATATGAGTAAAAATAAAGATTATAAATAGATATAAATAAAAAGAAATGTTCTATTTGGTATATAAATAGAGATTAATAAATAAAAATGGTGGAGTTGAGCATAGCCGACGGTAAAACACTCTTCGTACTTGCTTAGGGAAATGCTCTGCTTAATAAACTTCACATTTTCTAACACTCATAACTTTGTCAAATGAACCAATTTCTAGGTGAAATATGTTTCTGATTACAATTTTACCTAAATATTTCGTTGATGCTGTATTTTTGAACAAAATATTTTATTCGAATATCTTGTATCTTAGCTGAACTTCTAACTAAGGCATATTATAGCTCAGACAATAAAATAGTATTTAAAATAATAAATTTTTAATATAAGAGATTTCTAGTAATTTTATACACTAAGTCATCTTTTATTAGTTAACTTATTCTTGATCGGTTTTTTTTTACTTTAAACTCAACTTTAGAGACCGGCTTCAACTAAATGCACGTGCTATTTGAGCTTATCTTTTATGCTCTTTCTATTTCTCTCTTTGCCGCTCTTGCTCTCGCGCTCAGCACAAATTTAGCCGGCACCAGGAAACTCTCCAAAGCTGGCGCCAAAAACTCGCTTAACAAACACCATCCACAAACCACACACACACACATGTTCCACATGGGGAGCTGCCTGTAGCGGCTCCAAACGGCCTGGCCCACGAACAGTTGCTGATGAAACGTCGTGGCGAACGCACGCTTAAAGCGCATCAATTGGGAGCTAAATTTAAAGCTCTTCGGTCGGTTGTCGTTGTTTGGTTTCGGTTGTCGGTTTACGGTTGTCGGTTGTTTTGTCTGGCTGATCGGTTAGTTGCAACCTCAGCGGTTTTTCTCGGCAATTGCATTCGGCAGTTGCTTTGATTGATGGCTCTCAACAGCTCTGAACAGTTGCCGATTCGGTTTCGGTCAGTGCAGTCCGTTAAGCGCGTGTTGCAATAAACCCAAAATTGACTGTTGACAATCAAAAATCAAATATAAAATAAAAATCAAAAAAACCAAATCAAAAAAACCCAGTGTGCTATCAAATTTTGTTATATGCAATTCATTTTGTTGTTATTGTTATTCATTTTCGGACCTTTGGCCCTGCATTTTATAGCTGTCCCTGCAGGCGCTTTATTCTAATAACCCTCGAGTCAACTGGAGGAAAAAATAAAATATTATAAAAACACACACACAAAAACAAGTTCAATTCACAATTCGCAGTTCAAAATGTTTATCGAGTTCGCGTTGTCCCCAACTCCCACTCCACTTCCAATTCCAGCCCCTTATCCCAATCCCAACTCCATGTCGATGTCGTCGTGTGCTTTGCCTTCATAAATTATACAAGCGCATTTTGTGAACGACTTGCAAATAAATAAGCATTTACGCTTTTATTATTGTGCCAAAGTGTACGAGTGTGTGTGCGGGTGTACGAGTGTACGGGTGTGTGTGTGCGCTCGCGGGTGTTTACTGTGCGTGTGTACTCACATGTGTGTGTGTACTATAAGTGAGTCGCGTTCCTTCTACAGAAATCGCTCCCATGCGGCGCATGTTCTCCAAATACAAAATCCAAAAAATCCAAAGCACAAAACCGAAAACCCAAAACCAATATCAAGCCAAAAGCCTGATCTCCCAGTGCATACGAGTATAATATCATCTTTATCATACAATCATATTCTGAGTGCCGTTAACAAAATAAAATAAAAATATAACTATCTATATATACATATATATAGGTAAGTAATGCTTTATTAAATTTTTAAAATTAAAATTTTTTTAGTTAAGTTTAAAGTGATTTACATATAGTTCAATTCAATTTAATTCGTTCTAAAAGGTGTTTACATATTTTTAAAAAAATTTCAATCAATTTTGAGGCTTCCATTTCCCTTTTATTATATTTTTTATATAAAGTTGCAACTAAATTAAATAATTTTGGATTTTCTAATTTCACAATTATTTATTAAGTTTTGCCATGAATTGTCGTTGTTAATTAATGTTAATTTAAATGTCATGTTATAGTCCATTATAGAGGCTGATTCTTGACAATAAAATAAAATTTAAAAAAAAAAAAGAAAAAAACATTTAACAACAATTTTTTTCCTTCATTTAATATTTATTATAAATAAAATAAAACATTTATCTGACAATTTTTAAAGTTAAGTTTAAAGTGGTTTACAAAAAGTCCAATTAAATTTTATTCTTTCTAAAATGTGTTTACATATTTTTTAAAATTTTTCAATCAATTTTAAGGCTTTCATTTCCCTTTTATTTATTTATTTTTAATAAAGTTGCAACTAAATTAAATAATTTTGAATTTTCCAATATCACAATTATTTAAAAACAATTCTTTTTCCTTCATTTAATAATTATTATAAATAAATTTAAAAATTTATCTGACAATTCTTGAAGTATTTTAACAGGGTGCCCCAATGATCAAGTGTGTTCCCATTTCCGAATTTTACGTATTAAATAGCAAACGGAATTCCATTTTAAAGCTATGTGTGTATAGTAAAATACACTTTAAATATTATTTTAATTTTTTTTTTTTTAAAGTCAAATATTATATTACTTTTCAGAAGTTTGTGCTCATATTTCCGAATTTTAAAAATAAAATAGCACAGGAAATTCCTTTTCAGTGATTTTTTTTTTTTTTTAGGTTGCATATTCAATAACTTTTCAGAATTTCTCATTTTGAATATCTAAAGATTTTTTTTAGGTTTTGAAAATTAATCAGATCTAATAATTTTATTCGCTTTAATTTAAAGCTGCATTTAAGCTATAATTTGCATTTAAATGCTAATTTAAAAATTGCAAAAAAAAAAACAAAATTTAATTTGAATCAAGTGAAATTTGTTGGATGCATTTAACCCAAAGATGCCTGGTGCAGGATACCCTTGCCGTAGCCTGGCATCCAGTTCAGAGCATAATAACAATTGCAACTGAGTGCAATGACATTATATATGTACACTCTCCTGAGCACTCGTTGCACATGGTTAGCTTGCAACGTCATTGACATTATGCAAATACATAAACAGCGCAATGTGCGGCATGTGAATGCATCCTGATGCATTCTCATCCTGCGACAGGCTGCATAATTGCAACAAACTGGCAAATGGCAAGTGTGTGTGTGTGTATGCCACATTAGTGTGTGTGTTTGGTGTCTTTAACCACTTCTAATGAATATATAAGTGCCACACTAATAGTTTTCGCACTTCCTGCTGTCAGGCAGCAGCTCCAGATACAACGCAATGTGAGAGCTCATCAAATTGCAGTCAGGCGCTTCGATAGCATATCTTAACAACAACAACAAAACCAACAACAGCAACGCTTATGTGTTGACAATATTTAATTATGAAGTTGCAACAACCAGAATTACAACTACAACTACAACAACTACAACTAAGATAACATAATTGTTGCGACAATTTTCTGGCTTTTTTTCCGCCATGAATCGCACAAAGTTCTTGTGGGCCGTGGCAAACAAGTCAATTGCCGTCAAAGTCTGTCGTAATAATTTTATTTAACTTTCCCACACAGCTTTATATGATCTAAGCAACTTTTTCAACATTCTATTTTTTTTTTTATTTTTTATTTATTTATTTTTTTGCATTTTTATAGTGCAACTTTGTCACATTTATCGCTGGCTGCAGCAGCTCTCAAAACATTTCCTGCAAAATTATTTTTGCCAAACGGATGTGGCCCTCAACCCATGTAAATTCTACTTACCATCTTAAAGATAAACATCAGAACCCGACGCAGACAGCTCGCCAATGACTTGAAAATATTTAGAAAAAAAAAATAAAAAATTATAATAAAATAAAAAAACACGCGCTGATATCTTAAGGTGTCGAAGATTAAATACTCTTGCAGAAATGTGTAAAAAGATTACAACGTGAAAAACCACATAGCTATTTAATCTAGTTATAGAAGTTTGATATAGTTATATATTTAATATAGTTGTAGAAGTTATAGAAGTGGCATTATGCAATTAAATTATTATTATTAAATTTGTATAGAACTTTGAATAAGTTATACTAATTAATAAAGTATTGTAAAATATATCTCAATGGCTGAATTTAGTCCGATATAATTAAGCGTCGACATGGCGAAATTGATAAAAAAAAAAATAAATAAATATATAGTCAAATTTTGATTAAAGTTTGAAATTTTTCGAAAACAAGAAATGTTTAAACAACACAAAAAAATTAATAAGGCTTTAATCAAATTTTGATTATTTATTTATTATTTATTTTGTTAAGCAATTCTTAATTTTCGAATTATTTCAAACTTAAATCAAATGTTGACTATTTATTTATTTATTAATATTTTTTTTGTTGAGAAAAATATGTTGCTTAAAAAATTTTCCAAATATTTCAAACTTTAAGCAAATTTCGACTATTTATTTATTTATTTAATTTATACTTGTCTTTTTTTTATCAATTTGTGTATAAATTAATGTGACCATTGTGAGTTTCAGGGACATAAAAAAAGTTGCTGTAAAACTAAAAATTAGATTTTTAAATATATTTTTAATGAAAGTGTACTAAGCATTTTTTTTAACTATTTATGCTGGCCAGATCGGATGTCTATAATACTAATACTGCAGTTTTAGAAACTACAAGTATTATAGAGATCCAATCTGGCCAGCATAAATAGTGCAAAAAATAAAAAAAATACTAAGTACACTTTCATTAACAAAAATATATTTAAAACTGAGAGTTTATATCCCCTAATGGCTAATTAAAAACGTCTTTTGATATACACAATTTAATGCGTTAGATATTTAGTAAATAAATGAAAGTATCTTTTACAAGTGTATATATAAATAAAGATACAAATGCCTTGGCATAACATTTTCCCTAGAATCTCTGACCGGCAGCAACTTTTGCCCATTTGCTGCTTATCTGAGACTAAGTTTAGTATGCAACATTGGCTCTGCGCTTGATTTCACTCACGCAGACTCATCAACTTTTAATTAGTTGTAATTTGTAAATTCAACGTCAAACACAAAACCACGAGCGCACCAAAAAAGGGGGTTGGCAGGTAATGGAAAGGGGCATAATTTCTTTGATGCTGCCGCTGCTGTTGATGATGATGTTGCCGCTTTGTTGCCACACTGACAGATTGCTGATAAAGACAACTCCCTAAAATCCCCATAACCCTACCACCCCAAAGTCGCCCCCCATAGCCTTCTAATCGTCTAAGCTGTTGTGGCTCCGTCGTGGTTCGCGGTTGCTTTTGGTTGTCTTTGGGTTTGGATTTCCGCATCCATCAAACAGCTGTCAACAGGGCGGGAGGCTAAGGGATTGCCCTCGGTGCCACAAGTTTGACAATCAAATTGTCTAAACGTTTGAGCATTTGTTGACACACAGCGCCAATAATATAAATGATATTAAAACGTTTAAAACTCATTTCAAAGTTATCAATCTGAGGCAAATAAAATGGAATAAATGAGTTTAATTAATGACAGTCAGATTTATTATTAAGTATTTCAAATTAAAGGTTGTTAATTGTATAATTAAAATCCTGGAATACTAAATTTTATTTAATAGACAATTAGATTTTCCTAAAAAATAAGGAAAAATCAAACATTTCAAATATTGTTTTAATATATTTATAAATTGAAAATTACAAATATTGTTTTAATGTATTTAAAAATTTAAAATGACTTATTTTGTTTTAATTTATTTACTTATTATAAAAAAAATCGTATTTTCTTAATTCCCACAATCAGATAACTTCGGTAGCTTTCTTTTAATCTTTATATACATATCCATAAAGTAGTAGTAATAGTTAACTTAAAGTCAAAACAATTTATTGTGTATTTTATTGCCTAACTTTGCCAACAATAATAAAACTTTGATTTTTTTTTTATATTTTTTTATATCCGCTGATTTAATTAGCAGCTTAATCTGTGCTAAAATTGTAAACATATTTGGTACTAAAATAAAAAACTTTACGATCTAATTTTATGACTTTTGGATATATATATAAGTATATAAACATTTTTTACTTGATTTTATTACGTTTTCTGAGGCGTTTGTGCACTCAGCGTAAAACACAACAAGAAATCTCGTGTGACACACACACACACACACACACACACTTAGGTTGATCCAGAGCAACAACTAACAACAAACAAGCAACAACTAACTGGAAAACAACTTTGGCAACTAGCTCTATAAATCCAGAGCCAGGGCACTTAATTAATTTCTGTACAACAAAAACAAAATAAAAAAAAAAATAATCAGGGTAAAAACTTTAAGAACAAAGGGCCATAGTTGCTCAGGTCCTAGCCTAGTTGCACGTTAATTTCCAATTTGACGCAACGGCAACATCGGCAGCAGCAACAGCAGCAGCAGCATCAGGAGCAACAAAAACTCTAATGTCATACATAGATGTAGCAACAACAACAACAAAATCTGAGAGCAACCCGCCACCCGTAGACGGCCTGAAACAGTAAAACTAACTGCAAACTTGCAGCAGTAAAAAAAATATAAAAAAAAAAAATACAAAAACTGAGAAAAATAAAAACAGAACAAGCTGAAGAGGAAGCTGAACGCAGAACCAATGCTTGCACCAGTTTCCCAGTAGTTTCAACTGTTACCTGGGCGATAAGCAAAAAGACAAAAAAAAAATATATAAAAAAATAAAACAAGTGAGAATGTTCTAGATAAGGTTGCACGACTAACAAATACCTTGTAGTCAAATAAAAAGTTCCCAAAAAGCAAGTTTGTTGTGTAATTTGCAACAGTTTTAGAATTTTTGCAATTGATTAAAAGTGAATTAAAAATTAAATATCAATTTTTGAAAGCTGTAAATTTATTTATATAAGCTCGTACATGTGTCTGTTTATTGATTTTATAAATATGCAAGAACTGGAATTAATTTGATAGTTAATAAATAATAAATAATAGATAAATTCGATAATTAATTATAATTAATCAGAAACCAATTTTGCAGATTTTGACTTTAATAGTCTCTAAGTTCATTGAGTTTTGACATACATATTTTCATTCCGATCTTTATATAATAATAATTTATTATTAATATATATATACTCGTATATGTGCATTGTTAATCGTCGACTGCAATTAATTCGATAGTTAATCATAAATAAATAAACTCGATTATTAATAAGACGCAAATTTGGCAGTTTCTAGCTCAATAAAATTAATTATTAATTAGACACTAATTTTGGAGTTTCTAGCTAAATAAATGCGATTATAAATTATATAAAAATTTTGCAGTTTCTAGCTAAATAAATTCGATAATTAATTACTCAACTATTTGGAAGTTTCTAGCCGAAAAAAAAATCGAATATTAATTAGACACAAATTTTTGGCTTTCTAGCTATTTACCCCGATCTATAAAAGTTTAACATATATAAGATAAAATATGCCTTCTTCTGCTTGCTGTCGTTGTTGCCTTTTATACATTTTTGATTAGTACAGGGTATAAAAACAGCGCACACTAACCAAGTGAACCAAGTGAACTGAGAGATGCCCAGAGATGCCAAGCAGACGGGGCAGGAGAGGCAGCCCGCTTTAGAAAGTAGCCAAGGAAAGCTAAAGATATAGCTATAGTCAAAGCTAAAGTCAAACCCGTTGCCTTCATCATCATCATCGTCATCATCATCATCATTATCATCAGCATTGTCATCATCGTTGTCGTCAGCGTCGCCTTTGCGTGATGCAATTGCCAGCAACGCGCCAAAAGATTGAAAGCAACGACAGAGCCACGTAACTAGAACACTTGACGATGTTGCTGTTGCATGTGGATATAGCTAAGACAACAACAACAACAGCAGCACTGGCAGCAGCAGCAGCAACTGTTGTTGCTGCCACTTTTACCTAGCCCCGCAACAATTTCCAATTAAAGCAGCTGCTGTTGCTGCTGCTGTTGCTGTTGCAGTTGCAGTTGCTGCTACTTTTGTGTCGCTTGCGCAATCATACGGCAACTTCTTCTGGATGCATCATCCATCCCAATGCATTGGGACGTCTTATGTAAGCAACTGCGACAGGAAGCCATTGGTAATGGCCTTAAAATACACACTTTATGCCCAAGCAGCAGCGTCTCCAATTAGAGTTTAGTTAATTGCAGTGCGGCACACAGTTGCTCATTAGATTTTCTGTATTGGATGGGGGTCTGAGACTCTGGCCTTGCCCTCGGAAGCTAACGGGATATGCCCCCAAAAGATCCACACACACACACACACACACACACGCTGTTGCCACACATTAAACGAACACGTCAATGGCCACATTTGGTTGCAAACTAATTGATCATTAAGTCTATTTCCGCACTGCGATGGCAGCGATGAGGTTAAATTTTCAAAGTAAGTCATAAAGTGCCAACATTTTATGACAACAACTAGAACAAGCGGCATGTTGCACGCGATTTGATGAACAACAAAAGCAACAACAACAACTATCGAAACTGTGTATACCACATAAAAAACACGCAAAACTGAACAATGACGATGACGATGCCTTAAATGATGACGTTGTTGAGTTGGAACAGCATTGGGTGGGGTATGAACACATCAACAACGTTCCGAAAAACCATCCAAATATCTACTAATACTAGTACATTTTGGTGGCAAGCACACAGTTGAAGTTTTATGGTTGTTGAAAGCAGCCATACAGAGAAAGGGAAACGGGCATTTGGGGAAAAGGGTGCGGGATTGGAAATGGGAATGGAAAATGGGAATCAAAATGAGTATATGTGGCAGCAGCAGCAGCAGCAGCAACAACAAGCAAAGTCATAAAAGAAAATGCGTTGCATGTAAAAATCTAAAGAAAACAAGTCAGAATACTGCAGTGGAGTATAAACGGCTAGTTGTTGCTCTGTATTAACTGAAATATTATTTATTATAATTTATATTGGCTGCAAATTACAATTTTCTATTTTTATTTGACAACTATTAATTTTTTGAGTAATTTTTGTATTTATTTATTTATTTATTCTAGTGCTATTAGTGATCCTTATATAAGCTGAAATATAATTATTTATATTTTTTATTGGCTGCAAATTTTGTTTTTTTTTCTTGGTTCGCTTATAATTTTTGGAATAATTTTTGTGTTTATATATTTTTATTTTTTTATTTATATTTCTTATTTAATCTCTTAGGGCATCACTAAGACTTAAAAAAATATTAAAAACATTTAAATTCAAATGTTGCTCACAATATTTTCTTAAAAATAATATTACTAATTCATTTTAATTTTATTTTTAATAGTAATATTATTTTTGCCTTTATTTTTATAAATTTGTATACTTGACAGCTTACTATTTCTTGATTAATTTTTGTATTTATTTATTTATTTTTGTTTTCTATTTATATTTATTTATTTATTCATATTTAAAATTTTAAAATATAAATGATGCTCACAATATTTTCTTAAAATAAGAATTATTAATTATATTTATATTATTTTTGCATTATCTTTATATATTTGTATACATAAAATTTACCTGATTTCTAAGTTTAGTTCGAATTTGCAAAAGTGATGAAAATAAATTTTTAAATAATTTTTAATTCAATAAATAAAAACAGTATAATTTTCGATCATTCATAATATTCAATATAAAACGATATCAGCCTAATATACATATAAATTAATTTTCAAGAACTTATCGTAAAAAAAAAGCTTGTATTGCTTTTCAACCTAATCGAACTGAAAACTACAAAAATCAACATAACTTAAATATCTTTCACCTTGATTTAAACCTCCTTCAACAATTTATAGCTACAGGGTATTCAAAAAGAGAACTGCGTAAAATCGATTTGTAATTCTTAAGATGCTGCGGCTGCTGAAGATTCCATTGTAATTTAAGTAGAGAAGCAACAAAAAAAAGCTATAACTAAAAAACAAAAATGGTAAATGATGCAGTTGATCATTCATGCAGGGCGAAAGAAATGCTGATGGATAATTCCAAGCAGATAAAGTGAAAGGAGCACGATATACTCGTATGTATTATTATTTTTTAAACAATCATAAAAATCATGAGTGAGAGTATAGAACGAAAAGGCAATTTGAATTAAGCGCAGTAGCTTAACATAAGAATAGACTTGAAATTAAGATAAAAGAACAGTAAAGAACTTTAAAATTGTATAGAGAACAAATGATGAGAAAGAAGTTTTTTTTTTGGTTTTTGTTTTGTTTTTTATCTAAAGAACAACTTTCGAATTGCCGCACCGTTGACCCACTGCCCACATGCAAATGTAAAAAGATTTGATAGACAGGAGTTATACTGATAATCTAAGAGAACTGTAGAGCTATATAGATGGGAAACCTCCGCTGGGGAGGCACTTGTATGGTGTGCTCGTTGCATGTCTTTCATGTGCAACACAATTTGTGCGTTGGCGTTGACTGGAGTCTGTCTAGTTGCAGTCAGATTTTTTTTGTTTTGCTTTTTTGTAGCTGCTGCCTGGCCTTTTTTGGGCAGCTTCTCTTTTTTTTTGGTTTTTTATGTGTGTTGTAGCCAAAAATAAAACAAGCATTCGACTCATTTTGAAGCTTGTTGTTTAACCCATTCCAAACCATTGTTTACTTCGTGTGTAGCAGATCCTAAACACATTTGGTTTTTTTTTTGTTTTTTGTGTTCCAAGAAGAACTGACTGCTGTGTCTACAGTTGGCCAAGAGAAGAGAACGAACAAGCGATCTTAATTTACGTTAGCTCGTTAACTTGAAATACCGTTAGCTAGCTCTCCAAAAAAAAAAAAAAAAAACTCTTTCACTCTCAAGCGTAGCTAAGCATTGCATTGGCCAGGTCTATACAATACTGTTCTATTCTTTTCTTTTCTGGTCTGGTCTACTTTGTGGCTGCAACCTTTTTTGGGCATTTACAACGCCTCTGCGGCATTGTGGCTACTTCAAGTGCTGCTGCTGTTGTGGAGGGCGCGTGAAAATGCCATTGTAACCCCCATGTACATAGCAAAAGATACATAAGTATCTATGTTGTGTATCTGAGCGAGGTAATCAACATTTTGTGGTCAACTGGTAAAAGAAAAGAAATAGAAAAAAAAAAACAAAAATAGAAGAAATGCCATTGGTTTCGCATGCTTTATTGCCAATTGGAAAGTTGGCTATGAAAAAGCCAGCTGACCAAGTCGAAGGCATGCGCAACAAAACCCAGAAACCCATTCATGCAACGGCCTTTTGGTGCTAGAATGCTTTATGTGGCATTGTCTGTGTTAACTGTAATTGGCAAATGCAAAAAAAATACATATAAAAGAAAACAAAGGCCAAGACTCTATGCTAAGTAATAAATATGGGTAAACAAAACGCCGTTAAGTAATAAATTGTGACGATGTGGTTAAAAGTAAAAAATTGATTTAATAACTGGCGCATGAAGCGGCACATCATTAAAAACTCTTAACTAATTGCATTCTTCCGCGTTCGAACAAATGCATTGACAGCTAATCGAATTAAATTGAATTCAAGCCAAGCGACTAACTAACCAACTTACTAGCTAAGCAGGCCAAGTCCAACTAACTAACTAACTAACTAAGCAACAAACGATACATCAAATGTTCAATTGAGTTGATTGAATGCCAACGCCATAATTTTGTATCAGTTGCAGTTTGTGTCGTCTTTTTGTTGTGTTTAATGTTTATATAGTATTCTATAGGTAGAATCGGGGGGTATATAAGGGATAGATCCACACAGACAAGAAGTCAACTCCGTCAAGTCAATCAATTAGGCATTTCAACACATGTTGTTTACAGTTCTAATTCTAGACGCGTTGCATTTTTAAATGCCACGGTGTCTGCGGCATAGCCAAGCTATAGAGGATTGAGGGATTGGGATTGGGCTTTGGATTGGGTATTGTATATATTCTATAGTCCATCTACTGTTGCTGGGCGTGAATTATTTTTAAATAGGCCGTCGGCACGCTTAATGATTTCCTGTTAAATTATGCGGCATTGACTTTTAACTATGTAAATGGAAAAAAACTTTTCTACGTTATTTATATACATTCCTCAGTGTGTGTGTTGTGTGTATTTTTTTATGGGTTTCTTCCCATATACTATTGTACTATTTTGTGTTCATAAAATTGTACCAAAAAATGCTCTAAAAATGTAAAAGTCAAATGTTAAATGCTCTCTCATAAATCAGCTAGCTGAAAATTTTTACAGATCTTCAAATGTGTCTTACAACATTGGAATAGCTACAGCTACATGACTTTGCTGAAACTTTATGATATAGTTGTTGCTCGACCCCATTGTGGCAACATACTAACCCACAAAAATCTTCCAAAAACTAAAGCCGCAACTGGCCATCAATAAAAACCAAAAAAAAATATAATCAATAATTTCTCAGCTACTCAAAAACTCATTAGTTGATTTTTGTTGAAATCTTCTCTAATGGCGCTGAGCTGTGGCTAATCTCTCTGTTGAGTTTTCTGGGAAATATAATAACCACATCCCAAAAATTTTGTTAGACACTTTCGCTTGCGGCGCAAACAGACAAGAAATTAAAAGTGTAAACCTGCTAATTTTGGCCAAAAAATTGCCTTGATAAAGGCCCCAAAAATGTGAAGTAGCAGCCAAGAGAAAACACAAAGATTTCAGTTTGCAAAATCAATTAGCAGCAATGCATGCGAGTTTGGGCCAAGAACAAGTTGAGCATTATGATTAATGATGTGCTGCTACTTCGAGGCCAGGCTAAATAAACATTGGCAGCATATCAAACGGAGTTAAGACACCCTTACGCCCCCCAGCTGTCCGTCAAGGAACCAGTTGCCAGATTTGATTAATAGACCCCGCCCACCCAGAAGCAGCAGTTCGAAGTTTATATTTATGTTGGCAAACCGTATGGAAATTGGCAAATAACTGATAGAGAATAACTTATTAAAAAATAACTGGAAATTTACTTTTTGAGTAGTCGAAAGCGAAAATACACTTTCTTTTAGGTATATATTACTTTAACTTGTTTTTTTTAAGTTAATATATTTTGTAGCAGTTCAGTTAAGAAAATAAATAATATATTTATTTTATATTTATTCATCTATTTATTTGGTTTCTTTAATTAGTTCCCTTTGCTTTTTATACGGTTCGAATTCGTTTTATTTGTTTAAAATACATATTCGATTGCTAAATGAATTGTTGACTAATTTATGCAGCAAAATAAAAACTCAAATTGAAAATAAAAAAAAAACACATTTTTAAGTCATTCACTCTGTAATACATATATGCAAGTAATTCCAGAATTATATAAAAGTAATTTCAGACTTTTAAATCCTGTTTTTTTGTTGACAATTTGGATTGAGCTCTACAAAAAATAAAATATTTAATTATTTATTTCAACTTATTATTTTTCTAAGCTAACTTCAGCTATTGAGTATTTTATATAAAAATAAAATATATGCAACTTCTAACCATACACCAAATCAAATAATTATTTAATTATAATTAAAAAAAAGGTTTCAAATAATTAAAATCTAAAAACATTATTTAACTAATACCGATTATGAAAATAAGTAAAAAAGGCTAATTTAATTTAATTTGTGCAAAATTCATGTCTAAAAGACAAATAGTAAAAACTACGAATTTCTTCCATACTTTAGTCACTTTTACTTTTATTATATTTGTTCTATTTTGTCGTTTAACTCATATGTTTTTAAATTTTAACCTAGATTTTATTTTTCCAATTTTTCCATCTTTTTACTAGTTAAAGAAATTATAAGAAAATAACCAATAAATTGGTTTAATTATTTTTTTAATTTCCTCGCTCCCATTTCTACCAAAAGCTTCAATAATGAAGCATCAAGTTATATGTTAATTTTTCGTTCTATTTATTTGAATAATTTATGGTTTATAGATCTATTTACTTTAATATTAATCTATCAACCTCTACAAACTACATCAAAATATAGTTATACCCATTGAATGTTAGAAAATTTGAACACCTGGGTTAGATAAATGCAAGTATCCAAGTGTCCTAATGAATATAAATCGCACTATTATTTTTAGCCACGAAAATTCCATTTCTTTATGAAATTTATGATAACACATTTGTCAGATCGTTTTGGTCAGAACACTCGGTTCGCTTTGGGAACAAAGAGGCCTTAAAGCATCCATAACTGACCTGAATTTTGGTTACGCTCGTGCCGACAAACGTTTAACCTTGACACCAGCGGCGTTTGGGTTCGAGTTTGAGTTGAAATTGGAGTTGAAGTTGGAGTTGGAGTTGGTATTGGAGTTGGGGGCTTCAGTTTGAGTTTCAGTTTTGGGTCCAAGTCGCCTACACGCCGTTAAAGTCAGAGTAAAGTTCGGCGGTCGGTTTGTCTGTCTTTTGGTTTTGATAGTTTGCTGCGGGTTGCCGTTAGATTTGAAGTCATAAAAAACTTTTTTTTTTGTGCAACTTTTGCTTGGCATTTTGTCTCTCATTTTATTTTATTTTTGATACGCTCAGACAATTGCGTGGCATGACTCAAACGAAATAAATTGCAAAATCTTTCGCAGCGCTTATGAAAAGTGCGGCATTTTTTATGATTTTGTTTTTTATCTTTTTGTTTGTTTGTCGTTGTATAATTTTATTGTTTGCTGTGTCTAGCTACGTGTAGCTATTTTTTATTAGACGCGGCCTTTGAGCCAATATTTGGAAGAAGAATAGAATAGAAGTTGAGTATGAAAGTCTTTAAATATTTAATAATGCTTGGACTGTAAGTAAGGCTAAAAGCAAGGCGAAAGGACAATTGCAGCTGCTGCATACTATATACATAAATTGCAGCCAATAAAAAGCAATTACTTTTGGACAGGGGGCTGCGATAGGCTCTTTAAAAATGTATGTCAATTGGTCAATTTCCGCATACACCGTCCATCTCCCCCGCTACAACACGAGTGTTGGCCAATTAAATGTCATTAACCCGCTGCTGTCCTGCGCACTTACCCGAGTGCCATTAGCCAAAGCAAATCGTTTTAAATATTTATAATGCCCCAGCTGCCCCAGTGTCCCACACAGTGTCCGCGAATTGTGCCACGGGGCAATTTAATTAGGCAAATGGCATAAGACGGTGGCAACAATCATAAATGCAGACATAAAAGAAATTAGCACAAATTAAAGTGCAATATCCGTTGGCGATTGACAGTTCAATCAACTCGAAGCGTCAATTGTTCAGCTGCAATAGAAATACAAAATCAAATATTACGTATACGCCTGCCGCTACCAAATATCTTGTCGTTTCGGGGTGCCACAGCGAGCGCCGCAACCCCATTGTTGTGTCAGCGATAACCAAAAAAAAGCAAACAACATGCCAAAGGCAACAACAACGGCAACGCTGATGCTGACGTCGAGACACAGCGACAGCAGCCGCAACACCTTTGGAGTGGCAATTTGTTGGCGCTGCCTGCCGCTGGTTGCCTGCCCCCGTTTTGGCGACAAGCAAACTGAGAGCTCCAAATGGCATACAAATGTTGTTGTGGCTGTTTTTATACGCTGTTTGTAAGGCAGCAGTAGAGTATATTAGTTTGGTTCTAACATTTACAGTCAGTATAACTAAATTTTAACTAAAAAGTTGTGACTTCTATACAAAGAGATCTCTGAGATGCAGGGATTCAAAATTAAAAAAAAAATATAATAACAAAAAGGATGAAGATAAATGTAATTGTTAATTTTGAGAAATTGCTAAAAGATTTCTGTTATTATTATATTATTGGAATATATTTATTTATTAAAATGATTTTGATATTTTTGCAAATGGGCTAAGGTGTGTCGCAATTTAAAAAAAATTTATACTTAAAATATTCGTTTTGCTTTTCTTTATATATTTATTTATTGTTCAGAAAAGTCAGATTTTATTACTTAAACAGGACAGGTTACTTAATTTAATTTATAGGAATGCAATTTTCTTTTAAATTTTTAAAAAATCTGTAAATTTTAATTGCTCTGTTAACATTTGAAAAAAATTGTTTAAATACATTGTAAGATTTTATATATTAACGTAGATAATTCTATTACGAATACGAATTTTTTTGAATTTTAAAAAAAGCAGTAAAATTCGGAGACTTAAAAAAAAAATTCCTTTGCCAACTTTGATGGCATATAGTTCCTTTAACTCTTTTTCGATCCGCATAGACGGCATACCATTAAAGAGAAAATGCAATTATCTATTAGAGTATGGAACATTAGGATTAACAAGATTAAATAATATCTTATGTATATATAAGCAAATAGGTCAAAATAGTGCCAAAAAACTAGCTTTCTGCGATTTCCTTGAAAACTATTCTTTGGAAAAAAATAAATTATTTGCATTTTTTAAATCAGCGTCCCAAAATACATAAAAACATTAAAAAGACCAGCTTCTTTTTATTGTTTTTAACTAGTGTAATATAATGTTTATTTAATAAAAATTTTCATTCTACTTTTCGGTACATTCACTTCCGATATTTAGATATTTTGATATTCCGACCTACACTTATAACTTTTAAATTATATAACGTATCACTACAAACTCGTTAAAAAAAATTAAACCAAAAATAAACAGAGTATATAGCTGTCTGATGCAATATTTTTAGTTGTTATTGTTGTTACTGTTGCTGCCACAGCTTAAACCCGTTGTGCTCAAGTATGACTCAAGCAATCAATTGGCAGCAGCAACAGCAACAGCGACTCCTACTTGAGTGCGAAATCAACAATCGAGCATCTCAGGAATGACTTAACAGCTTGAAAAACTGCCACTACAAAAACAACAACAACAATAACAAAATTTACAGCAACAACAATAAAAGCTGCTAATAGCCAAGCAACCTTTGTTGCGCCTTTTAGACGTGTTTGCATTTCAGTTCCGGCCAACTCGCCCATATAGATTTGTGTACTATATTTAAGTACCTATACATATAAGTAGTATTGCTTATATGCATTCGTTTTGAAGAGTGTCAAATGCATCTATTGAGTAAAATATCTATAATTTGTATCGCAATCGGAGCTGTCGTCTGACTCTTTGTTATTTTGGTTACTTGCACAATTTTCATTTGCATTGCGCAAAATTGCGAAAATTGCACATACGACTCGGCAAATTTGTTGGCAATTTTCAATGGCCATAAATTGTAACAACTGTCGTTTGCATAAAATGCCAACAGCAAAAGCAACAGCAACAACAACAACATTAACAACGACACTCGAAACTATGGACAAAAAAAAAAAAATAAATAAAACTACAATGCAAAATTGTTAACTGATCTAACAAACAAACTGCACAAAGTCAATTTGAAATGCGTTTATTGAAGTGCGCATAAATTTCAACGGCTTCAATTTTAATGGAAATTTGATATACATACGAATATATTGTAAGCAAAACTGTATGCATATGAATACTCTGCATTTGATGGTATAAATAGAGAAAATTGCAATATTAGATTTGGTAAAAATTTAATGCTATTATTTTATATGGAAAATCAATTCAAAATTAAATCTAAATTAATATAGTTGTGATGAGAATTTAATGATATTTATATATTTTATATTTTATGTGAGAAATCTATTCTCCATTGATTTTTTCAACATTTAACTAAGCTGGTAATTTCTTAGTTTGATAAAAGAAAAAATAATGAATATTCTCCCATTTTACTATTGATAAATAAATAAATAAATACGTCTGCTATAAATATATTTAATTTTGATCAAATGCGGTCAACAGGTTGAGCTAAGTTTATTATATTTAATCTTAATTTACGACCGATTTTTCCAATAATAAATTGGCCAATTTTGACATATTTCCTGCCTGTAGAAAAATGCAGCATCTGTGTCAAGTTTAATGGAAAGAGATTGAAAATTGGGCGATTAGTTTGCATATTAGATCAACTCATTTATTAAAGCTGATCAAAAGCTTAAATAGTTTTAATATAAATTATATACAAAAATTATAATACCCTCTGCAAGGGCATAAAAACAAAATATTCAAATAAAAATAATAAATTAAATTGAAAAGTGCAGTTTATTTTTTATTCTCATTTAAACATATCAAACTAAGAAACTCATATTACACATTAGAAAAAAAATCAGCAACTATTTTTAAAATAACTCTCAAATTCACACAAACGTATTTGTTAAGTTCTACTTTGTAATTACATTCCAAAGTATATTATATTTCGTTTCAATTATTAAAACAATGATTATCTGTTATTTAAAATTATCAAAATTCCAACCAAGTAAATAATAAAATGTTAGAGCTTTTTTTCCGACTCGACATCAAACAATTTGACCGATTCGTCGCGCTTTTAATTAGACACACAAAATAAATTAAATTAACAACTGGGTTTGGGAGAAAAAAATAAAATAAAAATCTGTACGGCTATAATTGCTACAACTGGCCAAAATGTTGAATTTGTTTATTTTTATAATTTGCTAGCTAGATTTTTTTACAATTTTTTTTTATTTTCCTTTTTTTCAACAATTTATTAGCAGCCAAAAAATTGATTGATCTGCCCCCGAGCGAGTTGTTGTCCATGCCCCACAGAGTTTGTGTCTATCAGTCTCGTCTGGGTTCAATCAAAATTTGTAATGAACAAGCCGGAAAAAATTAAACACACAGAAATGCTCTATAGAGTGTGAGTACCGTTCGTTGTTTGCTTTGCTGTGGTTATAGTTGTTGTTTTTGTTGTTATTGTTGTTGTTGTTGTTTTTTTGGTATTGGTGTTTCATTATGCTGCTGGGCTCTGTGGCTGCCTTTACATTTTAATGATACAATTTAAAATCAACGCAGACTCATGATTTTGCATATTTTGAGCATTAAACTTGGTAGCCCCAAAAACCCCAACCGCTGTTCGCTGTTCTGATTCCATTTCTACTCGCTGGCCGCATAATTCAGGCACGGCTTTCAGTTTTTAACAGCAATCAATGTCCGTACCAGAAACGCCGCCCGCTGTGATTTGACCAAAAACTGACGGACCCGGCTCAGAACGGACCTGATGCTTGGTTGCCTGCCAAAGCTATCAAATAAATAACCGCGAGACCCGCAGCGTGTGCGAAAAATAAAAGAATGCCAGCATCTAATGCTCCTGATGGGTGTGCCGTGCCACCCCAATTGTAGCTGGCAAAGATAGTGAAAATGCTATGAAAATTATGAGGTTGCTGGTGGTGGGGCCAAGGAAACATTTTCAGCTAAACGGCGTGCATTACTTTTAATTAAAAGCAACGCCAGCAACTAACTGCACATGACTTGAACTTGAACTCACATAACGACGCGACTGGCCAGCCAGCCAACCAGCCAGCCAACCAGCCAGCCCCCAAGACCCGATTCGAAAGCCAGACCAAGAGCACGACCACCACTGTGTCTAATTCCAAGTTCGAGCCGCACATGATTACCCATAAGCTGACATCGCTCGTTCCACAGTTCGTTGCACAGAGCGTCACAGTTTGACTTTAATCAGTTTGCTACAGCAGCAGCAGCAACAACAACAACAACAACAACAACAGCTACAACAACAGTAACAACAACAACAACCACAGCAGAGCAACCAAGCTGACATTTGATGTTAATTTGCAGTGAGTGACATTGCGCATACGCAACGTTGTCTGTCAGTCGCTTAATTACATGAAACCGAACTTGTAGTTGAAGTAATTTACATACCCTGAGCATATATATTCAATCATGCGCACATTAATTAGCTTTATTAAAATTTATATACATCATGCAGGTGTGAATAAACTGTTTATGGTTTATTTACACTTTTGTAAGAGTTTTATGTTAATTTGTTGTTATAAATATATTTTATATAGATATTTATAACTAAAGTGTGCTCATTTTAATTAATTATCGCAATTTTTCATAACAAGCACATTCTCTTAGTAAATTCATAAATTATAGTAGAGTTTTACCTCTTGGAGTAAAAAAAGTTACAAAGGACAGAATATATTTGACTTTAATTATTGTAAACAGTTGTTGCACTTAAACAAATGAAAAATGTTTTAATTAAGACTGAAAATCTAATAAATATTCTAAAAAAAACTCGTATGTTTACTTAATAGAGTATTATATTTTTTATTGTTTGTTATCTTCAATACAAATTATAATAATAATTCCCGTAAATAACAAATACTTTGTTTTGACTGAATATTCAAGACACTGTCGATTGGCAATGCTTAATTAATTGATTGTGCGTTCAACGGTTAGCTCTTTGCCTTTGCCTTTGCCTCAGGTGCCATCGACGGCCCACGCCCAATAATTCCAGTAAATAATTAGCATAAAGCACGTGCGCCATCAACCTGTGCGCGCCTTCCTCATTTGTATGCCCAACTGGAGCTGGGGCAGCCTTCTGCCACCAGTTCGGCAGCTGTCTGGGCCTGGCACTGGCACTGGTACTGACATTGGAAATAGCATTGGAGCTAGCATGGCTTTATACAGAGCTGGGTGGCTACCTGTTGGCTAAATATTCAGCACAGGTGCGTACTGAATACGCCTCTCAGAATCAGAATGGAGCACAGGTTTTTGGGGAGAGGGAGCTGTGGATATATCTAAAGCAATTCGCAGTTGCCTAATGGAAGTTTTTCATGCAATGCAATGAACAGAGCATTGCAGACAGTTTGTGCATTTCATTTCATTTAGCTGCATTTCATTCGAGTTCTCTGTTCAGTTGATTTATGCCCAGAGGCCAATGCATGAATCACAACTCAACAGAATAAACAAAAATTCACTTTAAATGACTTTAAACTAGCAAATACCCTGGCACTACAGTTAAAACAACTTTTGTTTCTAAATTGAAATTGTTATGAGATTTTAATGGTTGTAGAAAATATATAGTAGAAAGGCTTCTACAAGTTAAAATTTGCTTTGAATGAAGTGTTCAACGAACAATTAGGTATACATTTACTTTAAACTTGTTAATATATTGTTACTAAATTTTTATATATTTACCCATAAATAATTAATGAATTACAGGATTCTACAAGCTTAAATCTATTTTAAATGAATTTTTAATCGAAAAATAAGCTTAAAATCATTATTAAGCTAGTTTATGCATTGTGGCTAAATTTTAATATAGTATATAAATCTTGTAACTTAATATGATAATTGAAACAGATTGATTTGATTTAATATAACGTTAAAATGTTTTTATGAAATTTATTGTAGAAAGTATAGATAGTTTTCTGACCAAGTCATTGTTTCTGACGAATCTTTCAATATTTTTGGTTATAACAGATAAAGTACCAATATCAAAAATTGATAATTCTGATATTAAATGTCACAATCCTGATAGCATTCACAATTTTCATTTTAGCAGCTATTTATATGGCTATTCATAGAATCTGATATCACAGTCACGGTTATTTTAGAGTAATTATTAAATATATTACTGTGATAACATATTCCCTATTTTTAATATTTATATATCAACAATTTTTGTCTTTACAAGTTTTATCAACTTCAATTTAATCAGCTATAGATATTTCCTTATAATTCAAAATATAAAGTGAATCAATTTAATTCTATATAAATTATGCAGTTCAGCTGATATTTCCAGCTTTAAAATGTTAATACAAATAATGTTAGAGGTGAATTTATAATCAATCTGTGTATAAGTTGTTGTTGTTGAAATTGTTGTTAATGTTGTTGTTCTTTTACTGCTATCCTGGCTATCTGGAGCAGGTTTTTCATTTGATTTGCGGTCTGCACATTTCACGCTTTGCCAAATTGCCAACTTGACCGGCACAAAAGCAAAAACACAGCTAGTTGCCATGGTGGTGTGTGTGTTGTGTGTGATGTGTGTGTGTTTCAGTATTTTCAATGTGTGTTAGTTTGTGCTCATAACATTTTATTTAATGCACATTTCGTTCACAATTTTGTTGTTAATGAATGCAAGCGCAATGCTTGGCTGCCTCCTCCTCCACTCCCCTGCTTGTTCCCCTTTACCCAATACGCTTGTTTGTCTGTTAGCCTGGTTAGCTGTTAGTTGCCACAGATTTACAGCAAATTGCGCCCACAAATGAGGTCAGGCAGCCGCACAATGCGCGCTCCGTTACTTGCAGCCGCCTCACGTGTTGACTTGTGAAAGTAAACGCCCCTAGCTCCTGCCCCTGCCCCTGTCCCTGCCATATACAATCCCCCCTCTGCCGGTGCTTGCAATTTCGTGTGAGTCTGCAACTAACCTTCACATAAATTATTCCCATCAAAAGCTGCAGCCTGGCTAAGACTCAGCCATTGCAGCCAGTTTAAGACATCGTGATAAGCTGCAAGATATTTATCTGGCTGGCAAATTACATGAGGCAACGCCTAGGCAAGTGCCGCTAGCGGTTGAATGAGAAAAGAGAGAGAGAAAATAGGAGAAAGAAAGAGAAAGAGTACTGCAAGTGCATGTTAAAGAAATGAGGTGTCGAAAGCATTGTTAGGCCTAGCACACAGACAACACGCATACGCCCTGTGCAACGTGCGCTGCAATTGAAAAGCAAGTTAAAATGCGAATGTTCGACTACAAGACACCTTGTAATCAATTTTGTAATAATCAGCGTAACTAACTTCTAAACATACGCACTAAACAGTGGACCACTTAAGCCTTAAACACTTCATCCCGCCATGGATATGCTGCTTCTCCATCTATGGCAATTTGTTTGGCGTTTATTATGCAATTTTAATGAAAAGCTAACAAATTGTAAAAATAAAAAATAAAATAAATCTCTAAATAGTGCCTTATTTTATATAAGTTTTTACTTGTTACACTGGGATATGGATTTAACAAAATAAATAAATAAATAGAACAAGGTTGCTGCTTTAATATTTCGAAAAATTGTGATTGATAGACTATTTGAAGAACTTTTAGATTAAAAATTGGAATGGTTTATAGCTAATAAAATTAATATTGAGAATAAAACATATTTGATTCGAATTGCGAGAATATGTGGTAAATTATTTTAAAAAAATAAAGACATACGGCCTAATATATATATATATATATATTTTTTTTTTAAATATACCTAGTCGTGAGGGCCTAATCATCTTTTAGCCTGTTAGCTACATTTGCAGACATAAATATAGTATTTTTTTTTTTAATATTAATGACTTTAATCAGTTTAAATCATAGTCTCAATTAACAATTAATTAAACAGTTTTATACAGTGTTTTTTGCATAAATGTTCCCGCATATATATTTGCTGATTTAAGATATAGAATGAAGGTGAAAAACGTTGAACTCCAGCTTAAGAATCAATTTGCCAGCTGGCCATTAAAAATATTACACAATGTTGGTTTTAAGATTGAATTCTGTCTATCAATTTTATAGCCTGACTTTTTAACAAGCTAATGAGCCACACATAACATCATTTTAATTGGCTGCCAATAAATATATATATACACTTATATATATTTGTATAGACATATTTAGCTATAATATTTTATTGAACCAAGCCCATATTTTGATATGTACGCTCATGTATGTAGATAGGCCCTGCTGCCAAGAATCTACGTGTACCAGCAATCATTTCGATAACACTTGAATACAAAATGAGGGTCATTAATTTTATAACAAACTATGTTGGCCTGGACGGGGCACACACTTGAAACTGACTTGAAGTCAGAGTCAGAGTCAGAAACGGAGTTGCCGTCACCGTCAAAGTTGCCAGAGTTTTTTCTTGTATTTATTTTTTTATTTTTTGTCGTCTTGGGCTGAGCGCACTCGACACATGGCAGTCAGTATATGGCCGTCACTCAGTCATTCAGTCAGTCAGTCAATCATAACCCGTTTCGAGTACAAATCAAACTCGTTATCGTTCCAAAAAGATCTATGGGACCAATAAAATATACAGCGCACAGCGTTAAGCCTGGCCAGACGCCTACCTTGCCATTGGCTCAAGTTGTGTTTGGAGTTTGGGCCTGGCTAGATGGCAGGCTGGCTGGCTGGCTGACTGCCTGGCTGCCTGGTTTGAGCTATTTGGCAGAAAAAAAATTGTCAAGCTCTACGTGTTTGGCCATCAAAATGTTGCACGCCTCATCAGGCAGGCAACAGTCAACAGTCAGCAGACATCAGAGCTTGGATTTTAATTGCACTGCCAGCAAATGTCGTTTACATTTGAACTTCGAAGCCAAGTCGTGGTCGGGTGTTTTTTCCTTATTTTTATTTTTATTTTTTGGGTCATGTCTGGCTAATCAGAGACAGCTCTCGGCAGCTGGACAAGCAGCTGGGCGGCAGTTGTCACGCCCACAGGGCATTTATCAGCCTCAGATGCAGCTTTTAGATGCCGCTTTTATTAAACATATTTTCCGCTATGCCAAAAGAAACGTGAGCTTATGGTTTATGGCGACTTAATAAGCCTGGGCCAACTAACAGCTAACAGCCTGTTGCCTGTTGTCTGTTAGCCCGTAACCTGGCCACGATTCTCTGCAGCCGTGTCGACGTCAACTAATGGCGCTGCCTGCGACCGCATCTGTGGCAGCAGCACATTAGCCACAGCACCTAAGTAGTGGCCAGGATTGCGGACTGTGGACTGTAGACTGTGGCATGATAAACAACCGAAGCGTTTTAAACGGCTTCATTAATCTTATTCAGCGCTACGCTGCGCTTGTCTATTAAAGCTTGTAATGCCAAGACCCAGATCCTGGAGCTGCCGCTGCCGCTGCTGCTGTTGATGAGCAGTTGGAGCAACCGGGGGCAATCAGCAGCGTTCGGGTTGAAATGTACTAACCTGTCAGCTTGACGTCACTCCGGCATTTTATGAGCTGCTGCTGCTGCTGCTGACCAAACAGACACTGCCAATGCCATGGCCAAGTCCACAGTCCGGGCCAAATGCTGTTACTCTTACTGTCATTGTCAGCAGAGGCCAGAGTAAGATGGACGCATGTTGCCCCATGCCTCATAGATCAAATTTCAAAGCTCTTTCCAAATACATTACTCAAATAAGTGTAAAAGTGTTGTGAACATTAGCTCTAACTAAAAATATATTTTATGACTGCATTTAATTAGATTTGTTTTAGCCACACAGTTTATGGTCGGCACATAAAAGAAAAAAGACAAAAATATATATATTTCACGTGACCATCTCTAATCTGTATTTAATTATGTGCACGAGTTGGAATTTCTTACGAATTCTGGCGAAACACACACATATTAAAACGAGTTAAGTGTGATTTGCGTGACAGGATTACCTGTCACGTGTCCCATGTTTAGTGTAAGACCTTTGTCACGTGCTCATCGCTTGATTTGTCTGTGTGTTGGGTAATTATAGTTGTATCTTAACACAGACATTCGTCCTTGGCATGTGACTCCTTGATGCAGTGTCTTGCCTTTGAATAATTATATACACTTGGCAAATAACTATTCGAAAGTTAAATAAAGGTAAAATGGAAAATATTCTGGCAAAAACCTAATTATAATTTTAAAGTTAAATTTTTAAGTCTTTGTTCATAATTAGAATTTCACGGTTTAATTTATAATTTTTATTTTCTTGTAATATTAGTATTTTTAGAGTTCCAGCGACTAATTTTCAATTCTCACATTTGATTTTTTGGTAATAAAGTTGCCATGTACAAAAATACAATAAATAATACAAAAATATTACAAATAAATACAAAATAATATTGAAAAAGAAAAACGTGTGAGAAAAAAATAATATTTTTAAAGCTTAATCTTGCTGTTGAAAATAATCTTGAAACCAGAACTCATATCGCTTATTTCAAAGACTGTCAAATTGCAAAAAATACACAATTTTTAAATGCCGAAATATTTGTTTTAATATAACATATTATGATGATTTATATTGAGTAAAAATTTCATCATTATATCTTCTTCGCATGAGAGAAGAAAATGTGTTCTCTTCATGCTATTTTTTGCGTTATTAAAATTTTTAATTAAATAAATGAAATAGTCAAATTTAAAAATTTAATTTTGACAATATTTAAGTACAAAATTTTTGATTATTTCTTACAGTTTATATATATGTTCATACACTTCTCGTCACTTGACTAAGACACCTCTTAAATCTGTTTTCAATCGCCCACTGCTGCCAAACTAAACATGCTAGAGACTTAATTTTATTTTTAAATTAAGATTAATTTAATTGTTGTCATTCAACCAAAACGAAGATTCAATGCTCAAACTATAAGTATTAATTAAATAATATTAATCAAAATTGGCAAAATTTGTGTTGCTAAATATGCGTCATTTAAATTGGACACAGTATAGAATCTTTGATTATTTCTTACAGTGTATACTATACACATATATCTCTTTAGTATGCCGCCGCATCATAGGCATGACAATTTCTTGGCTCTTCTATGCCTTTGCCTTATCATTTCATAATGAATTTGTTTTGTCAGCTAATAAATAATGAACATCACGCTCTGCAACTACCCACAAGCTCTACACAGTACAACAGCAACAATGTATATATATATATATATATACAACAACAACAACTGAACACATCATAATCAGCATCCGCATCGGCATTGGCATCGGCATCATTGGTAAAATGTTGCGTCTAGGTCTGAGAGATGCTGTTTGCCTGGTTTTATCGTGCGGCTGGTTGATTTAGTGGCCCGCAGTTTGTTTGGTTATTAGCTTTTTGCCCTTTGCCGCAGAACAAATTGCATTTTGATTTATGTGCGCTGAATTAGTTAATCTTAAAAAAAAAAAAAACACAAGACACGCGACAGGCAGGAAACACTGTGACAACAGCAACAACTGCCGCCCACATCAAAGGGCAGGGGGCCAGCGGTGGGTTAAATGGACTTAAACAGGAAATGACACCCATACTTACCTGCTAATATAACCCATACCAAATACCTTTGGCTGGCCACATCAAAGGGCATTTAAAATCCAAATTGGTAATTAAGTAAAACGCATAAACCGCAAACTGAGCTGCCCGATTATTTACACTCGGAAGGCAGCCCAACCAGCCAGAGAGTGTGTCAATCCCAACTGACGCGCATTTCCTTTTGAAAGTGCAACCACAACAGCAACAGCAACAACAACAGCAACAACAGCTACAACAACCACAACAGCAACAACAGCAAAGTGTATTAAATAACCGCAAAACGAAGAGGCTTAACTCAAACACATGCCAAATGATGCCTAGGGCCAACGACTTGAAGCGCTGCTACAAACAAACAAATTGTAATTGAGTCGTCAGCCAGGTCTGCAACATGCCACCAGGAACCACAGCCAACAGCCAACTAACCAACCAATCCAGCCAGGAATTGAGTCTCGGTTGCACAAACCAAGCTCATTATTGCCAGCATTGCCAACCGGCTGTAAATATTTGAGCGTTCCACAAAAAAAAGTTAAAGAGCATCCGCCAAAAACTCACAAACATTGCTCCACATTTTGTTGCAATTTAACCCGTTGCAAACTGGGCCTACAGTTTTTGGCCAAACGTTCGTTCATTAGGGCTTAGTTTGTTTTGCATCTCTGGGCTGGGGCTGGGGTTTGCATTTGAATCTGGATCTCTGGTCTCTGTGCCGTCTGTGGCACCAAATTAATGCAATGCAAATTTGTGGCAAATGTTGCTGACATTGTCTGCTGACCCGATTCCCCATAGACACCTTTTTGGACCCAAGCGCTTTGCGTGGCATACTAATATTGCCGCTGCTGCTGCTGTTGCTGTTGCTGATGGCAACCGCCGATAGCAGTGCAACTAAATGTTGCCACATTGCTGTTGTTGTCGGAAGTGTTGCTTTCAGCACGTTATACAGTTACAAAAAAAAGGTAAAAAAATGTACTTTAAACGCACACTGCATATTTATATATGCCGTCTGTTATTTGACTATTTGATAATTTATGTTATATAATGTCACAGAAAAATGCCTTTATTGAATGTCTGAACAGTTGCATAATCGACAAGGGACTATCAAAAAGCCTTTGACATCAGCTGGCATCCAATTAAAGATAGCCAAAGCCTTCAAGCCTGATTAACTTTAACCCCTGCTCTATAGAGGTAGACACACAAACAAATTCTGAAAGCTGCCTAAGCCTTTGCTAAAAAAAAATTCCGAAAAAAATTCGCATCAAAAAAATTGCAGTATTTTCCAGTTGGATGTGTGCATGTGGCATGGAAAAAAAAATTTAAGCTTAAGCTGCTGAAAAGTGAAACAAAAAACCATTTTTGTTCAGGTATCAGCTATATTCTGTCAATTATTTTAAAAGTTGCCAATACTAATCCATTTGTACTGTGACAGAAATACTCTATAGAATATTTAAATATCTATGAACTGATAATTGTTTTCCAGTTTGAGAAGTCTTAGTTGTGAATCAGAATAATTAGAATATATGATATGTAAATTAAATGGAGTAATTAATTGTTATTTGTATTTATCTAATCTGTGGCATTAGAGCTAATTACTGTATAATTAATACACATTATAAAAGCTGATTTTCTTGAAGGACTTTAGTGGATATTGATTACACTTGTTTACAAATTTTTTTTATCGAGGAAACTGGTCTTTTTTACGTATTTTCGGGCGCTGATTTCAAAAATGCAAATCATTTTTTTTTTTCAAAGAATTTTTTTCCGAGAAAACCGCAAAAAACTTAGCTAGTTTTATGGCAGATTTTCGACTTTTTATATTTTTTCTTTTATATAGCATTTGGCAGCTTTTTACTTGTATTAAAAACAATTATTCAATTTCTCTATAAAGTATAGAGTATCAATAATATTTCTTACAAAATGAAAACTTTCATATAAAATACAACATTATCAGGTTTATCGAATTTAAAGCATGTATAACTTTAAATTATTGCAGTTATTAAGATAATATTAAGAATTTATTTACTTTCTGCTCATATAAACTGAATTAATTATGCAAATGAAATTCAGAATTTTGACCCACATTCAACGTCGCACCTTTTGGTTCACTGAACTCAAGAAATGAGAGAAATGGGTCAATCAAAACGATATTTAAACAAGAAAGAACTTGAAACCTGTTGTGCCCCAAGCAATATGAGATACTACAACGATCGAAAGTCTGTTGACAACATTTAAATAATAATATGCTTATTAATGTGCAAATGAGACCGCAGGTTGCTGACACTTTTGACATTTCCATTGATTTGGCAAAATGTTTTATGCTCTTCTAATGGGCCAACAGCAAAAGAGCTAATGGCCAGACAGACAGAGAGATAGAATGAGAGTGGAACATTTTGTGGCATCAATTTTTATGACTGCTGCCTGTTGACCAAGAGATAAAAGCCCATTTGCCCTTGGCCATAAATTTGTTGTATATAATGTGCAGCATAAGGAGTGTGAAATTCAATGCAAAGCGACCCAAAACGATGTGTGAGCTGGCCATTAAATGTTGACATTAAAAGCGGCTTATTGCTACAGTTCCAGACGCCAATTAAAAATGATAACGCATATTAAGCATACGACTAGTTGTAATGTTCGAATTGAATAAAATGCAAACAGAAATATTTAAAAGAATATTTTGATGAAAGCTGAAACCAGATCGGATCTGTTATACCCCCAAATGGAGGGCTGCAGTGAGAGTAAGAGGAGCAGGCAAATAAGTAAATTGGATTTAGCCCCAGCCCCATCTCCACACACATACACAAAGTGAGGCAACTTTGCCTGATTGCCTCGGGACCAGGAATGGAACTGGGATAGAAGAAACTGGGACTGGGATTCACAGTGTTTGCTTCTAAGCTGCACCTTCAGCTGTTGCCTTTTGCCTATTTCAGCTACTTTTACAGCTCAGCTGACAATGTTGCCAATGTTGTACGGTAATTTTACATAAAAGCACATAAAGTGCAATGTTTGATCGTAAAACTTTTTTACGACATTTTTCCTGTACGCATATATAAAAATGCCGTCAGCCAGCAGCAGCAAATTTTCCTCATCTCCCATTTCTTATTTTTTTTTCCCAGCTCCTCTGAGTATTTGGCTTTATCTGTTGTGCGTTTATATTATTTTTCTTCAACATTTTCTTCGTCGTCTTTTTGTTTCGTTGGAGCGTCATGAAAATTGTTTGCTCATATAAAATTTGTAACACGTGTGCGACAGGGCCTGAAGGCTTCTCCTACTCGACTTGGAGCACATAGAAAATTTATGCCTGCTGGTTATATGCTGGGCACAATATCTGGTTTATTGTTTGGCAGCAAGTGAAACACTTTGGAGAATTACGAGTACATTGTGCGTTTTTGGCTACAACCTACAACCTTACAAAATAAATGTCAATCAAGAGCAGGTAGCAGCCAGCCAGCCAGCTACCTGGCAATTTACTAAATAGACTTTTAGACTACACGAAAATTGCAATTGCAATTTGAAAGTGCAGCTTCCGTTACCTTGGGCTACTCCCGGTGTTCCTTGATGAAACCCACAACATTTAAGCACTCATAAAGTTAATGACATGCACAGAAACCAGGAGAAAATACAAAAAAAAAAAATAGAAAAACGCCCCCGCTTTTAACTGTTTTGCCAGCATAATGGCTAAAACCTGGAGCCAAGGCTCAGCTGGCTCTGGTCTAAGGCATTGTAACAAAACCGCAAATGTAAAAGCAACTGCAACTGCAACAGAACTGCAGCTCTATGCAACTGTGCCATTTTAGCTGACTGTTTCAGTTAAAGTCTCTGGTTCTCATCTCATCATCATCAAAGTCATTAAATATAAAGTAATTTTCACGCATGTGCCTTGCCAAATAGAAAATAAAATGCATTTTCCGCAACATGACGAATGAGCTGATTCTATTTTACAGTTTCACATGCTGCCAAGCCCACACACCCCCCACCTCTTCTTATGCTACTAAACAAGCAAAAATTGAAAGAAAGAATTTTTCTTTAAAATATACTCGTAATGCATAAAACTGAAACGCGCAAGTCACCAACTGGCAACAGGGGGGGGCAGCAATGTGTTGTTGATGTTGCCTTCCTTGCAACTTGCAGCAGCGCAAACAGCGGCAACAACATGAGAATTGAAGAGTAGATAAAACAAAAATTAAACGACTATTAAATGCTCTAGAATTGAAAATTATCCATGTTCATTTTATATACATGTATGCAACTCAATTGGAAACTTTAATTTTGTCCCAAACGATATATTACTTCATTAATATGGTTCAACAATTGCATTAAAAATTGCTCAAATATAATAGATAAAATTATAATTGTGTGTATTTACTTGTAAGAAATATCATTTCTTATATATGTAATTCAATTTTCATTTTAATCAAATGAATAAATATTCATATTCATATTCACATTAAAGACTAGATCTTTGCGTTCCAATTACCTCCAAATAAAACTAGTTATTCAAATAGGGAAAACGATATTTTCAAAATTAATAAGCTTTAAAAAAAATGATATTTTCGCTAAATATTGCTTAATTAAATAACTTAACATTGGTTATCTATAATATCACATAATTATAATAATAAGCTTAATTTATTACCTTTTCACCACTGTCAAAAGTCTTTGAACTAGCTTAGGGCGAATTTAAATGTTTACCAATTAATCGTTTATGCCACAGATTTCAGCAATAAACAAGAAAAGTTTTTAATTAGGGCAATAATTTATAAGACGAATTTCATGTTATTTAAAGTGTCTAATTAATTAACAGCTCAAAGTTGATAAGGCAATGTGATAAAAACAAAAATAGTAGTTTAGTAAATTTATACCTTTTTAGTTTCTTTTATTTTTTAAATGACTGCAGAAATGTCTAAGGAATATTTATTTGTAATAAAATCAAGCTGACAACATGTTACAAAAGGTGAAAATATTTAAACAAATATGTAATTAGAAATATGTATACATGTTTAATTCGAATTAAATAGCATTGTCAAAAAAAATTAAATATTAAATAAAAATATGTTCAAAATTACATAAATCGTATTATACTCGTAAAATAATTATTTTTCTTATAATGTTCAAAACATGTGCTTGCCACATTTGCCACACTAAATGTAAAATACCCGTGGGTAACCTACAGATTTCTAGCCATGAAAAAAAATACAAAAAAAAAAATAAAGAAAAAAACATCCAAGTCACGCCCCCTCGCAGGCATCCAAGTCAAGTTGTCCTAGACATGACTGCAGTCGCGTCAGAGCCACGGCAACTGCGGCGCACTTTAAGCGAATTTCATTTGTCTGCAGCGTCAACCACTTGACAATCACTCACATGGCCCAGCCCAGCCCCTGCCAAGACCATACCAGACCAGACCCAACCAGGCTAGGGCAGACCAAAGCAGCAATGAGGCAACCTGGTGCAGCTTCCTGCTACAGAAGTAGGAGCAGCAGCAGCAGCAGCAGCCCCTTTGCACCCAGCTTCCAGCTGCCAACTCCCTCGAGCTAGCTTGTCTGGGCGTTTGGGCGGTTGGCAATGTTGTTGTTGCTGTTGTTGCTGTTGGCTCGTTGGTGTTAACAAGTTCCCATGCAGCCGCTTAAATATTAACGCACACACATGTCGCGACTGTCGTCAACGTAGTCGGCAACTGTAAATAAATACTCATAGAGCACACACACGGCACAAGATCTTGTGTGTCATTGCACTCAACGTAGCATGTCTCTGTCTAGCGTTCCACAGGAGGGGAGGTTGCAACCAGGAGGGATGGGGGCTAACAACTCTGCACCTAGTCAAGACGTAAGCCAAATAAGTGAAATATTTTGCCAGAAAACCGCTACAAATCATTAAAATCATTGAAATGCCAACTGGGGATAATTAACTGCAACTCAATCAGACAACAGGACCACAGTGAGGGGACAATAGCCAAGGGGGTGGGGCTTGTGGAGCGGGGGGGACGCAGCCTACTCAATGTCATTCCAAAGCGAACGCGTCAATGCAATTAAAGCCAACTCGGGCAGTCTGTTGTCCTGGCTCTTTACGTGCCAAACAAAAAAAAAAAATAATAAAATGAAAAAAAAATGCGAAAAGTAAGTTGAACGATTCCAATTGTTGTATACTCTGTACATTGATGTTTTCATAGAAAAGGAAGTCAACAGAGCAAAACTCTTTTAAAGAGTATCATTTTATATAATTAAATCTTAATATTATTAACTTTAATATGAAAAGCATCATTAGCAGCCGCTTTTTATGCCAGGAAAGAACCCTAAATTCAGGAAAATTTAAGAAATAATTTAAATTTGTTTTATTTGATTTTGTTGGTAACAATTTTCATATTTATTTGAACAAGTTATTGGCAGTGTAGATTTATATAAAATATTGATTGTTCTAGCTTTAATAATATCAAAAAAAAAAAAAAGTTTATTCAAGCACACACAAAGTCAAACATTACAAATAACCAAAATACCAAATCAACATTTTCAAAAACAGAGTATAAAAAATAATAATAATGCTTGGCAGGCACAAGTGGGCGCCAAGGCACGCCGTCGACCGTGTTAATTGCTGTAAATGCCTGAGGCATGCAACACGCCGGCACAGCCGCGCTCTTTCTGCGCCTGCCACAAAACCAATGTCTTTTGAGCGGCACACTCACATCGCACATCTCACATGTTATAGTATTGCCTTTGTGGCAGCAATTGTTGTTGGTTATTGTTGGTTGTTGTTGCTGCGAAATTAATGTCCGCCTGTGACCGCCGCCGGCCTCTGCATCCGTGCTCGTTGCTGTGGCTATGCATATTGCCCCGCAGGTATGTGCAACCGACATTTGCCACAGACACACGCTGGACACGCGTGTGTATAAATGCACAAACATAATTGTTCCGGCCATAAGGAAATACGCCGGCATTGAGCGTAGCAAATAATTTGGCTTCAACAGACGAAATTCTTCAATTCAATACAATAAACGTGTTTCGAGAGATTTTATAAGTATGTTAAAATTCTGGAATCTTAAAAGAGCTTACAGTGCCCAAATCTCTCTTCATTAGCGCTCAGTTATTTTACGGAAATAAATCTCTAAGCTTTGTTCATTTTCCAGCTCATTTGAGTGTCAGTTTCATAGTCAAATCAACCAACAAAAAAAAGAAAAAAAGAATATTCAGGTAAATCACTGTGCCACAAAATGTGTCCCTTCAAAACTCAGCAACGCATTTAATCATCATTAAAGTGGAGTGGGTGTGGCAATGGCAATCCTTCTGCCTTTTACAGCCACACGATTCACCTTTAGCCATTTGCACTTTTCGATGCTTTCACGTTTTTCATCATCATTACCAACAGATTCCAACAACAACAGCAACAACAACAACATTTTTTGCCAAAAAGTAATAAATAATTTCGTTTAGCTCGAGTTCCGAGTTGTTGGTAAGTTGTGGCACAGGCCAAGAACTGGAGCAGACGACAACTGCCAACATCCTTTAGCCAGATGTATGAGTATGTGCTAAAAGTTTGTTTACTTTGCCTGCGTGTTACTTCCGCAAACAGCAAATGGGGGCCAGGCTAGGAGGGGGTTTGGGGTCGTTCATTGAAATATGACAAAATGCTGTTTGAGACATTTTGAGTTCAGTTATTGATACGCCCGTCAGCATGGCAGCAAAATGAATGCAGTTAGGCAAGGCGTCAACTTTATGGCTCTGCATATGTGTGTACTTATTATTAATAAACCCAACGATGGATGGGTAAGAAAAGAAAAAAAAAGCAAAAAGAAAATGTAGTAAAATCCGTCTGAAATTGAAAGCAAAGTTTGGGCTGCTGCTTTCAGATAAATAGCAAAATGGCAATGGATCGATCAGGTTGGTTAGCCCACTGCCAAATGCCACACGCACTTTATCACAAATCAAGCCAAGTTTTTCTTTTTTCTTTGTCGGTTTGTTGAGGGGGGTTTTTGGCCAAAAATCACGCCTCAAACCCCACACACACAGCCACAATACACCCAGCCCTGCTCACTGGTGATAAATTTGATGGCAAAAGAAATTATGAGGGTGTCGCTGGCTGCTGATGATGTCCTGTGCATAAGCCCAGTCCTAAAAGATATGACGCTATAAATATGCGATGGCGATAAATATCCTGGCTGCCATGTTTTGGATGGGAGTCCGCTCAAAAACCGATCAATGTCATATTTATCACATGTCTTCATGTTTTTTTTTTTCTTTCTTGGGTCTTAAGTTTAGTTGTTGCTGTGGTTAAGCTGCTGATTTGTCAGCTTTAAAAATAAAGTACAGATTTTTACTTTATTAAAAAAAATAAATATAAAAAATATTTTATGGCAGAAGTGGTAAATAAGCTACTATATCTATTTCTTGTGCCTCTTTTGAACTCAGACAAGTTTCTGCTCTAGGACTCTTGAAATTTTCAAGTTTGTAACTTGTCAAAAAATTTAAATGCAGTCAAAGTTTAGATTTATGCAATAATTATATTATTTCGCTTAGAGAATTTTTAAAAAAGAGCACAAAGTTTCAATTTGCTTTATCAAGTCGAGTTTAAAGTAATTTGTAAAATAAAATGTCATAAAAATGTGATACACAAATGTAAATTGTAATTTCCGCTGTGCGGCTGCAACTGCCACAATGTAGCATGCTGCTGTTATTGCAGTTGTTGTTGTTGTTGTTGTTGTGGGTGTTGCACGCAGCGAGAAGTTGAACGAACTGCAGTTTGCTCGCGTTTGGATGCAATTAAAATTATATGCAGCGCCATTCAAAGCAAAACTCTCATGCACATAAATGAGTATATATATGCGTGTATATATAAGTATGACATATGATGATATATATACATATATGTATTCATGCACTTATAGATTTTAATTGAGGCAAGTTGTTGTTGCGTTGACAGAGTGACCAACTTAAAGACACATGTCTGACATATGTCAGTCAGGCCGACAGGCCGACTTTCCATTAATTAGGCATAATATTTCATTAGCGTAATGAGTGCCTTGAGAGGCGCCTCTGTGAAATGTGCCAGCTGAGCGACAACGACGCCAACAACGGCAACCTGCAACGTGCCACAAACTTTGATGAACGCCAAACTAATGAAAGCCTAAGCAAAAGTCATGCAAATTTCACAGCCGCAACTATGTATCATCATATCAGTGAAAACCTTCTCCGGGGCAACTCTATGCAAAACATCAAACCTCTCCCGGCTGAATCTCACTTGCCACAGCCAAACTGTCATGTGAAATGTGTGAAATGTTAACATGCCTCGTTGTAGCTGCCTTTTTTTTTTGTGTTTCTGTTGCCTCTTTCGCCGTTGCTTTTCATTATGCGAATGTACATTAATTATTTTGTAGTTGCAACAGACGCCGCCACAAAAGACTGTCAGATGTTGTATGCATGTTGTACTAACTCAAAGTGAAACACCGTCTGAAATCCCTTAAGAGCAACATTTGCAGCCAAAGAGTTTTCTGTTCAAGTCATAAAATTCTAAAAGTTGTTATTAACATTACGGCTTTATACGCATTATAATTTAATCACATAAGTGTGTATTAAAAGCTGCATTGATGTGCTTTTAAATTATATAGAATGCGACAACTGTTCATTTTAATATAATGTTATAAAAATGAATGTTTTTCTTTTTATCGAATTTTGATATAAGTCAGATAAGACAGAAAATTTTGTTTAGCTTGCCAAAGAAATTAAATATAAAACTGATGACAATTTTTTTTGTTAAAAAGTCTTTTTGATGTTGTTTAAATTGGGATATCATTAAAATTTGTATATAATTATCTAATTTTTTATTACAAAATTTTAATATAATGTAATGTAAAGGAATTTTATTTTTCGAATTTTGATATAAATTTTGGTAGAAAAAATCTGTATAGCTTGCCAAAGAAATTAAATATAGAACTGATGACAATTTTTCTTGTTAAAAAGTCTCTTTGATGTTCCTTAAGTTGGGATTTCATTAAAATTTTTAGATAATTATCTAATTTTTTATTTATTTATTTTTTATTTTTTTATTATTTTTTTTATTGAATTTTGATATGCATTTTGGTAAAAAATCCTGTGTTTGCTTGCCAAAAAACAACAAGAAAAAAAAAATAAAGCTAATGCGATTTATTCTAATTAAATAGACTTTTTGATAATGATTTAAATGGAATATGTTTATAATCATTTGATAATTCTCTAAATATTTGCGTTTATTACAAAATTTGTCTTCTAACAGACACTTTTTTAAAGATTTATATTTATAGTGTAAATTTACTTATTTACCCAATTTTATAATTTTATATACAAATAACAGAGTTTTACCGAATAAAAGAATTTATATTTAAAGTTTTTTTCTTAATAAGCCATTTAAAAAAATACATTTACTTATTTAAATATCTTTAATAAATATCTACTTAAATAATTTGAATTACGAGTAACTCTTGAGAGTTATTTCTCAGAATAAACGAATTTTTCGCTCATTTTTTTTACAATAAAGAAACGCATTATCTAAGCTATGAGTATAATATATTTATTTAAAATTTTAAATATAATTAAATTTAGTAAATATTGCCGTATGCAGTTATGTAAATTTCATTTTAATTAAATACACACACACCAAGGTTATTAACTATAGTATATTACAGAGTAGTTTAGATTAGTTGAAAGCTCAAGTCTTAAAGCATAAAGGCAGCTGCTGGCGTGTTGCTTCATCTTCTATGTACTATAAGTATCTCTAATGACATAATCTGCTTTTAGGCAACAGGGACAGAGTTAGGAATAGGAACACTCACAGAAACGCCCTTTAACTAATCCGCTTAAGTGACTTTTGTTGCTGTTGTTGTTGCGATTGTTGTTGCTATTGTTGTTGTAATTATTGTTGTTGCTTCTTCGTGCATATTAAACTTATCGCTGGCAACAACCGCAATTATAAAATTATAATGATAATACTCGACTGGGGAGCGGCAACTGCTGACAGTTGGTTTGTCATTGCCTGTCCTGTTGCTGATGATGTTGCCGCGATCTGTGGCACAGATAGCTGACAACGGCTTTAAGCCCGCCAAAGCTAAAAAGAGTTATTAAAGCAAGATTTTGTGGCTTGACGGTTAGTTGGTTGGTTGATAAGCCTTGGTAACTTGGCAATGCCTCAGAAACTTGTTTTTCAGTTGGCTAATTGCAACATGCAGCGATTCGAATGATAGCAAAATTAACAAAAACAAATAAAACTATTTATTAATTATGTGCACAGTTTAATTGCCACTTTCTATATAACTCACACTTATCTGTATCTTTATCTATATCTTTTATTTACAGCTTTGAGAGACGATACGAAAAATGTTGACAATTTTGCCATACAACGCGGCGCATACGCAATTTACTTAAATTTCAACAACGAGTAAAGCAAGATAAATAAAAACAATATGAATTGCCTGTGTCGACCCTCGCGGATAATGTCCGTGCGCATTAATTTGCTGGATGAAACCGAGTTCATACACGAGATCAAGGTAAGTTTGTGCCACAAAATGATGTCCTTAGTGTCAACATTAGACACATAAGCAGCGACAAGTATACACACAACAGCTACACACACTTTAATGAGCACTCTCTCGCTCTCGCTCACACTATCTAGCTGTGTCTCTGTCGCGCTTTTGGGGCCTGTGATTTATGTCAATTGACAAAAAGTGTTGCATACTTTGCACGTGCCTGCCATCTGCTAACAGCCCTATACCTCGACCCCGGTTCCAGCCTCAGTCCCTTCCCCAACTGCCAGTTCCAGGCCACATCACTGGGCACCCTCATCAATATTTAGTGCAAAGCCTGAGCCGTAGCTGAAGCCGGAGCCGGAGCCGGAGCCTGTGACTTGGCAAACATGCAAAGTGTCATCATTCACACGTCGCCTGATGCCTGATGCCTGATGCCTGTTGTTGCTGCCACAGTCTGTGTGGTTGCCCCCCCTTTTTGCTTGCCCCCCTGCTTTAAAACTGCGCACGTTTGCCAAATTAAATGGGTCGTCAGCGACAACGAGAACTGAGAACTAAAAGCTGAGAATTGAGAACTGAGAGTTGTCGCCTTTTGTCTGTGTCGCTTAGAGAATTCTGCTGATTTTGCACGCCATCTCAAAGTTGGCATCATTGTGCGGACAAATCAAATAAATAGTTGTGATTTTCTTGTGTATCTACAGCATATGTGTGTGTGTGAATGTATATGTGGCCTGGTTTCTAGTCTTTGATTTCAGCAAACCTTGGCAGAAAATTATCCAAGCATGCCATATAAATAAATATATAAAATGCCCATGAAATCACAGAAGCTGTCTATGTGGCATTGCATAGACATAAATTTGATGCTGTCTTTTAATTAAATAATATTTTTTTTTTTATTTATTTTTGATTATCTAACAAGTCTAGCTGTATTATACATATAAATCAGATAAGAAGAAACTTATTTAATTTTTATTAAAACAATCAAAGTCTTTTTATTTTTATCACCAATTATTTGGCTTATTAATTAAATTGAGATTCTGTCTAAAAAATGTAAGAAAAATTATGAAAATTTATATATTAAAGAATTTCACAAAAATAAAGCTAAAAATAAGCTAAATTATCGATAATTTCACAAAATGCTTTTTATTTATTTATTAAGTTGAACAGCTAAATATTTCGATATCCAATGATTTAATCAGAGCTTAATTCATTGACTGAACAGCTAAATATTTCGATTTCAAATGATTTATTCAAAATCTAGTAGGGAAATAAACTTGAAACAATAGTCAGAAATTTTAGAAAATTTTAGTAAAAGTAAAAAGTTAAGTAAAAAAAAAGTTTTTATTTTAAAAATATTTAAAAAGTTTACTTGATCTGCGAAGTAGACAGAAGTCGTAAATATTAATCTATATGAGTCTTTCAGATATATTTATTGTATAAATAGAAAGACATATGAACAAAATATCTTCATATTATTAATCAGCAAATTAAAATTATGTGCTGTTAAAATGTTGTGCTTTCAAAATTTGTAAATATTTCTATATGCCAAAAATTTTATTTTCAGTCACTCTCTCTCTCTGAGATAAAGCAGCTAAGTGCACGAACAAAAAAATACACCAAAAAAAAACTTGAAACAGCTGACAGAAATTTTTATCATCAATTTTGTATCGAGTTTTCGGATCTTTATAAAGTTAATTTGATTTGTGTACCAAGTTAAAGTATTTCATATTTATTTATGATTTAAAAAAATATCTAATAAAAATATTTTGATAATTAATAATTAATCTGCAATTAAAATGATGTGCTGTTAAAATGCTGTGCTGGGACAAAACAGAATTTGTTATGTTTCTACATCCATTAAATCTAATTTTTAGTCTCTTTCTGCAATATAGAACCTAACTGCACAAAAAAAAAAATACAAAATTATATGCAGCTGAGGTCGTTGCGTTGCTGCATCTCTGATAAGTGGAATACAATGTGACATGATAAGCATATCTTATGCAAATGCATGTCATCAACTTTGCCTGTGGGGTCTGCGACATAATGAGCAGTGACTTGAGGAGCAGACAGTTAATGTTAATTATATGGCTGTAGATACTGTAGATACATACATACATAAGTTTGTAGCAAGGCATAAAGATACTTACGTGTATCTGCATAATCAGAGCAGTTGATCGGCAATCGCCCACGGCATAGTGTTCCAGTTCATTCCTGATGGATTGTCCAGCTAAAGGAGCGACAGGCTAGTTAGTAATTTCTTGGAACTGACTAATGACACTTGGCGTCGCGTTGCATGTTGCATGTTTTGAGTTTTTAACTGCAACTGCAACTGCTGCTGCTGCTGCTGTTGCTGCAACAAAATTGAAGCACGTAAACGTTAATAATCACAGCTCATCAACAAGACATTTATAATAATTTTACAAGCACATGCACTTGCCAACAACGATATATACATCCAAACAACAAGTCATGTAAGCCACCAAATCGACTGAAAACAAGCGGCTCTAAGCGGCTCAAAAGCGACTTTGCCCCACCAAACACTCCACTTACCCCTCACCGACCAACCTCTTGGATAGCATAAATTGCGCATTAGACATGTGTTCCGATTCAGGCGTTGTATTGTGGGCGTGGTCACAATTTGACAATGGCAACCTGGGCGGACAACAGCAACAACAACAGCAACAACTGTGCAGTCGTCGCTATCGTCGTCGTCGCGACGCATGCCTCAGGTCATTATTAATGAGTTTAAAACTGGCAACAGGGACACAGCAATTGCAACTGGTTGAGCTGAGGGGCGGATAGAGAGGGGAGTAGGCATTTGTCTCTGGCCTGCACTTGGGCAACTTATCGCATGTAATTATTGGCCGAGAGGCTCACGTACCACGTCAGCCGCATGATTGATAAAAGGCTCCGCCGACAAATACCAAAAAAGCAGCCATGAATGAAAATACAAAGTGCTGCGGCTCAGCGAGATATGCAAAAGCAGCGAAAAAGCAAAAAAAAAAAAAATTAAAGAATTTACTTAAATTATCACGACTGTTAGATACGCTGTAAATTGTTGCACGTCAAAAAATATTCACATTTACTACAATTTATTTATTTGTTGAATTTATAAAGCAGCATTTATTTGTTGCACTGTAAAAAATTAAATTTGAGTTAAATGTGAATATTTATTTGTTGAATTTAATTGTTGCTCTGAAATAATTTAATTTGTTTGCACTGAAATAAATTTGTTTGAAATAAATGTGAATATTTAATTGTTGCGTTTAAAAAGCAGAATTAAATTGTTACTCTGAAATAATTTAATTTTTTTTGCACTAACATAATTTAATTTGAAATAAATGTGAATATTTATTTGTTATATTTATTAAATCTCATTTAATTGGAATTTTTTATTTAATTTGTAATATGGAGAAGTTGTTTACCATAATGAAATTGTACTAAATTAGCCGAAAATTTTTTATCAGAAACAAAATTAATTGAAAAGTAATTTATATATTAACCAAAGATATTTCGATTTAAATAAATTGTTTATTAAAATACCTCATATAATTTGCAAGTTTTTTATTAAGCCAACTAAAAGTTAAATAATTCAAGTAAATTTTAAAAATTCATAGATATTTGTAAAGCCTACACTTAAGCTTAATTGCTTTATATAAATTACAAATAGACAAATTCTAGTTTCAGTTTAATATATAAAAATCAATATCTTTTCAACTTACGAATTTTGCACTATATTTCTCGATATCAAATATTATTTTTAAATCATTAATATTACCCTTCATTTAAAAAACCTTATATACCCTTTAAACGACTTGTCATTGGGTATTAAAATGCGTGTGGCCGCCTTGCCTCCTCCAAAACGTAATTTTATTTACACGCGCTCTTGCCCCAGCTGTCTGTCAATGTGGCAACCACGTCGACTGCTGCCGCTGCCTCGTTGTTTGTGCTGCTTTTGACGGCTGCCGATGGCACTAAGCGTACGCACTTAAAGTTGCCGTCGACGTTGACGTCGACGTTGCAGTTGCGTTAATCAAACAGTCGGTAGAGGTTGCGTGGTAGAAGAGAGAGGCATGTGGTGGAGGGGAAGAGATAGCAGTCTGCGGTTGACTCGTTTTGCATTTCATTGCGACGAACTGGCAAAGTGCCGTTGCTGGTTTTATCAGACCAACAACAGCAGCAACAACAACTTCAACCAACAACCAGCAACAAAAACAACAACAACGATTACAACAAGGTAGAGATAGATAGATACATCCGCGACATCAGTCAATGTTGTACGACTGCCTCGAAAACGTGTCGTAATCGATATTTCATTGCCATGACGAGCAGAGCACACGTTGCGTATGATTGATTTTTGCTATGTATGAGATGCAAAAGGCAACAACAACAAGAAAACACACAAACACACAAATATGATAGCTATGACCATGATTCACAAAACTAACATAAAGAGTATCACATGTAGACCTTAAGTTATTATGTGGCAACCCTTGAAAATGATCTTACTGTTTGCATTTCGAGTATTTACAACATTTAATTAACAACCAACCATATTTCTTGCCTCATCATTGTTAATTAATTGAAAAATGTTGATTGTAAAAATAAACAACAAAAACGCAAAGTAGCTAAATATTAGAGTGTTTGAATATGAACAGCCAGAAAAAAAAAAAATTTAACATGAAGTGTCGAAAAAGATGCTTGAGAAGATTTTTAAGCTAAAAAAGTGATCAGACTTAAATCAAATTTTAGCGGATTTTATAAAGATTTTTATACCAAAAAAGTGATCAGACTTAAATTAAATTTTAGTGGATTTTATAAAGGTATAATAAGGCAATTTATTGCTAAACTAAGTACAAGCTAGAGATCATTTAAATCCGATCCGAAATGCTTAACAAAACACAGCATTCAGGTTAATTTCAGTTTAAAATGATTAAGTAGAAACACATTTGTTTTAAAAAACTAGACAAAATCCCGCCCAACAATTGAAAAATGGCCAATAAAAAGTATACTTAAAGCCATGACAATAGCCATAGTCGCGGCAAGGCTTTAAAGCTCAGCTAAGAAAACCTGGCAAAACTGTGACAAATGGTTTTGACGACTTTATGCCTAGACATACAACGCGAAAGCAGCCCAGACAACACATTTTTCTAGCCATATAAAGGCAGTCTGTGAGCGCACATTTCAGTCATTTATCATGCTTACATGCTAATGACATCTGGCCAGGGCCCAGAAGAAACTTATATAGCGGGCCCAAAGCAACATAACTTCAAGTGCTCGCATTTTTGTCGCTTTTAAAGCTGGTCAAGTTTTTTATATTTACTTATATAAGGTTATATAATTATATGTTTTAACTGTTAAAATTAAAGCGTGTGTGGGTTTATTTGTCTAGCGCTTTATTCTGTCAATACAGGGTGCTCGCCGCATGGTCATTTGAGAATTTATGTAAATCATTCAACACACTTGAGGCTGGCCACAATGACAGGCCGAAAGCAAAATGATTGCTTCAAGTATTTCACGAGCAAACACTTCAGCACAAGGCGTCCCGTTGCAGTGTTTAGACTCAAAAAAAAAACAAAAAAAAGTATCTGTAGATACATAGATAAAATACATATAAACGAGCACATTATACAATTTTCGGCCACGGCAAAGACTTTATGCCTCGGGGGACATTTAATTAGACTCGGTCGGTTCCAAGCGTTCACACGCCAAGCTGGCCAAATAAACCTGCAGTTTATGGCCAACATAATTAAGTTAAAAGCTTTTTTACAGCTCGGCCTGTGCGCTTTTAAATTGATAATGAAAATAAGTAAAGCCCATGAAGCGTATTTAATGGCTAAATAAATGCCGGCCTCTACATTTTTGCCAAAACACCCACACACACACACACACACACACACACACCTGCCGAAAAGGAACTTTGAGACAACATTTCCTTAGTAATGTAAATAAAAATCGGCAGTTTACCAATGACAGTCCATTGATTTAGCCTGTCAAATGAAATTGGAAAAGGGTACAGAATCAAGAAAAAAATAAAATAAAAATAAAAGGAAAAACCATTTAATTTCGACAGCATAACGATTTATAAAGTCCCTTTCATGGAAATGGCATACAAGATACTAATACATAGAGTGGTAGATAATAGTTGTTCTTTGCTTGAATATGTATATAAATATTATACAAAATTGTACATAAAATTCTGATCTTTAATGAAACTTAACGTTATATGCCAAATGCTCTAATTGTGAGTGTATAAAAGGGTACAATTAATAAATATAAAAAAAAAGTCTGCGCCCCAAAAGTTGAAAATTTTACCTTTTGGCAAAATTCAGCGAAGCATCTTTTGGGAGAGATGGGGGTAATTACTTTATCTGTTGCTGAAGTTGCGCTTTGGTTGCTAATAGGATTATCTAACAAAAATACAAAATAAAAGATACAGTTCGAGGGAGAAGGAGCAAGAGAGAGAGAACGGCTTCGGCATGAATTTTGTGGCAGTTGTTGGCTTTTGCATCTGTCAGAACCATAACTCAGTGTCATGTCGGGTTTGAATACCGAGTCTTTGTATCTGAATATATATATATATATCTGCGTGGCCGCAAAAACCTCCAGACAAGACAAAAAGCAATTGTTCAATGGTGGCCGTGGCCGGCAAAGAGAATCGAAATAGATTTGCAAACAATTTGCAACAATTCAATCAAAAAACTTTAAACGCAAATACACAAAACGACGTATAGATAGATAGACAAACAGTCAGTTTTAGGGGGGGCAAAGGGGCAAATGACGACCATCAGATAACTCACTCACTTGGTGGTCTGCTCAGTTCAGTTTAGATCTGCTGTTCGGCGGGGTCTGGTCTCCAGCATGGCCTGGTCCAGACAAGACCAATAAAGACCACTTCTAGACGTTTTTTGCGCCCTATGTCTCTGTCGGTATCTCTGTGCCGTTTGTTTATCCAAGCGTTTGAATGCCGCACACAAGCCAACAAGTAAAACGCCAATGAAATTCAAGGTGAGTCCATGCCACAGACCAGCTTGGTTTCTATTTTTCTTTTTATTTTTATGTATTTTTTTGCTTGATGTGCGAGGATAAGCGCAAAATATTTGCCAGCCAGCCAGGCAAACAATGATATCCAACATTTCTGCTGTCTGTCTGTTGCATCTCTTGTAACTTGGCGTGCGGCTGTGGAAAATGCAAGTGATGCAGGTGAGGCAATGACAACGTCTCGACATCATCAGCGGAAGTCGTAGCTCTTGCTTTCCATGCCGGAAAGTAGCTGACAAGTTGAACAGTTGAACAGTTTGCATGTGCAATATTTCACAGAACAAACATCGGCCAGGCATATGCTTCTCTTGGTGGATACATATATACAATTCTTGTATATACATTGATTGCCAGATTGGGCATGAACTGTGTGTCTGCCTCAAGTCAAAGCCAAAAAGATGCGACAAATGTCAACGGGGCAACGAACGAATGAGGCAACAGCAACAGCAACAACTGACAACTGACAACTAACAACTGACATAGCCTAGAAAGCAAAAAGTGCCGCTATGAGATGGTCGAGTATGCTCTTAACTCATATTGCATCCGTATGAAGCATCATTGCTTGGGAAGCTTTTACTGAATGCCAGCTTCAGTTCCAGCTTTAGCTTCATCTCCGACGCCAACTCCAACTCCAACTCCAGCTCCAGCCGCATTCAGCATTGTCAGGCTTTGTGCCTGGCGTGGCATGCGAAATAAAACTCCCGTAAGCAGACAGCAGCGCGCCTGCCTCTAAGCTGAGAGAGCTCAAATAAAACTTGAAGGGTAATGTGACTTGATGAAACTGAAAACAAGATACTCTTATAAAAGACCTACAAATTTAAAGCACATTACGTTTACTAAGTGCACAAATAATTGAAAACTGACTACTTATTTTAGTTTTCCACTCAAAGTTCAAGTAAGGTAAATTGTCTGTTCAAATTTCGACTTGAATTTATATATTTTTGGATTGTTTATACAATATATAATACAAAAGAATTAGTCTTGGTTCAAAACACACTTTAAAAATTAAAATAATAAATATTATTTCAGAGATGAGTATGTTTCTTGCATCTGAATCTGTTAAGTCTTATTTTTAGAATCATCTGAATATTATACATTTTTTTGAATTTATTTTCGAATTTTACGGGCAATAAAAATCCAGCACAAAAAATTATTTATTTATTTATTTTTTTGTTAATATAAAATATTGACGTTGAAGGCTATGGCAGCTTTCACGCCATAAATAAAATTATGCATATTATTATATAAACAATATTTAATATACACAAAACAATAGTTTTAAGACCACTGCATGCACTATAAAAGTGTCTGTAAAAGAATATTAAATATGTTTATTTTATTTTATAAAGTATAAAGTTTCTTAAAATCGTTTGACATTTTGAAATAATGATAAAGAATGCAGCTTGACCTCTGAAAAAAGTAAAAAAAAAACAAAATTTGAACATATTTTTTAAATATCTTTACAAAGACATTTTTTAAACTGTGGCGCCATATTAGAGGTGGAGGACTATCGACACTATTGATGGTTCAAAATTAACTATCGTCGAATATCGATGGTTCAAAATTAACTATCGTCGAATATCGATGGTGCCCACTATCGATAGTTCTCCACCTCTACGCCATATATATAAATACAAAAATGTAGCTTCGAGCTTAGCTAAACAAATATCACTTAATATTTACAAATTATCAAACTGTTGACTGACTAGCTAACAAGCTCAATTTAAATAGAGTATATATAAATGTTGAGGCAACTCGACATGGAGAACAACCGGCAAACAGTAAATCGAGACGAACCTTGACTGAGCTGCAGGAATTACGCAAATCTCGTTTTGTTGAATGTGTTTTCAGTTAGGTGAAGATGCGGCAGCATCAACATTTCAGGCTCAATTGGTATGAGCCTGTAGCAAGCTGCAGCTGGAGTTATAGCCAAGGGAGTGGCAGGCTGCGGGCGGGGCGTGGCCGTGGCATTGGCATTGGCGGCAGCATGGACATAAATCTGTTTTGAGCATTTTGGCTCTGGCTCTTGTTGATGTCGACGGACTGCGACACGATGTAGCTGCCATTGCAATTCCGACTCTTTTCTTGTCGCCGTTTTGTCTGTGACATTGCCAACGGTTGCAATGTTTTCTTTTATTTTTATTTTTATATTTTTTCTTTAGCTTTGTTTGCTTTTTGCAGCTTAAAACTCATAATGCCGTTATAAACACAAACGAATGTATGTGTGTGTGTGTTTGTGTGTGTTGTCAAAGGTCAGCGCACGTTTAAGCCAAGCAGCGCAATTAAACGCACAATGCATCCCGAGATACACAGATGCACAGCTTCAGATACTTTTACAGAACTCTGCTGCAAGTCCTCGCAGCTGAGGTAATTTTGAATTTTAATGCCAGTTGCCAGACCAGAAGTAATAATGTGACATAAATAAAAGCAGCAGCAGCAAGTGGCAAATTGTCTACAAAATGCGCTTAAGGAGCAACTGGAGGATGCACAAAAAAAATAAATAAATAAATAAATAGAAATGAAAGGAAAACATAAACTATGAGTATGTGTTAATTATATTAAATACAAACATGCTGCACTTCAGCGACCAGATTCAGTTTCCCAGACGAACAAATGTGGGTTAGTCACGTAGCCAAAGTTTGTGGCAAAGGCGTTGATTAAGTTCCCAAAAGATGCTACAGGGATTTAGCTGTTTGGTTGCAGGAAAAAGAGCCAAAAGTGTCGCCCTCGTTGTCTTAGACACAGCAGACAGCGAATCGAGAGCTGGGCGGTGGGTGTTGAGTGGTAGCAAGTTCCACACACACACACACACACACCCGCTCGTATGTGCTATATTTTCTTGTTTTCCACTTGCCGCTCACTAATTAAGTTGCATGAGGCAAAAGTTCTTTGCCGACAGCTGACAAGAAAAGCGTTCTGTAAAAATACAGACAACTGAGTATATGGGGCATTTGGAGTGGTCGAAGTGGGATTCGAAATGGGGCAACAAGGGGAAGAATCGGGCTAAAAATGTAAGCTCATTAAGTGGGCTTGGCTGAAGGCGCTAGCGATGGATTTGCCGTCAGCCAAGAGCCAACAGCCAACAGCTACTCCAGAAAACATCAAAGTAAGCATAATTTGATTAAGACATTTAAGCCAAAGACCTAATCATCATTAGCATCAACATAATCATGGCACTGGCTCATCTAAAAGTCGCCACTCCTGACAGCCTTTGATGCCCCGACTTGTATACGTCATTGATTCTCAGCAAGGCGAACATAATTTATTGAACTCGGCAAATGAGTGACTTCTGGGCCAGATCCAATAACCATCGACTAGACTAAGGGGTGGAAATGCTCAAGTTTTCCTGGCTAGCCGGCATGGGCGTTTGGGCCAAACCTTTTGGGACTTACAACACTTTTGTTTGCACACAAGTTTTTCCGGGTTTGCGCCAAGTTTTGTGATTAATTGCAGGCCATTGCGGCCTTTACATGTTACGTTGATTTTAAGCCATAACTTTGTTAAGGGCTTTTAGGCATGCATGAGGCGTAGTTCATTAGGAAACCAAGCAAATGGTCAATATAAATTTGCAGTTATTGTTTTTGGCTAAAATGAGACTTAATAAAGAGAGAATGCTTTCTGTTTAAAGCCTGGCTGGTGGGCTTAGGTTAAAACGCATTTTATACAAATATTAGCTTTAATTTTGTACTGCAGCTTAAATTCTAGTAATAAAACGTATATTTTTAATAGGAAGCAAGGTATTATACTCAACTATTCTATTTACGATATAAGGATACTCACAAACTTTGCTCTGAGAAGTAAATGTCTTCGAAGTAAAATGTCAACCAACAACTTCACTTCAGCGCTCATGTATCTTATGCATTTTTAAAATGCACTTTTCTACTTATGTCCTTACGTAAAAGCATTGACAACAATACAGAACTCACAGCAACAGGCAACAGACAGCAGACAACAGACAGCAGCAGTTGCAAGTTACATGTTGCAGGCAACAACAATAAGGACATATATCTTGTTCATGTTGAACAATTTACGAGCCATTGTCTAATGTGTTTCATGTGCAATATTCTGGCCCACGTACTCGGTTGTTCTAATGCAATTTTAAAGCGACTGCAGGACCTTCCATTATGAGCTTAGCAGTTGTCATTGTCACTATGTCATCTGTGTCCTTTGGTTATCCTTGTAATGCACTTCACATGTGTGCCATTCATTTGACAATTAGTTTTTGAGCATTATTAACATTTCAGACATGGTTTATGACACACCAAGAGTTACAATAGATCCCACGGGATTTTCCTGGAAGTCAACTTCGTTCTTTTGACCTTTTGAGCTGGACGTGTTGTCATATACAGATTATCGCCAGGCTAGCGCATTTTCTTGGGCTCCTCTCAATCCCCAGAAGACAACTTACAAACGGTTTCAGCAGCTCATTTCACTTCTGGCTATTTTATCTGCCGTTTGTTTGTGTTTGTGTTTGTTTGTCCTTTTGTTGGTCAGCAAAAGTTTAACATAAACTCAAAGGGCGCTGCCAATACAATATACACACGGCTACGGGTTGTTCACACTTGCCAGCCATTAAGTTTATGACGCAACAACAATAAAACATGGCCAATACAAAAAGGGATGCAGGATGCGAGCATCCTTGCTGTTCAACTGTGCCACAGCATGTAGCATGTAGTATGTGGCCACCAAGGGATGTTTGGCCAAGTAAAATACTATAAATAAAACATGGCAGCGGTTCGCCTCTTCTCCTGCTTTTGTCTGCCACAAAATCAAAAAAAAAAAAAAAAAAAGCGCAACAAAAAATGTATCTGCCTCAAAAGTCAGGCTAGAACAAGGTTGGAGCTCTCGGCGCTTCCTGGTAGTGTCTGGTCAGCGCCAAAAATCAAACATGTTCAGCGCCAGCTGCGCCGCAGCAGCAGCAGACAATGAAGAAGCAGCCATGTGGGATGCGGAATTGTATGTGGGACTCTGTGGTTAACAATGGTGCGCCTCCTGGCCATAGTTTGGGTGTTTTTGCGGTTGCAGCTGTGTCCGCCTCCTCTGAGAGAGAGTGGAATGGGAAACGGGCTCCAACGCCCTTAGGGAATCAACTCAATTTATTATTGGTGCCAGTCGAAAGGCAAAAATAAAAAAAAAAACCAAAAATTGGCTTTTTAAAGCGTTAAAGCCCGCACACGAATTAAATTAAATCAACAAAAATGTTTGATGGCCATCAGTTGATGGAGGAGTGTTAGAGGCGTCTATCTCTGGGGGAAGGGGGAGGTGCTGTCTGTGGCAAGGCGTGGCATTTAGCGCACATTTTATTTTTATCAGCAAGTGCCTGCGCCGCCCCCACACAAAAAAAAAAGGCACAATTTTCCAATTGAATAATTGTCGCCGGCAAGTTTTCACTTTTGTTGGCCAGACGTAGCCAAGCAGACAGATAGGAACAAGGGCAGAACGGTGGAACAACATAAGGACACAGGACTGCATGGACGGCAGGACGACACGGACCTGACTGTGGCCATTCAACGGCTCAACAGTTTGCCAGTGTTTCAATGTTTCACCGTTTGAGTCTTTTGAGTGTTTGCTTTGCCATTGAATGGCTTTTGCCAGCTCCTTGTCTTACCATTCTTTGCTCTCTCCCTTGCTTTCTTTCTCTTTTGGCATTCTTCTAGCTATCTCTATCTATGCTCAGCTGCACAGGCTTTTAACAACAATTTTCTTGTCTATTTTCAGGATGATTTGCCGGGCCAAGCGCTGTTGGATGTCGTTTTTGCCAGGCTCAATTTAATCGAGACTTCATACTTTGGCATACGTTATATAGACGATGAGAATCAAACGGTAAGTGGAGCCAAACAGCCATACAGGATATGGCAGCTGGCTGGCATATCCGGCTCCTTGCTGCCAGTGCCAACATATTGGTTTTTGAAATTCATTTTCATTTTCGTTTTCATTGAAATTCATTGGGGCGCATGACAAGCGTTGGGCATAAAAACAAAAAAGTCCACCCGGGCCGGGCCAGGCCGGGCCGCCAACTCTTTGAGTTTTGCCGGCGAGACGAAAGCGCCTGTAAGGCAAATTATATAATTTCTCTTTCAGTGGCCCAGCACAGACAAGGCGGGGACGACGCCTTGGCCTTCATTGAAATTCACTTTTATGCCGCTTGCCACACGCACACATTAGTGCCTGCGTGTCCTGCGAGTCCTTTGTGGCTTTGTGTGCCTTTATGTTGGCTATAAAAAATGCTTATAGTTCAAAGTCCACATATATGAACTCACCTGGCGAACTCCAACAAGCTGTCGCCTACGCCATGTTATCATTTTGAAATTTATTTTTATATTTTCTTATTTTCTATTTATAGCACTGGCTGGATCCAGCGTCACGCATTTCACGACAACTGAAACCCAAATCGGATCCATATGATTTATATTTTGGTATTAAATTTTATGCTGCCGATCCATGTAAGCTGCTTGAAGAAATAACGAGGTGAGTTTCAATCAATACGATGCAAATAAATGACATATGGGAGAAAAAAATATTCGTAATAAATTTAATCAGTATGTTTCCATTGAAAACATTACAGTGTTCTGTTAGTGTTTTCTCATGATTAAAACTTTAACATTTAAATGATTCACATTTAATTATACAAATTCAATTTATTAATTGCCGCACACTCGCACACTCGCAATTCAATAAACAACAAATTAAACGAGTTGTTGGCTAAAGAGTCCTGAATGCAGAGCAGACAACTAATGGATGGTGCATAATGCATTTAATGCATTTATGTGTGCACATCAAGCAAAAATAAATTGAAAAAAAAATTTCAATGGTCATGCGTTTTTGGAGCGGGAAATTGCAAAATCCCACAAGGCAATGGGCATGGCTGTGAGAGCTATATGGTACACTCTGAGAAATATGTCATTAAAAATTCCAAAAATTAAATAAGAAATCTAGTTTCAGCTTAGAAATAATTAAAGCGTGGAAAAGTAATAACAGCAAGGTATTGAAAGTTTTGAAATTTTGTCACATTTGACGGTTTTATGCCTTTCCCGGTACTTTAAATGTCTAAGGGAAAATCTACTTATTTTTGCAAGCTAGTTAATGGTATTTATTTTATTTTTAAAGCTTTTAAATAAATAGAATTCAATTTAATTTAATAGAGTTTTAAAGTGCACTTTAGTTTTCACAGCTGAGCATATTTTAATTAAATTCATATTGCTTGTTTATTTAATTTAATATTTTATAATATTTTATATAAATTTCTTCATTATTCTTTTAACTTGACATTTGCAAATAGGATTCAATCTATTTTCGTAAAAACTTTTTTCTTTCAAAATACGCATAGTTTTTAGTCTATAGCTCAAATATTTAAAAGCCAAGTATTTTGTTAAAAATATTTAAAATTTGAGAACAGTTCAATATTGTCAATAATTTGTTCAGAAAGTGTAAACACTTCAATATATATTTTGCAATAAAATATATGCACTCATGTTAGGAATATTGTAAATTAAATGTATTATTTTTACTGCTGTTATTCCTGCTGATATTTTTTAATAATTTTTCTGAGTGTACCTCGTTTATGCCAAATGTCGTGTACTAGCAGCTAGCTATGCAGTTAGCTGCATTTATCAAGCATTTGGTGTGTGCAAATATTTGCTCTTAAAACGACGACACGTAGCCGCCATAATCGTCACCCAAGTGGGCGACAGGATAGGGATTGGAATTGTATTGAGGAGGGTTAGAATAAAGCGGGTTTTGCTCTATGCGGAAATGGATGCCAATCTCTGGTCAAACATCATCAAAACTCGCGGGCGGACAACAGCCAACTGCTGCGCTAATATTGGCGCATATAAATGCAGTGAAATGCAGTGAAATGCAATGAAATGCAATGAAAATGCACTTATAACGCGACAGTTGGGGGATTCCATGAATATTATTGAAGTGCAGCTGGGGAGCCAGAGAATTATGTTATTTTAGCTATACAAAGTCTGCGGCACACAATAAACGCCAATTGACTTTGAACTGAACCCCAGAATGTTGGGGCTTGAGCTGCAGGATAAAGGACATTTGATAGCAACATATAGTATATATATTGTCACAATATTGATACATGATAATGTTGTAGAGGCTTCAAATGGATTTACTCGTTGGGCAAACAATCCACTTCAAAACTTGCTGCAATTTAACTCCGCTTTACTTGTGTAAATAATTGTGAAATATGTTGCCAACTCTTCAATGTTGTTGTTATCGTTTATTTGTTGTATAATTTGATATGCCCGGACAAAAGTAAACAATTTGTTTGGCTGTTGCGTTTTGTGTGTTTAGGCCAAACATCAAAGTCGTATCAAATAATTTTATGCGAAGATTTGTTTATCAACTTGTTAACAACTTCCACAGCGCGTTGTTGTTCCACTGGCGACTAATTAAATTTACCTATTTTATTTACTTATACTACAACACACACAGATACCAACTTTTCCTGCAAGTCAAACAGGATGTCCTGCAGGGACGTCTCCCGGTAGCCTTTGAGCTGGCCGCCGAACTGGGAGCATTTGTGGTGCAATGTAAGTAGAACCTCATTTTGGTTTTAATAAATTTAATTAAATCAATGACCTAAGAGCGACTAGACGCGTCATAGCCTACTGAGTACGTTCTTTTATTTGACGCGAGGCGTCCACTAACTGCATTCTCTTAAACTCAAGAGAACACGATCGTATGAACACAGAGTAACGCGACGGCCATGAAGCGTCTAATTGTTTTCAAGTTGATGATAATAAGACTAGTGCTGCAAAACGTGCGATGTTGTAATCGATAATATAAGCCGATTATTTTTGCTAGAATCTGTAGTTACTTTTGTTAGTTACTTTTATCTTTTTATTTAATATATTTATAAAATAAATAATTAAAAATATTAAATTACATTTTAACGATATCCTACTTTATCGATAGGAACTGTTGTCAATAATCGATTGTAGCCAGTTTCGATAGTCTTGCAGCACTACAACAGACTCTGGCATATAAGTATATTTATCTAAAATTTAAATCTCCTATTAGCCGAATTGGGTGACTATGATCAGCGACGTCATTCGAAGGGCTACGTCTCGGAGTTTCGCCTGCTGCCCAATCAGAGCAGTGAGTTGGAAACCCGTGTCTCAGAGTTGCATCAACAGCTGAAGGGCATGTCGCCATCCAGTGCCGAGTTGAACTATTTGGACAAAGTCAAATGGCATGACATGTATGGCGTTGATTTGCATCCCGTGCTGGTAAGTTACACATATGTATCTTGTATTCCCTACCCATAGTAAATCTAACCCGAAACCACAGCAGTCTGGTGGGAGCATGGATCAGCATGGTTGAATGCCTTCCACCCACTCAGCCATAAAAGGGGTCAAAAGCGAATGCAAAGTTTAATTTCATTTCATGGCAAATATTATAAATCATTTGCTCACATTTCTGGGACCAACGCAATGATTACCCCAAAAAGTGAACCACTACACTATACCAGTCCGCACCCCCATCCCAACCACAGCCACGGCTGGTGTGTGTCTCAGTTCCAGTTCAGACTAACCCGATATCCACCAGACCCCATCCCGCAACACATTCTCTATGTCGAAGCTGCTTTTGTGCTGCGTAAGTTGGCACTTCATTTGCATTTTTTATTGCCCTTTACTTTGATATCAAACCTCAATAAATCACCAGCTGTATTTGTATACAGGCATGCATGTGTGTGTGCTTGAGGGTGGGGTGCATAAACCCTTATACACTCCACATGCCTGTGGTATGTGCTGCCATCTCGTTCTGTTTGTTTATAGACACAAATCATTGACTAGCGCGGCGCCAGTTGCAAGTCCCCCTCCATGGCCCTCACTTTGCGTTTTTTAATTTAATTAACAGCCAAAATTACATTTATTTTTCTTTCTTTATTTTTGTTTATGTGGAGCGTGAGGCGAGTGGGTTATCATGGGTGTCCCTGGCCTGGCCATAAAGCTTCCCAGCTGCTAATAGGCCAAGCTGACCAAAACTTTTTTCTTGTTAACACATTTTTTGGCAATAGCCAAAAACTTTTGTCGCGCCAGCGAATACTTTAGCTAAAAGAAAGTCCTTTGTTTCACAAGTTTCTGTAACTCTCTAGCTGCAGCTTCAACTCCTCGACTCATTCTCAATTCTTTTTGTATATTTTTTATTTTTTCAGGGCGAGGACAGTGTGGAGTACTTTCTGGGACTGACGCCCAGCGGGATTGTCGTGCTGCGCAACAAGACGACGGTGGCTCATTACTATTGGCCGCGCATTGCCAAAGTTTATTATAAAGGACGCTATTTTATGCTCAGGATAAGCGATAAAAATGTAAATTTCAACGCGCCAGGCGACAATGGCAAAGACGATGACGATGACGACGACGACAACAACGAAGTATTTGCTCCTAACCATAAATATTTCGCTGTCGAGTGCTTCTTACAATTTGCAGTTCGTTTTCTATTGTGCTGCTCAACTTTATAATGCTCTTTGTAGAAAGGGTATAGGCAAACGTTTTATTCACCCAATCATTTGTTAGGCAAGCAACTTTGATTCTAAAAATTAATTCTCTTGAAATAGAAATGATAAAAGTAAAGGTCAAAAGTTATCGTAGATAAAGTGTGTGTACGATAAATTAAAATTAAGAGCTTTATTACTTTATATGCACTTGATCAACATCTCATAAAATAACTCATTTTTGACATCAATTTCTAATAATCTGATATATTATTATTTAGCTTTTTCCGAGATGAGATTGGGGTGTAATAATTGTTAGCAGGCAAATTTATTAATACCTATAGAAACAGTTATCCACTTCAGGAATAAATATTATTGGCTTAGCTACAAAAATGTCTTAAATCAGCATCAACTCTTTCTACAAGTGTATTTCAATTTCGGTGTTTGCAAAAAGAAAACAGTTTTCTTTTTTTTTTACACCCATTTTACAGTGTTGCCAATTCTTTCGTTGGATGACAACTTTTGGCTGTCAGCGTCCTCAAGTCGGGCAGAAGCTGGAGCACTCGTTAGACAACAAGTAGCTGCTAGATGGTAGCTGGTATCAGATAGGTCTTTTTACTTGGCAGCTTTTCTAACTTGAACACTTTTTGGTGCTAACGCTGTGATAATCAAAAAACTTTTTCTACAGTTGACGCACACAAAAGCGAAACTTTAGCACTTTTTTTTTTTGGTTAAGAATTCACACTTTACATTGGCAGGGAAGTTTGGCTTTGACGCAGAATTCAGTCGGGCATTCATTCACTCGATTTGCCTTTACTTGGCAACTATGCATCTTTTGTCGGTCTAGCTCTTCGTCGTCGGCGTCGTCCTCGTCATCGTCATCGTCGTGACTTGACTTAGTGCTTATCACACTTGTGTTATTCCTTGTGCCTCCTTCACAGAATGAGCTCAGCACTTATGGCTTCGAAACTCCACGCAAATCGGCGTGCAAACATTTGTGGAGATGTTGCGTGGAGCATCATGCGTTCTTCAGGCAGGTGCGCGTTGCACCTCTACCCAATTCCCAGTCACATGCAGCGGATTTATTTCAGCTGGGCTCGCGCTTTAGACACAGGTAAGTACAAAGTACAACCACCCCGCAACCGGCACAAACTGCCAAGTTTCAAGTGCTCCAAGTATTCAGCCAAATATGCCGGAAGTGTAGCTAACATACGAGTGGGTGATTGCTCTATGTGCTGTGTGCATAGACATTAAAAAAATAAAGTTATTAAACTCATGCCAAAAACCATAACCAAGATGCACTGCTTTACGGTCCATTGTGGCCACTTTGGCCAATTTATTAGCCAGCTTTCCAATTTGTAGCGGCTCAAAGAGCGCAGCCAATTAAAACGTAACCAAGCACTCGAAATCCTTTTCAATGTGCAGCACATGTGATTAGATCATTAAGGGCGGCACAATTCAGAGCTGAGCTACATTGTGAGCTTAATGAACTTGTTCTAACATTAAAACATATATAAATAATATGTGTGTACACTTCTTAGCCTGTCAGATACTGTAATTTCAACTGGCTTCCAGGAAACTAAAGCTATATACATTTTTCATGCTCATGTTAGTATGTTGGTAAACAGATTTATATCCTCATAGCTGGCTGTTGGCTTATTTTAAGGCTTATTGCTCTCTGGTGTCCAAAAGGTCAGAGCTTGATAGTTCGTTTAATGAACTAGTTCATTTTGAATATAAACATTTTACAGTCACATGATGAATTTAATTCAACAGCTCTGTTTATGATTCATGGCTATTTATTTTTTGGAATTTGCCTCTTAAATTTCAAAAACTTCTTCTACTAAAATTATATCCTACTGATAACACAAGTTCTCTGTTAAAATAGAACATTTGTGCACAAAGAATCCATGTGAAATGAAGCTTATCCAAAATTATATTATTTCTTAGAATTTCAACTAATTTTATAACTTTTGCGCTTGGCATTTGAACTGGTTCTCCTATAAGCCGTACCCATCTCTAATATTAGATGCAACGAAAGTTGCATTCACATAGATCAAGTTTACACCAACTCGGCTGGCCAGCTAATTGGAAGTCCAATAAAAATGTCGGATCTGCAGGCAGTCCAACAAAACCCAACTGGAGTGCAAAATCCCACTAATGACTTTCTGTGTAATGCCTTCAAGCCTGAGCCAGCTACAAATGCAAGGCAATTGTGCATGACGAATGTGGCAGGGACTAGGCTTGACTGCCTCAATGCCTTGCCTAGCTGCCACGCTGCCGAGCTGCCACACTGCCTCGCTAGCTGGCCAGCTGCCCAGGTCCATGTTTATGACAGCCATTTGCGGTGACTGCGGCTGCCCATTTGGTTGGGCAAACTTTCTTGCACTTGGTGCTACGAACTTGACTAAATCGAGTTCACGTGGCTAACCGTAACTCTGGGAAACTATTAGCCAGGAGGGTGGCTGGCTGGCCTAAAAGTTTTGGGGCGCCGCCGGCGCATTTAACGACTATAGGCAACAGTAGGGCCGAGTTACCAAAAACTGTGCCCAGAACCATCAGCGTTTTTAATTTGTGAAACAAATGAAAGTTTTTACAACCTTTTTATGGTTCACTGTTCATTATTACCCAACCATCAGCGTCTTGTACTATTCTCTTTATTTATTTTCTTTTTTTTTCCCATTTTGTTGCTTACTTTTGTTAATATTTTTGGATGCCTTCATGCCTACTTTTATGTTGCCCAACAATCGCATGTCTGACCCAACCCAACCAACCCGCAACCAACAACAACTACAACAACAACAGTCGAACGGACAAGCAGTCGGAGAAGGATGCACTTGCCGCCGGACGAGCACCGCCTGCCTTTACGCGTGTGCCCTCCAAGCGCCAGCCCCGACGCGTGATTGATGACTTTTTTAACAGCAACGGAGGGGGCGGCATAGGCATGGGCGTGGGCGTGGGCACAGGGGTGGGCGGTATCCTCATTGGCAACCGACCCCTGCCGCAACCTCTGCCATTGCAGAGTTTGGCCAGCAACAACATCAACTCCAACGCCAAGTGAGTACTCCAAATATCCATCATTTGTTTTCATTTCATGCACAAAAGTTTTGATTTACCCAATGTGAGTATATGTAGTATATATATATATATATATCATCCACTTGTTCCTGCTGCTTCCTTTTGGCGCTGTTGTCCTTTTTGGGGGCATTCCTTTTTGTTTTGATAATAATTTTTAGAGCCGCGCCGTGCCGGAAGTGCTCTCATGTTGCTCGTTGCTGCATCTTCCTTTGATCTGTTTTTAATTTTCAACATGCGAGTTTTTTTGGGGTTTCTTCATTTGGGAGGTTGTCTGCAGAGCAGCCCCAAAACAGAAACTGCTCCCCTAGGGTACTACTACATATGCAGTTCCCATTTTTTTGCCATAGTATTTCTCTATCCATCTCTTTATCTTTATTATAAAAGCTTACTTCAATATAAAAACAATGCACAAAACACTTCATCATGGCCCATGTGTGAGTGTGTCCGTTTGGGTTTGACAGGCTGCCGCCTTTGCATTGTTCTAGTGCTGTGATGTCCTTGTCCAAGTGCTCCTGTGGCATATGTTTTGTGTTGCCCTTTTTTTCGATTTCGTGCTCAAAATCCATTTAGTTGCCATTTGAAGGCAGTTACATTGTCTAGACGCAACATTTATTAAATGTTTTATGGTTCTGAACATCAAATTATATATGGACAAATAAAAAATCGGCCATTAGAGAAGCGTTGGCGTTAGCGCAACGGAAATGTCCACAGGATGTGAAATCAAGTTGCAAAAGTTTAATGGAAAATTGAGTCATTCTGCATTGGTAACTTGAAGATTAATGTCTCCCTAAGGAGAAGGTTTGCAATCGCCAGTTATCGATAGTCTTATAATATATAGAAAGGAAGTAAATCGGGGGTTATATTCTCAAAACTAAATTTTCTTTTAAATAAAGTAAACGTTTATAAAGCGATTACTTAATTTAATGCTACCTTAAAGTTTTGAACCATATATAGAATTGTATCTCCCAGAAAGTACAGTAATTGATAGTAAAAGATCAGCTAAGCTAGAGAGATTCTACAGTTGAAGAATCTTCCATCAAGGCAAGTTGCACTACTGTGTACGATCGGTGGCATAAATATCTCATCATTAACTTGAGCAGTGGCAATGCCACGTTGACCCCATCAATGTCGCTGTTGCACAAGCCACCATCTATGCATAAATTATCCAAGATGGTAATGGAAGCCAAGAAGGACTGTGGTGTGTGTTGCTAGCAAGACACCAATGTAATCGCTGGCGCAACAATTCCAAGGAACACAGACAGAACAGATCTGAACTGTGGAAGAGCAAATAGCTCACGTCGTTTATCATTTGCAAACAAAGAAGCAACAAACGTCAGGCGGGCAGTGGCAGTGGCAGTGGCCAGGACAGGACAGGACAGGACAGGCCAATCAAGTTGCCCACACCATGGCAAGCGGGACATAAATCACAAGGCGCGACCGGGCCAGGGCACGTCCGGGGTTGTCCAACTTAAACTTCAACTCCATGTTCATGTCCATGTCTGTTGCAATGGGGAGTACGAAATGATTGCCCGCTGATTGCCAGTGCGGCAATTACTCAATTTTACACACGCGCATTATTTGTCTGTGTCGATCTCTGGCTTGGCTGTGGTTGGGGCAGGCTGAGGGCGATCCTTCTTGGTGCCCGAAGAGACTGTTCCAGCGACAGCCTAAATGCTGTGATGCAGCAGACTTTAATCAACGTTTATGTTAAACAATTTAAATTTATGGCAAAATAATGCGAGAGCGTTGCAATTGCTGACTATACTTCTTCCCCCTCCGCCCGCTAACCATCTTTGCCTGTGCACTTGCAGCAACTATGACAGTCCCTACCGTTCCACGTACAGCATACCCACCAGCCTGGGCGTGCGTCCCAGCCATCAGCAGTCCACGCAGCAGAACAACAACTCCAGCAGCTACAACAACAATGGCAGCAATTTGCAGACACCTGACTCGCCGCGCAGCACGCGCAGCGCACCCTGGCCAAGATCCCAGCAGCGTTCACTGTTTGGCAATAATCCCTCAAGTCCACGCTCCGTACGCTCGGTGAGCACAACGGGCGGCGGGCTGCATCATCATCATAGTCACAGTCATGGCCATGGTACAAGTCATCATCATCATCATCATAATCATCAGCAGTCGTCATCGTCGTCGCATCATCAGCATCGACAGCAACGAGCCAGCTCCTCATCCGCCTCGCATCAGCAGCAACGCTATCGCTCCAGCTCCGTGGAGAGTCATTCATCAAACGATTCGCGCTCCACGCGCCGGTAAGTCCCAACCCTCTTAACCCCAATCAAACATACTTTGACCATTGAATCTGCTAGGCACAAGCATCGCCATCGACGCACCTCGGACAATGAGAGCGAGCTGTCGCGTGGTTCTGGTCGTTCGGGTCGTTCGCATCATCGCAAGCATCGACGCTCGCACCGGCATCGACGCGACTCGGCTGGTGGCTCGGATCATGACAGCACCAGGGGACGCAGCTACTCGGGTCATCGCAGCTCCTCCATGCGCAGCGGCAGCGCAGAGCTGATTGATTCTACCACACAGTGGCGCGAGGTGCAACGGCGTCAGGCGGAGGCCAGCCTGGGCCAGAGCTCTGTGCAACAGGCATCCGTCTCCAAGAGCAGCATGGTGGCACGTAGTCTGCATAGCAACGATAGCCACTCGGACACACATTCGCATCACAAGTCGCGACGGCATCGCAAGAACAAGTTAGTCCAAGATTTGCTTAGATCTCTGTACGTTTCTAACTTAAATATGTCACAGATCCCCGTCGGAGTCACGCAGTCGCATGTGGAACAGCGAACTGGCCAAGCATCTGCAATTCGATCTGGTGGATACAGCTGGCATGTCGGAACAGCAGCTGCGTGAAATACCCTACACTGTGGTGGAAACGACCTCAAAGCGATCCAACTCCAATCTGAAGATACACAAGAGCAACAGCAAGAGCAGCGTGGGCGCCAAGAGCACCGGATCCGGCAATACCATTACGAATGGCAGTGGATCGGCAACCACCGGACAGGCCAAAAATCGTGTGGATCGAATTAGAGGGTGAGTTGAGCAATCCTAAGACTGCAGCTGGCAGTTTCTCATAATGCTGCCTTGTAGACTCTACTACCAAAGCTCTCATCCGCATGATAGCAATGTCGGCGGCGTGGGCGGTGGTGGTGGTGCTAGTGGCGGCAATGCACCCAAAAATGGTTCCATACGCTCGGCCAGCACAATATCATCGCGCGAATGCGAGCGCAACAATGGACATGGATTGGTGCGGTAAGTGGCACGCAATTAAACTAGATTAAGACTGTATAAATATATACTATATGGCTTATTTTGCTTATCATAAAATTCTCAGCATGATGTCTAGCATGAGCATGGGCGATTTTATATCACCCACTGGCTCCAATCTGAGTCCATTGGAGAATTCAGCATTACGCGTTTCACATGAGCACACTGACTCGGGCTTAGGTGCCGATCAGGATTATGCTTATTCCTCGGAAAGGTAAATATAATGGTTATATAAAAATAATATCGATTAAGAAATAGAGAGTTTAAGTAACTATATATTTATACTATTAATTGCCATTTAGATCTAGTAGATAAAATATCTAAATATATATAAAACTGTTAACTGACTTACTGATTGGCGACTCATAAGCAGGCCAATCGGTAGAAGCTAGAAACCTGAATTTTTTACTGTAGTTTCCTATTAAATTGTATTCCTATTCCTCAAAAAAAACTTTATTACAAATATATCGAGAAGTGAGTGCAATATGCATTTGAAAATTGTATGAAAATCTCAGCTGTAGGCTACAATCTTTATGAAAGTTTAGAATATAATTTGTTAATTTTAAAACGCCAGGAAAACTAGTTTTATATATATACTCTCATATTATATATATTCTCATATAATCCCTATTAAAATAAAACATCATCTTCAAATAAAAATTTCTTTTCTATTTTCTCAATTCTTAACTTAACAATAGATCCAGCGATAGCACACGCTATGGTACCAACAAATCCTCTGGAGCCTCCAGTGGCAGTCATCGCAAGTCCGTTGGCAGCGCCGGTGGCGGCAATAATGGTGGCTACAACAGCCTCATGCAACAGACTGTGAGTAATCAGCAGCAGCAGCAACGCTCACTATTCGCACAACAGCAACGCCAACAGAAGTCCAATTACAAATACGCCTCATCCTCGTCAACTAACCCGAGTCACAATCCAAACCAGAACTTGGCGCCGGTTCATAGCGCATCCTCCTCAGCTACTAATCTAACGCCGCCGTTGCCGCCACCGCCGCCACTCTCAACTGGCGTCGGTGGCAGCGGCAGTGGTACTGGCGGCAGCAGCAGCAGCAAAGTCGGCGCCGGGAATCGTTTGCTCAGCTATACGACCTTTGAGAATAATCAGTACAAGTTTAGTTTGAACAATGCGCTGGGCAAGGGTTCTGCAGGCGTCGGCTTTGCTAGCAGCAGCAGCAGCAATCTCACGGGTAACATGGTGTCAGCTAGTGGTGGTGGTGGTGGTACTAGTGGTGCTTTCAGCAGACAGCGCAGCTTTGTCGAGTGGCCAAACAATCCGGCAGCTCCCTACTACTATCAAGGGCCCTCGTCCAGTGCGGCACAGGTCAAGCGACGTGATGCCAAATCGGACATTGGCGTGCCCACGCGACGTTTATCCGGACAAAGTCTGACCAAGACGCAGCTGCTCACAGGCGGTGCAGTGGGTGGCAGCTCTCAGCTGGCCAATGCCAGTTGCTATCCAATGCACTATGCCAGCAGCAGTGTCTCCAATGCTAGCTATAATCGTGCACTTGGCCAACGTGGAGTTGCCGCCACTCATGCCGGCAGCTTTGGTCTGCAGCCGGCTAAATCCGATCTTTTCTTGTCCTACATACATGGCGGCGAATACGAGCGTCCCTACATCTACAACTACAAGATGCCACAAATGCCGCCTGGCATGGCAAGCGGCGGCGGCGGCGGCAGCAGCTCTATGCTTGGCACTGGCTCCGGTTCCGGCTCTGTCTCTGGCATTGGCATTGGCATTGGCTCACCCAAGCAACAGGCCACTGCATATCACATCTCAGGCGCCCAGACAGCAGATCCGCCGCCACCGCCTCCGCCCCTCTATGGCGGCTCGGCGCCCGCCAACGATGTCATGTACTATCAGTTTGACAAAGGCGCCGCCGTCATGCCCACCCAGCAGCCACCCATTGTACAGCAGCCGAAGGCAACGGGTGCAGGGGTCGGTGCTGGGCCAGGTGCTGGGGCTGGTGGGCCATTAGTGTATCTGCAGCATGGACAGAATGTCGCGCCATCGAATGTCACCTCAACGCAGCAAACTGTGAGTAAGCCTTAGCTTGTAGCTGTGCCCCAACGCATGTTGCGTCAACCTGTCGCATGTTGTTGTTGTTTTGTCCTTGTTTGTCTTGATGTCTTGCCGCATCTTGTTGAATGCTGCATGTTGCCCCCTGTTTACTGTTTACTGTGTACTTAGTTGCTTAAGTTCAAGTTTTGTTTGTTTTTTCAGTTGCCGCCTCACTTTAATTGAATACGTATTTTATTATTGTCACTATCGCATTCGACTAAAGCACTTCGTTTTTTATGTACTTAACTAAGTAGCTGCTGCTGTACTCGTTGTAGTTGCAGCTGCAATTTGGCCAGGACTTGCCCTGCTCACATGACGTATACTTAATTTTCGACTAGTATTTATATTTATTTTCTTTTTTTTTCGAAATTCCTTTTTGAATGCGACCCATACATACTCATATATATATATATATATATATTTCGTATATAATAAGTAACTGAAGCTTTTATGTTGATTATTTTGTAAGTCTTATTGTAAAGAGTGCGGCACAGGGGAGCTTGAAGCGCCTCTCTGGCCAAAAGGACTCTGTCCTGGTTTTAGTTACATGCACACTTATCTTTGCATGCACACACACTCATAATGGAGTGTGTGTATATATGTGTGTGTGGTTGTGTATGGTTGTGTGGCTTATCAAAAGCGACGCTATGTCTGCAAATAAACTTGCCGCTATCTGAGTTTTGTGTCTGGCACAAAGACTGGAATTTAATTAACTTAAATAGAATGTACGCGAAAATAGGCTTGGTGGGGGGGACGGGGGGCTAAGGAGCAAATCACACACATACCAAACACACATATGTATTCAAGCCGCGTATCTTATAGATACACCGTAATGTGGTGTACTATAAATTTATACAAAATTGCACATATCATAAATTTGCTGCGAAATTTATATGTTTTTATATTTGTGCAGTGGATATTCTATGCATCATATATCCTTGAGCTAAATTGTATTATTTCTATAATTCTATTTTAACTAGACTCTTGATAAATGAAATTTTATACAAGTTTTCCTTTCGCATTGAAGGATACATTAAAAATGGGAAAATTATTGAAATAAAAAAAAATCACTAAAAATATAAGTCCTTATTATGTAAGCCCGAATTCATTAAAAAAATACGATCAAAAAAAAATAATACTTAAATTTTATAATTTTATAGCATTTAATTAAATATTTTTTCCAAAGTAGTTTATTTTTTATACCACATGTAAATATTTGTAATCAAATTCTTTCTGGAATTTATTTTAATTAAAGATTTTAGTTCCGTTAAATATTTTTCGCTTAAAAAAATTATCTTATTTTGGTTTAAAATTAAAAATAAAAAAGTTAGAAAAAATAATATTTTTTTACTGGCAATAATTTTGCTTTACAAAGTTGACCAAAATGGAAGTTTTAAATAAATGCCCCCATTTGCATTTACTTTTGATTTAAAAACTAAATTAATATGACTATAAAAAACAATGACAATTTTGTCAATTGTACAAATAAAAAAGTTTTTATTGAAATTGTCACAACAAACTATTAACTATTTCAAAAAAGGCTTCAAATTCATTTTTGGGATAAGCTTTAATCCAATTTAAATATCCATGTGAGTTCATAGTTCACAGTTTTAGATGTGTCAACAATTTTCTTGTTTATAGAACTTTCTATGCTAAACTTAACTTTATATATACATATGAATACTTTTTCAGGATACTTTTTCTTTGACACACCCAAAATGCTCTGTATTTTCTACTTTTGTTATGATTTGTTTAAAATTTCCTAAAGCTGTTCTAAGCTCAAAAGTTATGCAGAAAATAATCCAACACACATACTTGGGCTCAATTTCACGGATGACTAATTAACAACTGAAATATGCCAACTAATTTTTGTCTGCAACACAAATAAATTGCCCAAAAGCAAAAGATACTTAAGTCTTAGGCAGAGGGGCAGAGGAGGGCAATAAAGCAGCATAAATAATAAGCAACTATTTGCGCTACATTATCCAAGTTTATGTAACAGCAAATGCGAGGAATGAGGCTGGGGGCTGTGGGGGGGCGTGGCCAAAATAGGGGAATACCAAAAGCAAATAATTTCAAGTCAAGTTGATGGCACAAATTTTGCAGCTACCACAGCAAAAATACTTACAATTCTTAAATAAATTTTGTTGCGACCCGCTTACACATACACACACACACACATGTGAGTGTATGAGTGTATGTGTGTGTGTCACAAATGGCCTTCATAGCAAGGAACAGGCACTACATAGAAACATTCACGAAATGTTTGGCATAATTTTGCTATAAAATAAATTTTGCAAAATTGTTTTTCCTAAGCTGGAGGCAGCTTAGTAAAGCGAAGACAGCGCCTGGCAACAACAGTAACAACAACAGCAACAACAGGCAGCAGCCAAAGGACATCAAATAAAACAAGCAAATCAAAAATTATGACAGCACAACAAGGGACAAGCCAGGAACTCAAACACCCACAGGATCAGGCAGAGAGAGAGAGAGAGGAAGAGATACACGTTGCAAAGGATACTGCGAGTTCTTGGCCAGGCCAAATGGCCAACGGCAAACGTTGGGCTGTGGGCGTGGCATGTGGCATGTCCTTGCTAAAGCAGTTAAGTCAATAAATTTGCTGATTTAATGTGCCAAAAGTTTCGATTGCTGTTGTCTCCTGGCCAGTATACTAACTATACTCTGCCCCCCCTTCCCCGCTCAGGATTTACCGCTCGAAGCTGTTTGACTTGTGTAGTTGTTATTGGTATTGTTTTCTATTGTTGTTGTCGCCCCCTAGGGCGCACACACCAACAAATGTTAGATTAACACAATTGGTAAACAATAAAAGCGACAACTTATGCCCAGACTTATTGAGCTTTAAGCAATTTTCGAAAATGTTCTTGAGAACCAAAAACACAGGCAACAATGCGTGGAATATCACACAAGGCAAATAAATACAGTTATAGAAATAAAGGATTAAAATACATAATCAAAAAGGTTTTAATTACAGCAAACACAAAAGAAATTAAATATTAAATTATTTAAATTCTAAATAAAATTTGTCTAACTTTGTTATTACTCTAAAAGTGGCTATTAAAAATATTTCAAACATTTTTAATTAAATATTTTGTGAAACACACACGATGTAAATAAAATTGTCAAAATCGTTTAGAGCTTTTAAAATATTATAAAATATTCTCGTCAGTATCTCCACTTTCCTCCCTCTCTCCCAGTCTGGCACAATGGAGATAACTTTATAAAAACAAAGCTAAAAATTTATTCATACATCTGTCTGATCTCAACAAAACTTTTATGCCATTCTCTATGCGGGCACTCGACAAATGTTAAAGCATTAGAATAAAACGTGTGGTTTTTTTTTTTTTTGGTTTGTTATAAAAACAATTGAAAAATATGAAAACATAAATGTATATATGTATATATATAGTATGTATTTGCACAGGCAATTGATTCATGTGCTGAAAACAATTTACAACTCAAATAGTGCGGAAAATGCTGTAAAAAAGTTTATTTAACAATTGCCTTTTTTATTTATGTTGAGCACTGCATGATTTAATTATGCAGCACTCGTACAATAGAAGAGGACTTTATTTTTTTAATATATATTTTTTGGTATACCCTTTTGGTGGATATGTTAGTTTTTATCACCAAATGTGTAACGCTTTAGAAGAATGATACTTGGTACTTGCTGTCGAAGTACATATTTTATATATTTTTTTACTTTTTATCTTATCGTTAGATAGATGAACTTTTGTAACTAAATCTGTGTTATTTCTCGATAATTTGAAAAATCTTAATTTATACACTTTTTCCCTTTAATTAACAAATAAATAATTTAAAAATAAATAAATAAAATCAAAATACCAAATCATATAGCTAACTTAGCGCCAAACGGTCAAAAGTTAATTTTTTGCTTAAAAACTTGTATATCTAGTACATTTGTGATAGGAATTATTTTTGCCAACAGTTCTGTAAGAGCATAAAATTGTCGACTACACAAAAAATGCTTTTATCGTTTTTTATTTTCACATATATTTTTTTTAAGCCTTTTTAATGCCTCTAAGCTAGTCCTTTGTCTTTCAGCAGTGTACATCTGTCGCTTTTAATATTTATATGGACTTTTATTAGCAACAAAAATATTTTAAATATTTTTTTATGCATGTGCATGCAAATATGCAGACATATAAAAAGAAAACAAAAAAAAAACAGGTAGCACCTGGATACGTAGGTTATAATTATCTATACGAATGTGCTGACACGCCTGTTGGCCATGACAGTTGCCAGACGGTTGCGGCTGACATTGAAAGAGGGGGTGGTCCGCTAACGTTTTGTCGGGCAATTTGATGCATTTACGTTTGAGCCAGAAGGGCCAAAAGGGGCGTGTTTGCCTAAAGACTATGCCTAATTAACGAACACACACACACAGAGAGCATAGGAGCAACAAGCACACCCATAAAAGTGGAAGAAAATTAATTAAATTTGAACAGGCAACAAGAAGCAAGAAACAAGCAATGCCAATGACTATAAACCCACCTCCGTATTCCTCTATTTATGTAAGATATCTTGTACGTGTTTCCATTAGGCTGCAATTCAAGCTTCATTATTGATGGAGTGGTTGAGATTGAAGCACAGCATAGATAAGCTCTCTGGCCAACAAATACAATTTTCAAGTTGAATGCAATTTTAATTAATAGCAAATCAAACAAACTTTGGCGTTCTACACAAATCAAACAAATGCACAAAATAAACTTAACTAAACCCGTATATATTCATGTATATACGAGTAAGCAAAGTTTTGCCTGGCTGCCAAAAGCATAAGCTACTAGTACTTGTATCTACAAGATACATTTCCATCCCCATCTATTCATAGCTAGTGGTTAGATTCCTTTGCGTGTGTACCTTTATGATTTCATTTACAAATGAATATGTCTATCTGGTCGACTCACAAAGAAAAGGAGACTTGAGAGCATAATGTTTGCTTTCACACACAACCAACACACACACACTGTGTATTGGATTTCGGCACGTGTCTATCTGTGTGTATATTGAACTCAATCATAGTCTTTGACCAAATTGAATGAGCTTTTAAGTGTATTGAGATTGAGTCATAGACGTTGCACAAACTCGTAAAACTATTTCAATTACGAAAATTAATTTAATTGAATTGTGCTTATTCGAATTTCAACAAATATTTAAAGTGATTAGTATATGCATTTAATTTAATACATTAATAAAATCATAAATACATTTAAAACACCAATATGTTAGAAATAATTGTATAAATACAATTTGATGTATTACAAAAATATATATATCTTAAATTGTTAAAACTCAACTTGAAATTTTTGTAGTTTATTTTGTGACTTTGTAAATGTATAATTAGGAGAAAACATTTATAAATTTGCAAAATTTTATTTAATGAATTTAATGGAATTTATTATGTTTTGAATTATAGTTTTGAATAATAGTTTTATACAAATGTTAATGCCCACAATCGATTAAAAACAAAATTTTGAGATTTTAAATTTTTCAAAAAATTTTCAAAATTTGATAGGGGTAGGTAAAAATGCAAAAAAATCGAAAAAATTTATTTTCTAAAATTTAAAAGTCAAATTAACCTAGAGGATAAACCATAATTAAAAAGACATTCGACATGAAAATCGGTTGAATTTTGAGCAAGTTATAAGAGTTTTTAGTCTGAAATTTTGAGTTTAAAGTCAAATTTTTGGGGTTTTTTCGGCCTTACAACTAAAATAACTCTCATATTATGTTTTGAATAATAGTTTTATACCAATATTAATGCCCACAATCGATTAAAAATAAAATTTTGAGATTTTAAATTTTTCAAAAAATTTTCAAAATTTGATAGGGGTAGGTATGCAAAAAAATGCAAAAAATCGAAAAAATTTATTTTCTAAAATTTAAATGTCAAATTAACCTAGATGATAAACCATAATTAAAAAGACATTTGACATAAAAATCGGTTGAATTTTGAGCAGTAGAGAGAGAGTATTTGTTTTTTTTTTTAAATAATTCCATTTAAAATTTTGACCCAAACTTATTCTGCATTTATCTTTAATGCATTTATATGTTCAGGAGAAAATTGCTTGGTTATTCGTGTTAATCAGGAGTTAATAAAGCCGTTTAACCAATTTCTAAAATTTTAAGGATTTTAAATTTTTTATCACCTCATCTGCAGTAGAACTAAATATCATTTTATGGCTAGTCGAATAATTTTAAAGAGCCACAACCGCAACAACATGAACAACTATCAGGATTTTGCAATCAATTGTAATGTACTGGGCGCATGTCCTGTGGCAGCAACTTGCAACTTCTGCTCCTGCTCCTGTGTGTTGAATTTGATTTTGGTCCAGGTGTTTAGCCGGCGGTCACTTTATGATGAGAGCAATCAGGCGAGCTTTTGTTACCCTAACCCAGGGTGGGGTATTGGCATTGGCCATTGTTATTTGCATTGTTGTGCACACACACACACATACACACATGTGTAGCTACTGTTGTGTTGTGTGTGTTGAAGTATTTTATATAGCCATTGATTGTGTGTAATTAAAACTGTGTGCCTGCGGATCTAATAATAAATTTATGTGCATACAACAGCAGAATTTGTAGCTGATTTTTTAATTAATTTCAATTACAATTGCATTCAAAATATTGTTGATTTTCCATAGTATAAGGTTTTTTTTTTTTTTTTTGCATGGCGCATGTTTGCCTGCTATTATTATTATTATTGTTAATAGTTTGTTAAGTGTGAATATCAATTAGCAACAATAATATTGTTGCAAGTAACTAAGCAATAGTAAAGTAAGTGCATGCTGAATTGTGCTAAAATTTTGAAATCTAGTGCCTGTTTTTAGTACATAGTAAAACCCCTGCAAGAAAGCTAAAAACCTTGTTTGTGTTTTCAATACCTTCCCCCCACAACAATGAAAAAACCACAAAAACCAAATTAAAATCAACTGCAACGAAAATCCGAACCAAAAACCCAACACAATGCACAGGCAATGCACTCATCGCACTCCTGCAGCGAGGAGGACGAGGTTATGGCCGTTTTGGAGGCACTGCAGCCGGATGGGATGACAACAAATGATGAAACCGAAGACACCGATGATGTTTATGACGATGAGGCTGCCGAGGCTGAGGATATGTTTGATGCTGATGTTCCTTTGATGTCGCCTACAGGCAGTCATAATAGTGCCAGCAACAACAATAACAACAACAACAATTGCAATCGCAATGCAATATCAACAACATCAGTAGGGTCATCCATTTCCGCATTGGCCAATATTAATCTAGATAATTGCAATGCGAATGTCTACAGTGGTCAACAGTGTGCCAACGACACTAATCCACAACTGCAACAACTGCAGCAACAACAACAAATATTGCCAATTACCACAGCCAACCAAACGTTAAATTGTCCCACATTGAATGCAAATAGCAATAGTCAAACCAATTCCAATACCAACAATTTGAATGTGAATGCGAATGTGCCACCCAATGATCCAACATCCCTAATGCTAGAAGTTGAACCCTCCACATCAACAACATCATCATCAGCAGCAGCAGAAGCTGCAACTGCAAGTGCAACGAACTCACAACGTTCCAATTCCAATACGCACTCGAATTTACAACAAAATCAAAATATTTCCTCCAGCTTAGAGATAATCCTATCGCCAATTATACAAAGTAGTCGCCGGTAAGTTTGTTAGATTTTAGTTTTTTTTTTTTTTTTATGTTAATTTTTACCTTTTTTTTATTGTTATCTTTGATCTATTGTTATCTATATTGACTTTGACTGCAACTTTTTTGCAAACGTCAATTAATTGTTTAATTTTCCCTTTTAGTTTTGTTCCGTAACAGTTTGTGTGTAGCTAACAAGCAGATACATTTATATTGTTATATTCTAGTTCTAAGTTAGATACATCCTTTGACCCGCATGCGAACAGAGCCACAGCAACCGCAAGAGAAATTCCAAAGTATAAATATTTAAGGATAATAATAAAAAGTGAAACATAGATTGCATTTACCAGTTGCAGTAGGGCGACTTAAGCTCAAAGAATGTGTATTGAAACCTCGGTTAAGTTTGTGTTTAATTTAAGTCAACAGCATAAATACGCATTAAGTACTTTAGTTTACAAGTTAAGTTAAAATAATTATTCCTTATAACAGTAACGATTCCTGTTAAATTTTCTTTGAATCTAAAAAAAGCGAATTAGTTAATATCCTGTAACATAACAGATATTAATTAACATAACAGTTTAAGAATGTTATGTTAGACTTTAACATAAACATAACAGAGACGTGTAGGCATTTACTATGTTAATTATAAATAAACAAACAATTCATAATACAACAGTTCATAAGAAGTCTACACAACGTTTCAAAAGAGATAAACATTATCATTTATTGCTATGTTAATTAACAGATATGTTGATATGTTAATTCACAGATAAGTTAATATATTGATATGTTAATAACAGAGACGTGTAGGCATTTACTATATTAATTACAACTGAAAATTCATAATAAATATGAGGTATAATACAACAGTTCAAAAGAGATAATCAATTCCATTTGTTGATATGTTAATTAATCAAAAGCAAATGCAATATCCGGAATGTCGTTTCAGTTTTATCAGTATCTTCAATTTAAAATCACTTACACTCATCTCTTGTTTCTCTTTCTAAAAATTTCTTAATCAAATTGCTGTACAAGCGGCACACATAACGATGCGCCTTTAAGGGGGCCAAAGCCAAACAAAACAGAATAAAAACATTATAAATTATGTATTAATGTGGCTGTTAGGCCTACGCGTTGGCTTCAGGCTCACAGTGGGAGTGGCAGCTCCCTTGATGGCAGCTTTGGCTTTGGCCTTTTGCTTCTCAATGGGGATCCTTTGGCATTGGCAAAGTCAAAGCACTTTGCCAGCTGCCAATTTTCAATTGCCTGCAAGCAAACTAGGAAACAATGTGAAGCGACAACGACAACGACAAACGACAATGGGAAATGGGAAATGTGGAAAATGGAAAAGACGTTTCCGCGAAACATTCGTTTTTGTTTCGAATCGTTTCGTTTTCGTTTTCATTTCAATTTCACTTGGTGCTTGCTTTTATTTTGGATTTACATTTGATTTGACTGCCTCTGTTTCTGTTTCTGTTTCAGTTTATTTATTTTGCGTCATCTACGTTTTTACGCTCGGCGAGGCAAAAGGCACACAAATATTTATGCGACTCGAAGACAATGTGAATGCCACGAGGAAATTCGACAGCCCATTTACAAATGAATAGGTTAATGTGAGCGGGGGTATCGGGGGTGTCAGTGTAGACGGGGACTGTTGCCTTGTTTATAGGCCAAAGTTCAGGCAGCGCACAAATTGACTTTAAACATGTCAATTTAAATTTGTTTCTGGCTATCAGAGGGCTGTGAAAGATGGGGCCAGAAAATAGCCAACTCCCAAGTCTCAAGCCCAGGCAGCCATTCAATTATTTGAGTCTGTTTGCGCCTCATTAGTGTGCCTCCAAAAAAGGTCCTTCTATACATTTGCCATACATTTCCATTTGTTTTGCGTGCTGTCACAAATATTACTCATACGCCGCATTGCACGCAGCCATTGAAGCAACAAAATGACAATTTCACAACAAATTAACTGCGCAGCCAGGCAGGCAAACATACATTTCAGGCATACAATATGAAGATATGATATCACACACAAGGACACACCCGCACACACACACACACAACCCAGAGCTGTGTATAAGGGTCGCCCAGTGAGCGACAAAAAAAATTGCAATGAAAGCTAAGCAAATGACCTTCAAACTCGATAAGCGAAAACAAAACAAGCGAAAGTGCTAAAAATATACATAATTTTCACCAAACATACTCACACACACACACACACCCAAAAACAAAAAAGAATACCCTCTATACACACACACACATATACACACAGCTAAAAATATGATGGCCCTGGCAAAAGCACAAAAGCAAAAACATTAAAATTTACGAGGCTAGGCGAATGCCGGGCAAATGATACTATGTCCCCGCCTAGGTCCTTTGCTCTATGTGCCCAGGCCTCTAACCAAACATAAATACAAATTTCAACACAACAACACAAAATAAGCGATGAAAGCAAAAAGGCACAACATACTACAAACATTTCATATCGCACAAATATTTTTGCGCAGTCAAATAAACAAAAATAACAACAACAGAAAAAATCTAACAAAAGTATCAAAAACGGTTTTTTTTTAGGGACATATCGAAGTTTAAATACTCTACGATTTTGTATATTTAAAAGAAAGAGTTTGTCTATACGATTTGATATAAAAGGACGTTTGACTGTTTGTTCATTACAAAAACAAATGCAAAATACTTTTCAAATTAGAAAATATAATAAACTCTTCTTTTGCTTGCTATAGCTTTCATCTTTTATACAGAATTTTATAATGGAAGTTACTATTTAATCGTGGAGAAGTTTTTACAGTTTTAGGCAAATATCAAGTGTAAAAATACTAATATAACTTGATGAGTTACAATTTAACTAACACATTCAAAACCTGAACTACACATCTGATCAATTATTTCATATTTATTATCAAATTTATATACATATGTGTTTATATAGCAAAAGTTTATTTAAATGAATTTTTTATTGAAAAACAATTGTTGTACGAACATCGATTTATATACATTTATAAATATACAATTTTCGCCCGAATAGTCATTTTTAAAATGTTTAAATTTGCATATGTATTTGCTTGAGCTGTTAAATGGTTTTTGTTTAGAAAATATATATGAAAATATATAATATTCTCTATTTTAACTACACAAATACGTGATGCAAATTCTCTACAAAATATTATTGTTGCGGAAAATATTTCTATTTTAGAAAAATTAATTTATTTAAATTGTTAAATTTTTCCAACTCCCCGTTTTGCTTCAATATGTTTTTATACTATAGAAAAATATATTTACATAATATGTATTACATATATAAATATCATTAGGCAAATCTAGACTAGAATTAAATGTGTATTGTTTGCTTAGTAGGTGTGTAGAGTGTGTAGTGTATAAACAAAGCAATGCCCTCTTGTATACAGCGGCAATTCTGGTTTTGTTTAGCCCATCGCCCATCGATTCGCGACCTGTAGTTGGGTTGTGGCACAACCCAAAAGGGGCAAGAAATAGAAGGCAAAAAGTAAACCCAACAAAACTTTTGGCAGTTTTTGCTACACAACAACAACAACAATAACATCAGTAGACACAGGGGAAAAGTGCTGAAAATGTTGAAAGTGCCCCAGCGGCATTCGTAAATTTGACGCACTTATTTTGGCAGTGAGAGAGATAAGCCTATGAATGTCTATATAAAAATACGGCAGGGCTGGCTTTAGAATTATGTGTTGGACATTTTTTTTTGTTACATTTTGTTTTTTATATTGTTTTTTAGGTTTATGATTAACTTAAGTAATTATTTTGTGCTGTTGTGGCGCCACAAAAGTCGCCAGCATAAAAAACAAAACACAATACATAATGAAATAAACCAAGTACTTCTAAAAATATATAAAAGAAAACACTAATACTATTTATATAAGTGCTCATACATATAATTTAATGGCTGACAGGCCATAAACTTTGTAATGTTCTAGACGTTTTTATTTTTTATGCTTTGCTTCTATATATATATATAACGCATACGCACTGTAGTTGTTTGCAAATATTTAAACTACTAACATGCCACACACACTCACGCACACTCACATACCCTCAAATACACTCACTTAACAACTTAGATTAGCCACACAGCATTGCTTCTAGCTAAACGAATCAACAAATAAAACTTTTTCTAATATGCAAATGTTTGCCACCCTCTTTCTGTTTATTTTTGCATGCCACAACAACAACCAATGCAACTGCAACTGCAACTGCCACAACAACAACAACCGCAGAGCGCAATTGTAAGCGAAATGAGCACAGAATTGTGAGAATTAGCTAAATTTAATTTGCAATAGCCAACGTCCGCCCACAACGGCCACGCCCACGCCCAAGCCCATATCCTGGCCCAGGACCACGTTGCAGTAGCAAATGCCAACGTTTGCGCCTCAGCGCCGCCGCCAACTGCATTCTGCAAACTTTGGCTACATCAGCAACAGCAGCAGCAACAACAACAGCAGCAGCAGCAACAACAACAGCAACAACAACAACAGCAGCAGCAGCAACTTTTCGAGCAGCAACAAGCTTGGCTATAAACAACAGCAACATCAACATCAACAACAACAACACTTGTAAGTGCAAAGTTAAATGAAACTACATGCGGGCGCTCGCACAAAAGTATGCTATAAAAACAAAAGCTTGCAACCAGCAGCAGTTGCTGCTGCAACCAGCAACAGCAACAACAACATCGACCAACAACAACATCAATAAACAACATTTAAAAGCCGTTGGGCCAAAAGTTTCGCAAAAACTTTGTCTCGACAACGTTGCGGGCATTGTTGTTGCAAATTAAATGTACATTATGCTAACATGTAAATAGATAATGTCTATGTTGACTTTTAAGTGTGTGTGTGTGTGTGTAAGTGCCAGTTTGTATGTATGCGTGTATGTGCATATGTGTACAAAGCAAAAGATCAAATTGTTCTAAAAACTAATTAGCTAAAGCGGGCCTTAGATGTTGCAAATCTAACGCTAAAAATTCTACAATAAAAACTTGCAAGCGAATAATATAAAAAAAAAACTATTTACAATAAAATTAAGTTTCTTTTAAAAAAAAAAAACATATTTCTGACATATTTTGTTTTTCAACATTATAATAAATGTATTTCATGCGCTTGCAGCACTCATATCAAAAATCAATTGAATTTTCTTTGTTTAGTTTAATTCATCTTCATACACTGCAAGAAACGCAACGTCTAAGGGCTGCTTGCGAAAAAACACTTTAAAATATTGTATGTGTGCAAGGAAAAAAAAACGAAAATGAATACGAAAACGAAAACTTGAAATAGCTTAAGATGCAAAGCAAATAATCAAAAAGCCAAAAAAGCAAATATAACTTACAGATAAAAAGCAGCAGCACGCAACAACAACAATAGCAGTAACAACAACAACATTGCCGCATGGCATAAAAGCAAAAATAAATTGTGCGTTAATGATAAGCGGCGCGCATTTCAGCGGCATAAAATTTATTAAAATATGCGTGTAAGGCAGACTACAGGCAAAAACGCCCAAAAGTAGGCAGCACAAAATATTTATGCTTACGAGTATATTTGTATGTTGAGGCTAAGCCGCACACACAGATACACAAAGAAGCACACAGATACACACACACAGAAAGACAGAGTAGCAAATACACTCGCGCTTCCTGCTCAAGGAAATCGTTAACGATAAATATAAAATTTTATTGTTATGCGTGTGTTGCTTTTCATATATATAAATATATATGCAGATATATATATATATATATATATTTGAGTGTATATATATGTGTGTGTGTGTGTGTGTGTGCGGCCTGCAAGTAAATTAAATATGCTTTTTTATTAACTACTAAGAACCAATTTGATACGCATTCATATAATGCCCCCACACAAAATAGCATGAAAATTATGTAAAATTAAATTTTACTTCAACGAAAAAAAGAATTAAACAGAAAAAGCAAAGCCAAATAAATTTATTTAGTAGACCGTAAATGTAATTTTAATAAAATTATATTACATGCATACATATTTAGATAAGTCCTGTATGAAACTAGCTATATGTAACATATAATAAAAATAAACAACTTACTTACTTATGCCAACAACGTCCAGCAATTTCAATAATATTTATGTAAGCGAAGCCCGAAAAGAACAAACACAATAATACACAACACACAATATACAATATACAAATTTTTGAACATATTTTAAGCACAATTTAGTTTAATCATTTGCAACTAATTTAAGCGCAAATGTTTATGTATCTTTGTGCGTGTGTGTGTGTATGTGTGTGCGTGTGTGGGTTTGTCTATTATGTAAATATTAAATCTGTTTTTAGCCATGTCCTTTATACTCTCTAGTAAAAATAAAATATATTTAAAAAAAAAAATAATAAAAACTAATTTAAAAACACTGCCACTATGGAAAATAATTATAATGCAACTTTTTGTATGGTCGAATTAGAGCTACTTATTTATAAATATGAATATTATATAAATACGTGTAATGAAAAATTGTCCCCTTTGTAAGTTAATCGATTTATTAGTGTTTAAATATGACATAACTATAAACAAAAACGCAACTGTAACTAAATATTTGATATATGTATGTATCTGTGTCTAACAAGATTTTACAATGAGTGTGTCACTTTTATATATCTAATATATATACGATATACAATAAACAAATAACTGCAAATAAAAGCATTTTATACAACAGCAAAACATTAACCCTTGCTTTTTATTACAACTGGAGACAGTCCCAAATATTGTTGCAAATTGGCATTTGGCCATGGTTACCCCAGGGTCACTTTAAGTGTAGAAAAAACAAAACGAAGAATAACACAAAAGCCAAGTCCGATAAGCAAGTGGACAGGACAAAGGATGCGATAAGCAAGAAGTCTATAGACAAAAGCGACAGGCGACAGCAAAAAGTTTTATCCGGAACGTGAAAAAGTACGAGAAATTCTCCGGGTTCAAATTAGCAAACTTATACTTCATAAAGGAAATCATCCCCTGAGTAATGATTGGCTGCACATAAGTAAGGCCAAGTGCCGGAATGATAACAATATAACTGAGGTGATAATCGCAACAAAAGAAGTTGCAACATAATTTAAGCACTTGCAACGCTCTCAGGAACGGCAATTAAATATTCCCAAAAGTACAATTGTATTTTAGACAGAGATCGCAACTCTTATAATATTTAAGTATAAAAATTATGAGTAAAGAATTATTTATAGATTATTTTCATTCAAATTAAAAATAACTATTTTTTTACCCAAAAAAAAATTCAAATTGTGACATAATAATTAAATATTAATTTTTATGTTAAAAACTTTAAATTACACTTGTTTTTCAACTTTTACAATAAAAATCAATAATAAAAATTATTTGCCAACTTTTATTATAAAAATCAAAAATAAAAATCTATTTTGAAACGATTTTTGGCGATTTTGCAGTAATATTATACTCAAGTGGGACTACAACATACATAAAGTCATTTACCAAAATATAAAAAAGATTTTTATTTTTGATTTTTATAATAATAAATAAAAATTTTTTTAATTATTGATTTTTATTATAAAAGTTGAAAAATAAGAGTAATTTTAGTTTTTAAAATAATAAATTAAATTTAATTATTATGTCACAATTAAAATGCAATTTTTTCATAAATATTGCAAATATAAGTTTGTCCTGTTTCCTGTTTCCCATCCATCAAAAAAAAAATTTTCTGGATTAATTTTTTGAACACATGACTCTTATTTGCGATCCCTGAACTTAGCAAATAATTTGTCGACAAAACGATTTAAATGTACAATTAAAAATAGCTTGTTGGCATCATTTATCGATCATCGGCTTCTGCGAATTTGATATCCAAAATATTTAGCTAAGAAGCTGGCCGAAAACTGTAATTAAATCAAAACTAACTTATTTGTTATCACACAGTTTTTGTTATAATTACCATTATAAGTGATACTGGCAGTGCTCCGAATTTTATAATATTTGCATACATTTTCCAAAAGTTGGAAAATGCCTCTGAGCAACCCGTTTTAAATGCATCTGTTGCCAAACAAAATTCCCCTGTTGCCAATTTACAGCAGGAGCCAGGAATGGGTATAGGTACGTTTAGATAATTTTTATAGCCATCTACACCGCAGCATTTAAACTTTAAAATGTTTTAATTATTTTTATTCTTCATCAATATATTTATATATTATTAAAAACTTACCAGCTTCTCCACATGATGAAAATCTGTTTTGTTTTGATTCCATAAAGCTTTTACAAGACTCTTTAATAGTTTTTGAGTTTCCTCATATTTTACCCAAACGAAAAATGTCAAACTAAGTTGACAAATGAACAAAGTGAGCATGCTAATAGTGTACTATATAAACAAAATGAAATTAGTTAACATTTTTTATTGGAAAAGACATCTGTAACTTACCACACGAAGTAGCCTGGGGTTTTTCTCCTTAACACCATAGCAACCAAATAAGGCTATAATAAAGACAAGGCAGCCCAAAATTAGCGTAATAACACTATTCGATGAGAGCACTTCATTGTTCGGTAGATCTCTAGTAAAAATAATCATAAGGATTCCAATCATTGCAAGAAAACTGCTGCATATCTAAAAAAAAAAAGATATTTTTATAATAAAAACTGGAAATAATGAAAAAGAAGGCACAATTGTTTAAAATGCGGGTACATCGGCCTCTAATCTTATAAGGAGTTTAGTCATCATTATAAATATACTAATGATGATATTTATAATTTCAATAAAAAATAAACATTACAAAGTCCGAGTCATAGCAATCAGTTTTATTTTTATGTATTATTATACCTCAACTCAAGTCATATATGGAGTGTAAAAATTAAAAAAAAAATTCTTAACATTTAAAACTAATTTTCCACAAAAATAAAACAGCTTAGATGCAAATGTATATAACAAATTATATAAATTAATTTATTAAACTTTATATTGTTACATTTATATTTGTCTTATACTAATTATATCATTAATTGTCGTATATATTAAGTTCGTTATCTTGACTTCTGCGTATTTTATGGGCCAAATAAGTGGAAAATACGCTGGCAAAAAACTGTAAGTAAATTTAGATGATAAGTGAACATATTTTATAAGCGTTTCGATAGTTAATTACCAACACCCCAGATGCATATAGTGCGCCAAATTTCATAGTTTTGGAAAACATTTTAAAAAATTTTGAAACTGCATCTGCGCAACCAATTTGATATGCATCATGCTTCAAACAGATTGAGTTTATGGGTAAACCACAGCAGGATCCGGGTATGGGTTCAGTGTGATTAAGGTAATCATTTGGGCCATCTACACCGCAACATTTTAGCTATAAAAAATAAAATAAAAATTTATTTGTTTTTTCTATTTAAGTCATATATTTACATAAATACTTACGTTTAATTCCATTTTATGTAATAAATGGTGACTAGTTTTTCGTTCCTTCCATATAGGTATTACAATATTCCTTAAATGAACAAGCAAATCGGGATATTTCGTCCAGACGTAGATAGACAAGCATACTTGGCCAACAAACAAGAACAACATGATAACAGAGAACTAAGTCGAAACAGAATTGAACCGATTAGCAATCTTTCTTGGTTTACACATATCTATAACTTACAATTTGTAGTCTTAGAGGTTTTGAACAGACGGCACCGCAGCAGCCCAAAAACGATATACAAAATATAAAGCTTCCCAAACTCAGCGTTACAAAGGCTACACTATTTATATAAATCACATCTTTTTGCATATAGTCTTTAATATCCATGACCATTAGGGTCCCTAATGTGATAAGACCAGCGCCGCATATCTACAATAAGAACAAGATCCATTATAATCAAATAAACATTACAAAAACTGCAATTCATATATAGATGGATGGATTTTAAACTCTATTGGCACAGAATGGCTAGGGATGCAAGTATCCAAAGCTGAAAACCAATGGAACAGACTACCAGACTTAGCTATATCGACTTAGCTATTAATGCTGATCAAGAATATGATTTTTGTACTTCATACGATTGCACAATTTTATGTTCTTTTATCCATTTACACAAGGAATTATATTTAAGTTCAAATGATGTGATTTTTTAAATTTTTATGTTCAACATCAAAACTAAATATTTTACATAAGACTACGATAAATATGAATGTTTCCGCGGGAATTAAAATATAGCTAAATACGATTCTAATCGTCAGCTAATTAGATTACACTTTACACATATTTACCATGCATAAAACATTAAATAGAAGTAACACAAATTTTACAATTTCTGCACTGCAACCCATTACAGCCATTTTATTTAATTTAGAGACACTTAAAAAATATATATCCGGCGACTTTGAGTTCTCGTTACAGACTACTTTTATATTCCAGACTCATGAAACTTATTAGCTTGGACCCACATTTTAATTATAAAATTTCTAGCAAATAATTCTTATATTACTCACAGATTTGCGGTTTGCAAAGAGTTGGATTAAAACTCAACTTGACATGCGGGTGCGTAAGTTTGATGTATATATACTTATATAGTATGTGCATTTATATATTAAATGTAATCAAACAATAATGCAAATAAATTTGTATAGAAAAACCAATAATTGGCTATTGCAGATGGGCCTTCAGTACTCGGAAAAAAAATACATTTTGGAAAAAATTTCTATATTCAAAAATTCCCATATTGAAAGGTCCACAAGGGAACAATCAAGGTTTTAAGCATGCCAAAAAGAATATTAATGTAAACTTTATTTAACAGTTTGTAACATTTGTGTGACATTTGAGTAAAAATTGCAAAATTTCTAAATTTGCTAAAATAAAAATTAAATAAAAGATATTATTTATTGTATTAGGCCTTTGTACTGTTTTTAATTTTTTTGCACAATGGCAACACTCTTTTGTTGATCTTGGGCCATGACAAATACAGAAAACCATTTTATATGCCTACGCTAGAATATTTAAATTTATATTTATTTATATATATTTAAATTGCTGATTGACAATAAACGGTCGTGCAGAAACAGAAACAACTCGTAATTGTTTAAAATTTTTGCAAACTTTTTCATTTATCATACTTGATATTAAGTATTGAAAGTTAAATCCAAAATAAAACTAGGTTGGCCTTGGCCAACAGCTCTCTAACGCCATCAAAAGTAAAGGAACATTAAAGTTATTTTAATAAATCTATAAACCCATAGCCAGTATATTTATGTTATTAAAAGGCCGATAAGTTGTGGTCACGGTCTTTACATTAGGTTCACATTATATCTTTTTTGTACAAAATATCCACGGAAATTAAAAAAAAAAATAAATTGAAATACTAATAAATTTTAGGAGAACATATGCAAACGAAAAAAACCAAAAAAAATGTCCAGCAAGGCTGTCCATTCAAGCAACAAGATTACCACCGTGGTGGCTACAATAGGCTATGGGCACGATACTATGACCGAGATTAGTTATACGGATAGCAAGGTTATTGGCAATGGCAGCTTTGGTGTGGTCTTTCATGCCAAACTGATGCCCACCAATGAACATATAGCCATTAAGAAGGTTCTTCAGGATCGTCGCTTCAAGAATCGCGAGCTACAGATAATGCGTAAGCTCAAACATCAAAATATTGTGGCTCTCAAGTTTTTCTTTTACTCCAGTGGTGAGAAGCGAGAAGATGTTTATTTAAATCTGGTCATGGAGTTTATGCCCGACACTCTCTATAAGGTAGAGCGACAATATGCACGGGCCAAGCAAACTCTGCCCGTCAACTTTGTCCGACTCTACATGTATCAGATGTTCCGGAGCATGGCCTATATGCATAGCTTTGGCTACTGCCATCGTGACATTAAGCCACAGAATATGCTCTTGGATGCAGAGAGTGGTATGTTCAAGCTGTGTGACTTTGGCAGTGCCAAGCAGCTGATCAGTGGCGAGCCAAATGTATCTTATATCTGCTCCAGATACTATCGCGCACCGGAACTTATATTTGGGGCTACTCATTACAGTACCAAAATTGATATATGGAGCGCTGGCTGTGTGGTGGCAGAGTTATTATTGGGACAACTCATCTTTCCGGGTGATTCGGGTGTCGATCAGATAGTGGAGATTGTAAAAGTAATGGGCACACCCACGGCAGATCAGCTACAGGAAATGAATCCCAACTACAAGCAACTTAAATTGCCGCAATTAAAGCCGCATCCTTGGGCCAAGGTCTTTCGCATACGTACACCACCGGAGGCGATCGATTTGGTTTCCAAGCTGCTCATCTATACGCCCAACGATCGTATATCCCCAATGATGGCCTGTGCGCATCCCTTCTTCGATGAACTGCGAAATGATCCCAATCAACAGCTGCCAAATGGACGTCACCTGCCTCCTCTATTTAACTTTTCGGATTACGAACGAAACATTGAGCCAAAGACTTTGCCAATGCTGTTGCCCAATACGACCAGTGAAGCAACTCCTCAAGCAGCTGCAGAAGCACCTGGTAGTGCATCTGGATCCAGGTACACAGCGGGCGAGGAGAGCACTCCACGGGCGGGCGATTTGACGATAAAGCCGATCAAGCCATCTCCAGTTGTAAAGAACCAGGTCAACAGCATGTCTAAACAGAGATCACCACCTGCCCAATGTGTGCAGCGACGAGATCTGGGCAATGGCGATCATGTTGAAGTGGAATGCTTTCACGATATAGAGGAAGCATCGGCGGAGTCAGAGGATGGCGATGATGATACCACCGAGGATGCACCCGATGACATTGCAGGACAATACATCATTGCAGATAGCCACAGTTCAAGTGATGAAATTGATGATGAGCAACAATCAGATGATGAGGATGACAACGACGACGATGATGATGATGATGATGATGATGATGTCGATGACGACGATGATGAGGAACAATAGGAACACTAAGTACAATAATTGATGAAAGCAATAAAAATTTCACGTATATTGAAATTAACGCACATAAATCTCAGATACCTGGGAGCGTTCACTTTTTTTTTTTTTGTTGTATCATTTATAAGGTCGAAATGTCGTCACATTGCCAGACACTGCAAATGGACATGAAAATAGCCTAAAAAGTATCCTTAATTATTAAAATGCCGTCAGAATTTGGCAGGGTGGCGTATGGTCGTTGTCCTGTTCCCGATGTTGTCGTCCTTGCTGGCCTCTAAATATAAATTTTCGCGTTTTATAGCAACAACAACAACTCAAAAAATAAACGAATAAAACAACACGCACACATGTCCTGCTGGCGGCATCGGCTTACATTTCCTGCCACATCCATCGTCCTGTGTGTACGTGTGTACGTGTGTACGTTTGTACGTGCGTGTGTGTGCGTCTGTATGTGTTTGTGTTAATGTGGTAAAATGAATTTTCAGTTTCATTAGTTAAATTGAATAATGGAAAACTTTGTTCGCCACATTTACCAGCCAAGTTGTTGTTGCTTTTGTTGTTGATGGCCTTGCCCTGGTCTGGATACGAAAGTTACAGTTCCTACACACACACACATACACACGCACAACAAAACAACAACAAGGATCAGGAGCAGGGCAATAAAGCAAATTTATGCAAACGATAAATTTCGTGAGAGAAAATGTTTGTTTTGTTTTTCGCCAGCTTGCCTTGCCTTAGCATTGTTATTGTTGTTGTTGTTGTTATTGCTCTTATTGTTGTTATTGTTATTTTTGTTGTTGCTATTGGTCGTTCTAAGTGGCAGTGTTGTAAAAGGCGTTAAGTAATAGTTACCATTTATTTCAAAAGTTGTTGAAAGTTTTGAAAATGTCGCAAGTGATATTAAAATGTTCTTGAGTGTGCATTTTAAAATAAATACAATACCTTTTAAAAAATAATGGCAAACAAACTGAAATATTATAAAATTAACCTTAAATGGTTTTTAAAACTTTACTTAAGTAAAGAGCATTTTTTTTTAGACACATTTATGGTATATGTACACATAAAATAATTTAGAATAGTTTGATCTTAAATTATAAATTCTTTTACCGGACTTTTACATAAGATTATATTAACTAAAAGGGCTTTTTGTTATTATTCTATAGGCTAGATAAAAATCTGGTCAAAACAGTAGTGAATTGTGGTTTTATATTCCTCTGAAATTATTTAAAAACAATTAACATTAAAATCAAAATATACATTATAAAATTGGCTTGATATTAAAAGTAAAATATTTAAATATTATTTAATAAATTTAACAGTTATGAATTGATATTTTAAGTAAAATATTTAAATATTTTTTAATAAATTTAACGGCCATGAATTTTGAATTTGCTATACCATCATATTTTAAAATAAATAACAAAAAATCTTAAATTCAAAATTATAATAAAAACAAAGAAATTTTTAAAAGGTTAAAAGCGTTCTACATTTAATAAAATACATGGAATTTGGAAGATCTCTAAGATTTGGCTACTTTTGTTACCCCAAATTGCTTAATATTGAAAGTAAAATATTTTCATATTATTTAATAACAATAAAAGCCGTGAATTTTGTGCATTTGTTATACATTTATTTTAAAATAATTTACAAATAATCTCAGTCTTTATAAGATTAGAAACAAAGTGATATTTAAAAGGCTAAAACCGTTCTAAATTTAATCAAATCCATGGATTTCGGAACATCGCTAAACTTTTGCTACTTTAGTAACACAAATATGTTGAAAAGTTAATATGTTTAATCAAGCAATGTCTGATTTGACAAGTTCATCTACTGAAGTTAGCAAATATATATTTATAAGTACGAGTAGCTTTCTCAGTAAAATCAGCACCCAAAAATAACGCTTCAAGGGCAGACACAGGTTCATAATAAACACACACCAAACTGTGTGTGTGTGTGTTGTGTGTGTTAGAGTGTGCGGTTGGCCGTGCAAAAGCTTTAAATGAAGTGAGATTACGGTATGCTACACACTACATAATATAGCAAACATGGAGTAAGACGGGAAGGGAAAGACGTCAGACTTTTAGCGGGGTGTGGCAAACCAGTCGACAGCAGAACCATCCCCCGCCAGGATAAGCAAAAGCTGAAGCTGAAACTGAAGCACCCACAGCAATGAAACATTTTTCGGCAACAAACAGTCATTGGGGAGAGTTGGTGTTGGCCATGGTTGTAACTTGCAGGCATTTTACGGCCTTTTGGGCAACGGAACAGTAGCTAGAGTTTGGGAGCTGGAAGCAGCCACTGGGCCATGGCGCGGTGTTGGTGTCTCAACTGCTTTCAATGGCCACTAACAAGCAGCCGCCCAAGGTGAATGTGGTTAAAGTGTTTTTAGTTAAAGCACTGAGGCCAAACATTTGCATAAACGCCTGGCATCCAGGCAAACAGACAAACAGACAAAACGACAAACAAACAAACAAACAAACTGACTGCCTGTAATAGAGATAGAGATTGTGTGCAAGTGAGAAAGAGAGAGATAGTTACACTTCCTGTTGCTATTGCAACTGACTGTCTAAACTGTCTCGACTGTCGAGTGCCACCAGAATTATTTTATTTCCGTTTCCGGGCACGCACACTTGTAGCTTAGCCTAGTGCAAAGTGCGCCTGCGGTTGCTACCTTTCTGCAAACTGATAAATTTTCACTAAATGCAATTTTAATGGGCTTTGTACGTTGCCCAAAATATGTAACTGAAGCCAAACCATTGGCTTCGTGTTAACAGATAGAGATGAACACCATTTGGAATTTGTTTTTAATAAAATTTTAGTTTAAATTTACATTCACAAATGTTGCAATTTACTTTACTTGTTTAGGTATTAAAATTGTATGAATCTTTTAATTCCGAATCGTTTTTAATGTTGTTTTTTTTTTTTTGTATTCTACTTAATTTAGGTGATTTATTTTTAATTGGTTTTTAATTTTTTATATTTTATCGTTTTGCGAAATTCAGAAAAATAAACTAAAAATCATTTTATCAAAATTTCTCAAAAATAATTAGTTTCTCTTAAAATATGTTTAAAATGATAAATATTACTGTTAGCATAATTTACGTTCTTATAAACGAATTAAAAATATATTTAGCAAATAGGATAGAGAATTCTTTTAGATACTTGAGCTGACTTCTCTTCAGAAATTTATTGTCCATAAAACATGTATATTATATAGAATGATATTACTTTTAGAATAATTTACGTCCTTCTAAACGAATTAAAAAATTTTAGAAAATATGCTAGAGGATTCTTTAGATACCTAAGTTTACTCCTCTTCAGTAATTTATTCTACATAAAATATGTATAATATTATAAAGAATGATATTACTATTAGAATAATTTATGTCCCTCTAAACGAATTAAAAATTTATAGAAAATATTATAGAGGATTCTTTAAGATATTTAAGTTGACTCCTCTTCAGTAATTTATTGTGCATAAAGTATGTATAATATTTTAAAAAATAATTGAGATAATTTATTTTATTTAACTATTAACGAATTAAAAATATATAGAAAATAGAATAGAACATTATTTTAGAAACTTTAGCGGACTCCACCTCAAAAAATTTACTGCCACTAAAATATGTTTAATATTATAAAAAATAATATTTAAATAAATTAAAAATTTATTGAAAATATAATAGAGCATTCTTTTAAATAATTAAACAAACTCCTCTTCAACTTTTATTATTAGTATTATACATGTAAACTTTATGTTATTTTATGTGCTTACGTTCTCTTTGTATAATTATAATTAAAACATATAATTATAGAACACTATATCGCATTTCTAAATCGAGTAATACTGTTGACTTCGCTTGACGTCATTGCTCATCTCTATAGGGAACTTTTAGAACTCTATATGTTGCTTCTCTGGCGTGGGCACTAAAGGGAAAATTTAGGGAGCAGGGAGAAGGGATGATGGGTCTGTGGTTTGTCCAAATAAAGCAGTTCCAGTTAGTTATGCGCAGCTTGCGGTTTTACTTTGACTATTTTTGCGTGCACGAATTTCAAATGCAGAACGTTGCAAGAAGTGAGGAATGCTGCGGCAGGAGAGTCAAAGGAGAGAAGGGCTGGGCGAGCCTGGACTATGTAAATGCCAGACACACTAATTAGGAAATTGTACGCTTTAATGCAATCAGTAGAGCCCACATAAAATCATTATTGAATTTACAGCAACAGGCAAACAAAAAAAAAAAAACAAATGGTTAGTTTTTTTTTGTTTTTTTTTTTTTTGATTTATTTGGATAGTGTAAAATAAGTTATCTTTGCAAAATTGTGAAAACTATGCATGTCCTGGGTTTGGCAGACGCGTCAACATGTGAAATGAAATCAAGGACCGCATGTTGTTGGCCATTTATGCACTTGAACTTTTTCAAAAGCGTAAAGTTTCCGCAAAATTGAAGTTTTAATTGGATTCTCGATTCAATTAACAGATTTGTCAGCATGTAACAGTTTTATGACGCTTACAGCAGTAGTTGTTGCAACTGTGGCATCAACGATTTTGTCTGCTTGTGGGCGTGCCACAGCGCCTTCAATTTGTGCTTTTACCTTGTGCGCTTTTCAAGCCACATGAAATTTATTGAAATTGATTTGCCATTTTAATGGAATTACTGCGTCAAGTTGTAGTAGTAGCATTCCCCAGCTCAACGTTTAATTGAAATCTTTTAATTAGTTTGATTTTCCAATCAAGTGGCACTGAGACACGCAGGGATATAAGGAGGCGCATCCCGCCCACCCCTTTTGACCAGACTTGTGGTCGTCTTCTAACTCATTGTCTTAACGTTAAGCAAAACCCAATTAGTTGCCATGCCTTGGAGTACGCTTCTCATGCTCAATCCTAGTCCCACTCTACATTCAACTTCCATTATTCCATGTTGTTGAGCGCACGTCGATTGTCTGTCGATTACCAATTCTGGCAGGCGATGGATCCGCCCACAAGTTATCCCAACCCCCAAAGTGGTTCCCAGGCCGCAATGTATGCAAAAGTGACTGAATATCCTATTCTGCCTGTGAAGCTTCTCTTGTTCTGCTCGTTGCGCAACATAATCATTATCCTTGGCTTAACCCGAGTGGCGCTGTTGCCGGGGCGCTGCCAAAAGGATTTCGCCCAATTGATACCACCAAAGTGAAAGCCAAATCCACATAATATCAATTTGCTTTCAACGTTTTGCCGTTGGCGTAAATAAACGAGTCAGACAGCTGATGCCACAGCCAACATAAGGACTTCAATGTTTTCTATTATACCGCTAAAAATATTCCCATGTTCGTAGCAGGATGGATGTGAAATCTGAGCGATTTCCAAGCATCTCAAGAAGCATAAAGAGTCTTTAAGGAGTGTGCTATAAAGTCTCGTGCCTGGGAATAAGTAAAGGACTCAAATTTGTCTAGTTGGTAATTGAACATAATTTGCAGGAATAGATTAAGGTAAGTGTTCAAGTTGGTACATCACAAATTATCAAGGATAACATTGTAAATAACATAGCACAGTAAAAAAAATAAAATTGAATATTCAATTTTAAATTATAGTCTGGATAAGCTAGGGCTAAGCCCAAAGAGTCAAGAAATTAAGTAAAAATTTGATTTTCAAAATTAAGAGATCAATTTGTAGCCAGCAAAGATTTAGCTTTAAAATGTGTGCAATTTTTAGGAGAAAGAAAAATTTATTTTGAAAAAGATTTAAAAATATTATTGACTATTTTTCTTCTCGAAAAAAAATACACTTTTTAGAATTACAGCTCTTATAGCTCTAATTTAGATTACTAAACAAACTGTAATGCACAAACAGTTCTATATCAGCATCAATAGTTCATATGCATATCAAGTTTATTTAAGAAAATTTGAATTTCTAATGCAGCCAATTAAAAACAATCTCAAAAATTTCTCCTGTTGCACTCTTAACTTCATTTGTGCAACTTTTTCTGCATAAATATATATTCATGCATGTTTCGTAACTTCTCCTTTTTTTTGTGCACCTTTTCTCCCGCTACTTTCTCCTGTCAATATGTTTCTTAGCTGAGTAAAGTTTCTTCGCACTTCTATGCAAATGAACCCAAACATTTAACGCCCAAAGTCTTCCAGCCACTTAGAACTATACATAATTTACATTAGCTCATTGCGGTAGCCTCAACGAGTGGCTTCTTGATTCTTGTTGCAAGCACAAGAAATGCACCAAAAAAAATAGAAATATATATATTTAAAAAAAAAGGAAGGAAAATGCAACAAACCCGCTGACAAATCCATTATAAGCTTATGCCGAAAGCGTAATGAAAACTTTTCGTTTTGCAGCGCCAGACAACGCGGAGCAATTATTTTAAATGTGCCGCCAAACACAAACTAACCAGACTAGCAGACAAATAGACAAACAGAAAAGCCGCCAAGAGACCCTCACCCGGAATCGGACTCATCCGTATCCGGGAGTCAAAGCCGTTGCCATTTTACGCGATATACGACGTACGTGCATAATTAATTCAGTGCATAAATTCAAGACGCTGCCTTCGCCAAAATGCCAGCAGAGCGGGTAAGTCTATAAAATTACAAACTTTATCCTTTACAATTCTCAAGTTTCAAATGTCGACTGGCATTTTGATGCCGTTGCGAACAAATGACAAGTTGCACATGGCTTTAAATAAATATGAAACCTGACTGATTATACTACTGAAATGCAAGTAGAGAGTTTCCTAGTTGCTGGCCACTCGAATAGGTCAGCCTTAAAGGATAAACTTTGCGGAACTGGCACAAACTGGACGATAAGCATATGCCTAATTACTATATAAATTGAATTACTATATAAAACAAATTATTCAACAACTCTGCCGTGTTCAATATAAAAGAAAAATAAATAAATATGAATGCTTTAATTAAGAGTAATCGACTTGCAGTTACTCTCTTTAGTTTTCCGAATAATAACTAGACTAAAAGATTTTTTTTAAGTATAGAAACTTTTCGGTTCGATAAATAAGATGAACTCAAGATGAAACATCAACTTGATTGTTAATATCGAAAAAAAATTTTATAGTAATATTCCAAACCTTGCACAACTTTAGTATACCCAACTTATTACCCTTGCTTATCAGGTATAGAGTATATTAGCAAAATGGTGCTAAAATGATTTTAGCTGCTGTTGCCAGTTGCCATTCCATCGTGTTCCCTTACTTTGCTCTTTCTGTTTTCAAGTGCTTTTGCTCTTTGCATTTTCGCATTGTCAGCAGACGGCGGCGTCGTCTATATCCTTTGATGCCTGGCAGCAGGCTCAACTTAAGACCCAAGTCCGGGTCCTGGTCCTGGTTGTCGGCCTGGTAATTGAAAACGCAAGTTTATTTCTCACTTATTTGAATGGGAGCAGCAACACTTTGGCAACGGGAAACGGGTAACAAGTTACCAGCCATTGCCGCACTTATTGTATTAAGCAGATTTTTCGGCAAGTTTGTAATTAGTAAAGTTTTGATTGTGCTCGCAATTTCTTTCATATTTCTCATATTTCCCCACTTGCCTTAAATTGATTTCAGTCCATGAAAATTAACATAAGCTGAAAACTGGGCCCCAGATGGAAGCACTTTGCATAAATACCAGGTCTGCAATTTGAGTTGCAGTTCCTGAATGAAATGCTATCAAAAGCCGCTTTGCAGCTCATTGTCTCTCATGGCAAGGACTTGAGTGGCCGTCTCACACATGGCTCTCCGGTCAGGAAGTGCATAAATTTTACAAAGACCTGAACAAGCATCGTCTCCAAACGACCAGGGGTAAGTAGCTTACCACACAGGTTTCACTTTGGCAGCAAAAAGTGCGCACTTCATTGATCATCATATGCACAGAGTTATTAAAAATTTGTTCAGGTGAAAGACGATAACCATGGCCAAGTATAGAAATGGAAAATGGAAAATAGAAAATGCTAAATGCGTTCAAATGCATATGAAGTTTTTTACCTGTCTGACATTTACAGTCCATTAAAAAATGCAAATCGCAAATTGGGTGGCATTAAAGTTTATCGCCATCAAATGCTAAAACAAACATTAAACTCTAAAGATCCTGATAGAGGAAATGCTCTGTATAGAGTGCTTTTTCCAAGGAGGTATATCAGACAATCTATAAAGGTGTGGGAGATGATTTATATTCTCCTTTTTGCGTAGGAAAATATATTGTTAACATCATATTAAACTAGCGCACATTTTCTTGATCTAACTCTTACAGTATCTAAACATTGGACACAAGTCCAGTATACTCTTTATGCCCCCCTGGGAACAGCGTATATAAAGCAACGCCCATTGCGTCTACACTATGTCAACACAATTTCATAGCCACGTTGTTCCCTGCAATTGCCAACGATTGGATCAAAGGCGATAAAAAAAGAGGAAAAAAAAAATGACCATCACATAGGACATCGAGAAAATATGCGAACTGAATGTTAGTATGCTATGGTCATGGGTTCGCTATGGGAGTGCGTTCATATCCTGCCGGGGCAGTTTCCGGTGCGAGTCCGTTCAGAGTCCCTTGGAACACAAATGAAGCTCTGCAGGCGCAAAATTGTGGGCATCAGGTGTTTGTCAGTTTTTCAGTTGCTCGATGATTGATTTTGCCCAGCTGCAAAACAAACTAATAATAAGCGCCACGCCAGACAGAGGCAACATCACATTTATTGTTGTGCAACAGTGCGTAGGTGCTTGCATCTGAATCCACTCATACATACCAGGTGTACTATACTATATGCGAACACACACACGCACACACGCATTCAGGTGTATGTCTATATGTAGCATAAGCACACAACAATGCTGCTTTTACACATGGCTAGTTTGAAAGCAGGATCAAAGTTGCTATGGCACACACACAGTTTGCATTGGTTCTCACGTTTTTTTTTTTTTCGATGTGTACAGAAATACCATAACATTATACAATCTAGCACACTCTCAACATTCTCACAAAGTAGTTGCAATTCCGTACAAAAAGTCTTTTTTTGTGAAATTTTTCAATTGAAAGCTATATGGCATAATGAGCAGATTGGCTAGTTTTCGACTATGAGTTGTAAAATAAAAACAAAAAATAGGTTCCTAATTTTATCAATATGATCTAGAATATAGTAAATGCTTCTATTAATAATTCAATGTTCTTGCACTGAAAGAGGATTCTCCTACCTCCATGAAGGCGAAGAAAAAGTCTCAAAATTACATTTACCGCATAGCGTCTCCAAACTCAGCCAAATACATCTCTTCCCCCCTTCATATTTTAAAAGCTAGTAAATTATAAATTTAGTAAATTTTAAACTAAATTTGACTTTGCTTAAAAGATTAGAGAAAAGAAATTAAATTTTTAACCGTTAAATTTGTTTTGGCGCCACCTGGCGCTTAAATTCTTCAACTGCAATAAAGCAGTGTTATAAACTGCTTGCTTAGCTGTTTGAAAATGATAGACAAGCAGTGCCAACTAATGCTTTGCAACACGACCTGGCTGCTATAACACTTGCCCAAGAGCAGTATTTAAAAGAAAAAAAGTGTAAATTACAATTTTAATTGTGAATATTTTATATTCGATGTTATCGAACATAATTATATACAGTACGTATATGTACGTATATGTATGTATATACGTATATGTATGTATACATGTGCATATCGATATAAATTTGATTTTTTTAACGCTTTACAAAAAGCTCAATTCAGGACATGCGCACAGGAAACAAATGCTGACCTAAGGCTCAACAAAAAATGAAATCAGCAGAACAGGAGCAGGAGTCTCAAGAGCCCAACAAAGCAATGCAAAGCACATTGTGTCATGCTTTAAGCGCAAACAAAAGGCGCGAATCTCTACGGACGGCAAATCTTATAACCGAAAATAACTCAAGAACTACTGCCAGGCATAATTTGTGGACACAGTCAAAAAAAAAAAAAAAAATCCCTTAATGAATGCCTGCACGTAGAAGCTAAGGAGGAATACAGAGGGTTGACCGTATAGGAACGTATAATTTAAAGTACGCAAAAGGTTTTCAAAGCCAACAAAATTGTATAACAACAACAACGTGACTGGTAAAAGCACAGACAAGAACGACCTTTTTGGGTCTGCAAAACTGTGAGCTGTGAGCTTCTTGCTCCTAGCCGCCCTCTTATCAGAGTAACGATTCAAATGTTCCAGATTCTGGTTCTCAGATGCTTCTCAGATGCTGTAGCCATGCGCTGGCTTTCAGTACACTGTGAACAGTGAAGCACGACACGAGGAAACAAGTCTGGTTGAAGCTTATTTGTTAAATATATAATATTATAAATACCAACGTGTTGTTCTGACTATGTTTGCTTAACAGAAAAGTGTGAAAACTAGTGTGGGAAATATAAATATATATTTAATAAATAATCTACAGTTCAAATATGAAAGCTTTTTTGGTGTGAAAATGCTGCGACCTTGACATTGAGGCGTACAAGTGTGACCAACAAATTCTGCATTTAATTGAAAAATAATTTATTTATAAACTAGCGTAAGTTTCCAACACACATTTAACTAAAGAAACCTATCAATAGAAAAAGCCTTACAATAAACCCTAAGGCGTAGAAAGAACTTTTCCCACGTTGACAGTCTGCAAATCTATTTTTGGCTGCAAAGATGGACACAAAGCCTTGCCATAAGGCAGAAAATACATTCCTAAATTTACGTCAGAGTCAAATTCTTATCAATATACGTGACGTCACAGCCCACACTTACAGACACACCCACTCGACCCACAACGTCACCTTTCCATCTTCCACAACGTCACAGATTTTGTGTGATTTCTAGACACTTTGGCGCCACTTTGTTTCTCATTATATAATATACATATTATTATTATTAAATTGTGTGTCTGATGCAATGCGCACAAGTAATATGATCAGACCGCGCTACGAAATCGTGATTTTTCAACCAAACAAACATTCTACAAATTTAAAAAATTAATGTGTATTCAATACCCTGCACCCTTGGGTGTGTGTGCTGTCTTTGATCGACTTATGTGTGGCTGACACGCGGCATGTATCGAATTTGGTTAGTTCAAAGAACTTTAAAAGGATCACAAAGAAACTTTATATATTCTTATATACTGTGCATATAATTTTATCTTAACCTTGACTGAGCTTCTAATTTATTGGCATTTGCAAAGTACAGAAAATGCGTTTTTTTTCTGTCACGTATTTTTTTAGCCATTTATCAGAGTGTAAAGTTGTCAGAGATTAAGCTACATTTTTGCAAAATTTTATATAATCCTGATTATTTTGATTTATAAAATTATTATGGAATTAAGTACTTTCTACGGAATTAAGCTTTGGTTATGCGATTTGCTGCGGAAACTATACACTACGAGGGACTTTAAAGTAATAATTCTGAAACAAATTGATGATTCTAAGTTTAAAATATTATTGAATAAAATTGATTGTTGTTTACTTAGCTACAATAATGCAGTCACGGTTAATAACAACAAAGTTTTCAACAACACAATCGTCACACTTCAGGAAACCTTTGGTGTATTTAATATTATTTGCATATGACATCGATATCTGAAAAGTTTACAAATCATATTGTCAAGTACTTGAGTATTAAGCGTAAAGTTCTTCAAATGTTACACATCACGACAATTTGAAATTTAAATTAAATACGCTGACTAACTTACGACTTATAAAGTACATATTCAATGACGTTTTAGGCGCCCCCGACAATTGTCGCTAATTTAAGTTTATATATATATTCATATGCGTATATGAGATTGAGCAATATTTAGAATTTATTTGAAGCTTAAAGTTTAAACGAACTGGTTAATAAACCTTCAAGAAGACGATAGCTTTACACTGTAATAGAAAAATCAAAGCCAATTCAAGCACGTTTGATTAAATCTAATAATAATGTAATTTTAAATAAATTCTGTTTTTTTTTAAATACATAAATTGCGTGGTCTATTTAGAGAAATTGCAACTGACTTCAGACATTTTATTGCGACAATCGAGAGACAGACAAGTTTGCATTCAGACATTTGAATAGACATTGCCCCCAAGTGCGGATATATTCAATTATAGGGCAGAGTTAGTGTGGGATTTGAATATACGCGCGAAAAATTAAAGCGGCTGGAATTAAATTTGCATAACAAAAGTGAATCAAATCGTGTGAAAGATACATAATAATAGTATTATGATGTGGGCAACAAATGTGAAAGATTCTTTTGAATATTCTCAAGTCAAAAGCAATGCAGCTGGGTACAGTTGGACATGGAAGAAACTGCGTACTTTACAGATCGAAATTTTGAGTGGCCAAAGATAAAGTATCTAACACGTGTGCAGAGAGCGCCAGAAAGCAAACAAACATACAGCATTCAGCTAATTAGAGTTGCGTACAAGTATCTGTTAGATAAATAAGTTTTCCGCCTTGCTGGAGAATATGTACAACAATTAAAAGCAAACACGTTAAGAGAATACCGTGACAACACAAAATATATATAAAAAAAAAGAACTTTAGAATAGAAATTCTGTTGAAACCCAAAACACACAAAAAAATGCGCCAATCGTCGCATCAACAAAAACTTGTTTTTTTTTTTTTTTGGTTAAAAATTTCAAATTCAAAATAAAAATGCCGGTTAGAAACGAAACGAGCCCTCTCTAAAAGTCTATAGACGACCTCCAACAAGTTCGATGTAGCGCAGAAAATAAGCTTTACAGACTCTGAATCAAAGCTTTGCCAGTGCAAAAGCAGTTTGCATGTGTAGGTGATACACAGCAGTCAACTATGCCGAGCGGCATGCTCTGACTCTGGCTGAGATTACGCCGCAAAGATGCCTCCGAGCAGGCAACACTCTTGTCAGTCTGCTATATTCGTTGATTGCGTGCGGTAGTTCCAGTTCTCGCTGTAAAAGCGTTTTAACGATTTCTGGCGCGAAATATTGTACGAGTATTTATTTGCTTTTGAGTAAAAAGGTAGCTATATCAGAATATAAATAGCTAAAATGTTTTAACAACTGTACAATCTTGGACAGAAGTTAAAGATAAATGTTGTGTTTGTGATATCTACAAAAAAAAGAGAAAAATTAAGGACCAACAAAACTACGCTATAAAAATATTTATATTCCACACCTCATTTTGTAAATGCACGAAATTGCTATTAAAATCGGCTAACAAAATTTTTGTGTACAATTTTGCAAAACTAATTAATTTTTATCATCATATAAAAGCCCAAATTTACACCTCGAAAACACAAAAACCTAAAAGAATTTTAAGTCTAAAAACAAATCAAAAATGGTCGAAACGTTCTTCAATAAAACTCTGCTAATTTCTTGCTTAACTTTAGATATAATAATTAGCAAAATATTTTTTATATTATAAAAATCTATAATAGCTGGAAACTTGATAGCAGCAGCTCTGTGGGAGGCATATAAAAACTGAATTTATAGATAGATAGAAAACTATTTGTATGTTGTTTACGGTATCAAAATTAATGGATTTGTTGTGCTTTTTTTTATGTGTACACAAATTGGGCGGCACACTAATATATATATACAAATATAGCCGGGTGAATCAATGTTGCATTGTTAACCTGGAATAAAGTGAACTGTGGTGATTTTGTTTTTTCCAAAGCAATTTGGGTCAAATATAATGGTTAAGGGCAGAGTGAAAGGCGGACAATGGCAATAGATTAAAGTAAAGCGAAAAACCATTAGAGTCTAAAGAATATCATACATCTAATGATTTAGAAAATGCCAATTATAAATGCCTTTCACATGTTGGAATTACACTTAAACTTATGACTAAGGAATCTTGCCAATTTCATAGTAATTCCATAGTATTATAGTTTTGCAAGTATCCGCTCGGTATTCAGCGTTAGTAATCGAGAAAACCCCAATTACAATTAAAATACCAATTCCAATCAACAATTTGCTAGTTGTGGTCAACAAATGGTGTTGATTGCATCAGTTCAACATAATTTTTGGATTGTTAGATTGTTGGATTGTTCTTTATAATGGTTATGATATGTTCACTACGTTCAGCTTGGCTGCTCGACTGTGAAGCCAAAAAAAGAGCCTTCAGAGATGAGTAATTTGTAGCAAATAGTGTTTTTTTTTTACTGACAGGAAAGTATTGTCGTATACTCGAAAACCAGTTATGAAACTGTTTGATTTAGAATATTTGAATATGCAGTTTTTGTATGAAAGTTATAAAGCAGCATTTTAATGACATGTACTAGCAGCTCATTAGTTTATTCACCTGTTTGTTTTAACTGTCGCTCAATAGTTGATCAGTTGTTGTTTATACATCTGTTGTTATTCTCGCTTTGATGTTATGCTAATTTATGTAAAGCGTGTGCCCAGTGCCGGTTCTTGGTTCAGAGGAAGTGTCCGGACTTTTATATAAAAACCAGCATTGTGACCTAATCAAAAGATAAGTGGGCGGGGTTTTAGTTAGTATTTGTTTGTTTGTTTGTTGAAGGTAAGAAAAATAAGTATGTAGTATATAGAATATATTTTATGGGTCAACACGCGCTTGATGCGTCATCCATCAATCTGCAAGTCTATTCAACTTTACATAGCATTTTATTTAATAAAAATTTATTTCGTGGTTTAATGAACTTTGTAAAATCATTTCAACACCATGTGCTGTTTCCTCATCGTGTGTCTGAACTTTATGGCTGATAATGAGGTCGGCTCTGATTATAGAAAGGTACAAGTACAAAAAACCCAACTTTTTCCGCTGTCAACTTGGCGTATTTTAAAACTCTTACAAGCTGACGCTGACAGCTCAAATATTAAACAAATATAAAAGTACAAAAAGTTGAACATAGGATTGTTACATTGTTGCCGTTTTATATTTTTCATTTTTTTTTGCTGGGCAATGAACTTTGCCTTTCACTCAACATAACAACAAAAAGTATCCGCAAAGTCGTGCCATTTGAAGCCTGACTTGAGATTTCTAGCTTGAGATTATGTAGCTAGTGCTTAGAATGGAATAAAAACAGCTGAGCTAAGCACATGAGAAACTATGATCGCGTCCAAACTTTAATTGAATCATCTATGGCGTACAAATGCAAATATTATCCAATTAATTAACATGAATCTTTTTGTAGCCGTTGAGCAAACAACTAGCAACGTAATATGCGAAAATCCCCCGGGAGACTCATGAATAATTGTTTAGTTGCATTACAAATGTGAGTTGATAAATGATGAGAGCCATGTGTAGCGAAAGAAAATATAAACAAACTAAAATTAGAAAAAGCTGCATTTTAATGAATGATCAAGATTATTCTATAAAATTTAAAAGTTAATTGTTGGTAAAATTAAACTTTAGCTGTAATAATTAATTTCTACTTAACTTTCGAGTGCCAAAGATTAAATATCCTTTCGGAGATTCAACTAAAATTGTTTTATTTAATACTCACAATTAAAAAACAAAACAAAAAATTATTATTTTATCAATAGTTTATATAGCTGGCCATATCCAAATAGTTATTTATTCTTATTAAGAAAATGGTTTTTACTATTTTATTTATTGATTTCTTCAATAGATTTCAAAGTTAATATACCCTCTGTTAGTGCATCAAATGCCAAGCCTGAGAACAGATCTATAAACTCATAAAACTAAATATTTTATACTACTTACATTTTAATGCATTTTTATTTTTAAGAGAACAGAAAAAACTTAAAAATTTCACAAACTCTAAGCCCATATTTTAACATAGTTTATGAACTTTTTTTTTTTTTGGTACCCAATATCAATTGCCCAACTAACGTGTTGAACAATATTTAAAAAACTCATTTAACAATTCTTTCCATACTAACAAGTATTATTTAAACTTTCTTTTAGGCAGTACAACTTTTATAATATCAAAGCTGCAAAATGGAAACGGAATCGCTTAATCGCAAGAACTCCTCACGGAAAAGCTCCATTGTAAATGGCAATGGAGATGCCTCAACCAAATTGACCAATGGTGATGGAGGCGATGGAGGCGGTGGGGATGCCGGTGGCGGCGGTGAGGTAACGCTTAAAGCCAAAATGAGTTTATTAAATGGATGCACTGTCATTGTGGGCTCTATTATTGGATCTGGCATTTTCGTATCGCCCACTGGCGTATTAATGTATACGGGCAGCGTTAATCTGGCCTTGATTGTGTGGGTCATTTCCGGACTTTTCTCGATGGTAAGTGTTTGCATAGTAAAAATGCACTAGTAAATAATCATAAATATTAAAACTGATAACCTGATATGCAAAAGGGGGCATTAGATAGATACACCTGTTGCGGCTTTAGCTCGTTTAGCATGCGCCAAATGCACAGATGTGAAGCAAACAATTTAATCAATATATAAAATGTTAATATAAAACTGTCAAAGGATCAGCACTCAATTACAAATGCCTGAAACGTTTTGTCTTTTAATGAAATTATTGAAATTCCCGCACAAACCAAAAAACCCCACACACTTCAGCCTGACACGCCCTTGTCAATAGCACGCGCTGTTGGTTTTTGTTCAATAAAAATAATGTATACGCAGCATGGACTCTGAAATGACAGCCACTTTTGTGTTGGTTGAGAAAAAAAGAATATTGATTTAAATAATACTTTAAAATTTTCAACATTCTTTTTTTTTTTATCGATTTTAGGTGGGCGCTTACTGCTACGCTGAATTGGGCACCATGATAACCAAATCTGGAGCGGATTATGCTTATATAATGGAAACTTTTGGGCCATTTATGGCATTTATACGTCTGTGGATTGAGTGCATGATTGTGCGACCCTGTTCGCAAGCCATTGTAGCTTTAACATTCAGCACGTACGTCTTGAAACCCTTCTTTCCAGACTGCACACCGCCAGAGGATTCAGCTCGACTACTTGCTGTTTGCTGTATTTGTGAGTAATCTACAAAAACTATCATAACTCAGAAATGTTGCGTACTTGACCTATAGATTACACCCAATTCGAATACTACATCCCATGAGAACAGAGTAAATATAAATGAGAACTGTGTTTGCTATTAGCTTATCAGCACTAAGCGACGCGGGAGGTATATTAGTATTATTTTGATGCCAATATGTTAGCTATATATAATAATATAAACTATAATATTTGCTATGAACATCGCAATTGGATTGCTGGACAAAATTGAGAAACTTCGTTGAGCGATTAATAGTTTATAAAATGTAAAAAAGTTAGGAAACTAAAATGTCAACGCATCAGCATCTAACAATTTTATAATGAGTTTTAATTTAATATTGATTTATTATTGCGGAATTGTCAGCTCTTTAGAAACAAGAAGCTGATCGTTTTGGAGATACTCTGTAGTTATTTATAAGGTAACTAGACTTTGCTAGTTCTTTTTTTTTGTTCTGATCTTTACTGTAGTTAGTAAATCTAAGAAGATCGTTATGCAATGCTAAGAAAACATATAAAAACCAATTTTTTCTAATTGAGAACAAAGAATTCGGTATCTAAATATATTATTCTATCCGAAAACAAAGGCATAAAATCGAAAAGATTTGAGAAGAGGTAGAAGCATTTATAAAAAAATCAGCCTAAATTTTAATGAATTATTAAAAATTTTAGATAAACCTAATCTGCATTCCAAATATTATAGCCCGCATACAATTTTTGGCTGCCCTAAACTCTTATTTTCATTTGAAGAATATAAATATATTCAAAGTAAATTCAACTTTTTTAAACTCTTTTAATTATTTTCAGTGTTCAGGGCATAAAAACAAAGCGTGATATTTTACATTGTGTAAATTGTCACATTATTACATCACCCAATTGGGCGAATAGTTCATTCATTCCATGTACTGCAACACATACAGTTGTATCTTTAAATCTATATATATATATTTTAATACATATATAAATCGCATCGTTTGTTTTCATTACAGTGGTACTTACTTTCATCAATTGTTGGGACGTTAAATGGGCCACCGCTGTGCAGGATATATTTACATATGCCAAAGTAAGTTTAAAATTACATTGTAATTTTAATAGATTACTATAGAGTCAGGACATTGGCATTTGCAGCTTTTAGCCCTGTTTGGCATCATTGCAACTGGCATGTATCAGTTGTATATGGGCAATACGAAGTACTTTACATTCGATAATAGCGATACCCGAGTGACGTCCATGGCATTATCCTTCTACTCGGGATTGTTTGCGTACAATGGCTGGTGGGTATTAAGCTGCTTAGTTTGTTGCATTTTCCTTTTGAGACTAATTGGCTTGTCAACAGGAATTACTTGAACTTTATCATTGAGGAGCTGAAGGATCCTGTAAAGAACCTGCCACGCGCAATTGCCATCAGCTGTACACTTGTCACCGTTGTCTATGTCATGGCAAATGTATCCTTCTACACCATTCTGTCGCCCGAAGAGGTATTAGGTTCCTCGGCTGTCGCTGTCACCTATGCGGAACGTGCTTTTGGCATGCTGGCCTGGACTATACCAGGTGAGTGAAGGCTCAGAATCTGTAGGGTGTCTTAATTTAATTTTAATTTAAAAATATTTTCCTGTTCTATTTACAGTTTTTGTGGCCATGTCCACGTTTGGTGCCGTCAATGGCATTCTGCTCACCTCCTCGCGTCTCTTCTATGCGGGCGCCAATGAGGGCCAGATGCCAGAAATTCTTACCATGATTCAAATTCAACGTTTTACACCCACACCAGCCGTACTGGCAATGGCACTTCTATCCATGGCATATCTCACGGTATCCGACATTTTTGCGCTCATCAACTATGTGGGCTTTGCAACATGGGTAAGTTCCTGCATCTTCAGGTCTATAAAGATTATTTGTATATATTTTTATTAATTTAAATATATTCTAGCTGAGCATTGGCGTTGCGGTTCTTTGCCTGCCCTGGCTGCGCTGGGCACAGCCCAATTTGCCACGCCCCATTCGCGTGCCCTTAGTATTCCCAATTGTCTATCTAATTGCCACAGTCTTTGTTACCGTTGTGCCCATGTACGCAAGTCCTGTGGAGACGGGCTATGGTATACTAATGATACTGTCCAGCATACCTGTTTATTTGGTATTCATTGCCTGGAAGAATAAACCAATTTGGTTCCAGAAAACCATGGGTAAGTTAACTAAAAGTGTTCACAATTCATTTCAACAGCTGCTTTCTTTGCGTTTTCACCAAAAAAAAAAAAAATTATTTTCATATGATTTATGCTATATTCCCAAAACATTGCAATATTCTTCTAGGCGGACTTACACAAGCCCTACAGAAACTAATGATGGTTGTGCGTCCCAAAGCGTCGTCAAAGGTTTTTAAGTTTGCTCCTTATATTAGTTTTCCTAAGTTATTTTACACACTTGACTAAACAACTAACCACAAAACATACACAGTTGCCTGCCCTTTGCACTAATTAATAAGAGGTGTGATTAAAAAAATTATTGGTGAATGGAATAATAAATCTTGATAGGTAGAGTTAGGTGGATTGTAATGCGAATTTTAGAGTTGAAAAAACTGAGATCGTTTTTATCGTGAGTGTATTTATAGTAAATTTTGCTAAATTCTGTGAAATGATAATAATAATAATAAGGCTCAAAATCAGTCAGAAAATGTACAAAAAAAAACATTTTTTATTAAAAGTGTTTAACTATATTCCAGAAATTAACATCTTTTAAGAGTAAGACTCAAATTCCGTCAGGAAATGAACAAAAAAATATTTTTGTAAAAGTACTATCAGTTCAATCAACAATCAATTAAAATAAATGAGTGCATAATATGTTTTGAGATTAATCTCAATTTTTATCCACAAGTTTTTGCTAATAAACAACTTTTCTGTCTCTGAATTTAACACAAAATTGCAATTTCTCCTAAAAGAAATCATTTTGACAGCATTCCCAACTTTTGGAGAAACAAAACGAAATGGGAAAAAGCTTTTCCAAAAAAAAAAAAAAACTTCTTGAACTAGGTACTTACTTAAAGTCAAAGAGTGTACTTTGAAGATAACAAATTCAAACTTGTCGACTTAAAACATTTTTAATAATAAAGGCGAATAAAACCACATCTTTTGATCACACCTCTTATATACTAACACTAACGAACGGATTTAATTTTACCCTAACGAAAAGTTTTGCACCCTTACTTAAATATTTCTTTTGCATTCGCACTCTTAACGACTTTGCTGTTTATTTGTGTAGCTTTAAGTAGAGCACTTAAGTAGACTTTAGTGGGTATTATATGATGTAATATATATATATATTCTTGACTAATGCACTCACCGTTCTCTTTATACTTTGCAGTAAGCCTCACACATTTCCTACAAAAGCTGCTCATGGTACTCGGCAAGCAAGCGAAACCAGCTCAGGTGTAGAGATTAGCGCATGGTTTTTCCACTGGATATCCAGGGAGAATGCTGAAATTAATAAGCAGATGGACACATCAAGTTAGCCAACAGCAAATGATAGCATTTAAAATATATATATAAAGTTGCATTATGAAATCAAAGCTTTTGTGTAGCCCGACAAACTCCATGACTTGGCGGTCTTTAAACTTCCATTTCCAACTTTAAAGCGCGCCAAGTTCAGCAATATAATTAAAATAGCTACAAATAAATATATTTTTATAAATGTTTTAAGTTTACTTTAAGCCCAGTGGAGCATATTTTCATTTTCTTTTCAAAATTTAACTAACACAATGCTTTGGACGAAATTGCAAAGACTGTGAAATAAAATGGAAATTACAAGGAAAAAAAAATCAAAGAAATTGTTCAAAGCTTAAAGTTACTTGAATTTTGAATTTAAACAAATTAATGTGAATGTTAGTATAAAATATTCGATATTTTGCCAATTAAAAACTAATATCATTTATATTAATTATGTTTAAAACAGACTCAATTTCCTAAATTGTAAAGTATCCAATTTGTTCTTTTTAGACAACGCTTTTAAGATTATAAATTTAAAATAGTTTAGAAATTAGTACGATATGCGCAACATACTCAGAAAATTATTACATGCATTGCATTTTATGATAAGCTTTTAATTATTATTTTTTTTATAAATATTAAGTATTGTAAGCTCATTAAGTTTAAATACAAATTTATGTTTGGAACTTAATTTTTGGGTCTGTTCTAATATCAGAAAACTTTTCATTTTAAATGTTTTTGGAAGTTTTATTGTTTCCTTTTAAAATTTTGATTCCGAATAATCTAGTCGGATTTGGAAATAACAGAATCTTAACATTTACTTTTCAACTGCCGTCGTGAACTATACGAATTAATAATACAAAAAAAAAATAAAGTAGAAAAATACAGCTACCTTACACAGAACATCGCAAAATCTCACATATCCGAATGACAAATTGTTTAAAACATTGCCAAGATATAAACATATTTATGGTAACAAGCAAGTGTTATGCATGATTACAAAAATATACGTTAAATTTATGTGCATTCATTAATTAAATGTTGCTTTAAGTGTTTTATAATTACGAATTGAAGCAAAAAAAACCTAAATTTCATACGACTATTAAATACCCTGCATATAAGTACATATAAACTATATATTTAGATTTGAATTATGTAAATGTTACACATTGTATTGGGCATATTAACTGTTTGTTGTTAGCCTGAAGCCGCAGCTGGGGAATGCTGCTTAAACTACTAATTATGGAACATATTGTTGACAATAATATTACAATTTATATAAATGTATATATAAATATGTATGTATTTTATGTATATTATATTATATTGTATGTATACCCGTTGAAACTACAAATATTTGCGTGTTTCTCAAAAAATAAATATATATATATATTTGACTTGTATTAAATAGTAAAGACAATTCCAAAAACCTAATTTCAAATTATTCCAATAATGTGTAGGATCACAATCTTGACTGGTTGCTGCTTAGAATAGATACATGGACGTATTTTGGCTAAACAGACAACAGGCAATCATATGATTATTTACAACAAATGCAAATTAGTAAACAATATACTATAAACGGCCGTGTTCACGTAAGTTTTCCGTTTCCCTTGCCTGCAGCTCCTTTTCCGCATTTAAGAGCTCGTAGTTCTTGGTGCTCATATATGTTGACAAGGTGCAAGCAAAGTCAGATTTGTTTACTTCCTTTTCCAGCTGACGAAATTGTTTTAGACCCTGGCTATAATTGGAGCTAGCTGCTAAATCCCTGGCGCTATTATTATACAGGACACGATGAGCATCGCCACCGGATTTGTCATTTAAAACACGGCCGGGATGCAGCTGTTTGCAGATATTCAAAAATTTCTGTCTATACTGAACATTGTAGTGCCTTTCCATGCTTAGCTTAACTTCGGCAAACTTATTATCAATGCGCTGATACCAAGAGGCCAATTTACTGTAGTCATCCTGGGAAAGATTCACTGCACGGCAACGTAGCGAACGTCGGCTAGATCCATCCAGGGATAGCATGCTGCTTTTAATATGTGTCTTGCTCTTCAGCGATTGCTCCGATTGTGCAGCTGGCATTTCAAAGTTCATTTTGCTATGGGCCTGGCCAACGCTCACACAGGCTACATCTGCCAATTCCAAAAACTTGTGCATTTCACGCATACAGTCCTTGTCCAGGGAAATTTCACACAACACCAGCGTGAAGATGGAACGCTTACAATCAAAAGACTCCTTGATGCAGTCGGTTAGCAGCGTGCTCTTCGAATGCCTGCCCGTGGGCAATGCATTGAAAAAGTTGGCGATATCCGTGCGATCATTGCAGTCAAAGACTTCAAAAATTGCCAGATGCAGTTTGTGCTGTTTCTGCAGTCCATCGCAAAGTACAAATTCTACATTGATATAGTCGTCGCCAGTGCCACGTCCACGTAAAACTCTATACTCGTTGTGTAGCCATTGGAACATCTCGCGCGTTGTTAGCATTTGCCGTTTGCTTTGCTTATCCTTGCCTTGCTGTGTCGCCAGCATATTAAGCATGTCAAATTTGCGCACATCATAGTACTCCACATTGATGGCTTCCAGGCGATAGGACAGCTGGAATAGTATTTTGTCCACATTGGAGACAAGTAGACGTGTTAGTAGTTTAACATTATGAGTGCGACGTGGCGTTAAACGCAGCAGACAGCCATCACGACGATGACGAAACATTTGTAGCAATAGATCATCCAGTTCGAATCGCACATGCCGCTCCTCCTCATAGCCCACGGCATTAAACTGAAGCTGTTGATAGTAGCGAGGTGACAGCGTCTTGTTTCCTTCCATGCCGTTGTTCATTCGTAGCAGCAATGTGGTCTCGTCTAGTATCTTGAGCTCGTTTTCGATTGAACTTTCCTTGATGTTGTTGGATAATTTGTTCATAGTGTCTGTGAAAGACACAACAACGCGATGGACTTTATCACTCATCTTACAAACTGAGATTTTTTTCTTTTTTTTCTCTTTTTCTGGAAAAAAAATCTTTTACATGAAATTTTGAGATATGTTCAAATGTGTAGAAGCATCTGAAATAATTATATTAGTTTTATGTGGCATGCATACAAAAGGCTTATATCGAATTGGAAAACAGTATAAAAGTGAACTTAGTTTTTTGTATAATATAAATAAATTAAAAAATTAAAATTCTGCTTATCTTAACGTCATTAGATTCAACAATTGCATTATTTGATGTTCAGCCGCCAAATACATTAGAAGGCAATCTCGTTGTTCCATTGGCGGCACAATAGACGCAAATTTTTATCTTCCAGAACGCTTACATGGCGGCGAAGTAAGTTGTTATTTCTAATAGCAGCGCTTGATGATGTATCACCAGATTTTTCATTTAAATAGACAACAATGCTTGGTTGCACCATAATTACTACACACAAAATAATTAACAATTAAAAGACGAAAAAATTAGGTTAAGATACACGCGCACACAGAAAAAACAAAGCACCGTTACGATGTGTGACCGTTTACTTCTTTACTTTAGCACTAAATAAAAACACAGCAACAATGTTGTCTCTCTTCTTCCAAGCAACAATACTATCTGGCTTTTCGCGGGTCATTTAAAAATTGATGTTGCTAAGAGAAACATAGGCAATTCGCTTTAAATGTGACATTTACACGCAAATGGCAGCACTTATACATTAAATTTCATAACAATTTAGTGTATTTAAATCAATATTTTATTAATATTTAATAATTTCATTATTACTAATTTTTGGTCTTTGACCGCGCGTTGTGTGACCGTTTTCGCTTATGTATGTTAAGTGTGGAGCAAAGTTAGAAGAAGAGTTATTCTTTCCAGTTCAATTCATTGAAGTAGTTCAGCTGTTCAATTCCTACTCAGTAAAATAATATTAAAATATTATTGAATTTATAAACTTATTAATGAAAATTAAACTCTTATTTACAAATAAACAAAGACAATCAAATCATTTAGTACTTAAACCATGAAAGGAAAAACATGCGTCAATATCGTGATTCCATGCATCATTCGTTCTGTATAAATACTAGTTCAATCGAACGATTCGGTACATCTCTGCTGTTATACAGTCTGAACGATTCGGTACAACTCTGCTGTTATACAAATCAGCAACAACGCAACTGAAACGCGAGTAGAAAATTAATATAAAGATCAACAAGTTGCATATTTTACGCAATAAGATTGCCGCTAAAAGTCATATAAATTGATTTGCTGCTATCGGGAAGTCAAGGCAAGCTTCAAAAGTAATGCAGAACGTTGGCAAGAATGAAACAGCTGCCAGCGCAAAAATCGCACACCGGCCACAATATTCATAACAAACATACACGCAAACAAACACACACAGACACATAACTCCAGTATTTTCACTGCTGTTTAGCGGTGTTTAAAGATTAGATTGGGATTTAATGAGCAGCTTCACCGCCAAATGGCGAAAGAATCATTTCGCGAAAGGCAAACAGAGGAATTGGAGGTTATAAAGGCAAGCTTCTTCTATATTTAGCTTATCAACAACATATATTTTTAACAAATAAACTTTTGCAGTCCATTTACGGCGCTGATGTGGAGAATCTAAGACCCCAAAGCAATGCGTCACTTTGGAAACCCACAGATATACGCATACTGTTGACGCCCCTGCGAGATTCCTCTAATGGAGTGCCGCAGGCTTACGTCTGCACCAAATTGCACATAACATGTCCCTCCAAGTATCCCAAAATGTAAGTGCTAGCAGTTGCGGACGTAGAATTGTTTAATATTTTTTATAGAAGCAATATGGAAAAAATGAGACAGCATAGTGTTCTAGAACTTATCAGCCACAGATACAAAAGTTTGCGGGTTTAATTTGTGTCGAATTTCAAAAATAAATATAAATCTTGGTTACAAATAAACAAATCCCAGTTGGTTTTGGGATTATAAGAATATATGTGCTCTTATTGCCGCCATAATAAAAAATAATGTAAACACCAATTTATCGCTACAAAACCACGCATAATCACTGTAAATTTATTTGTTTACTTTTTAACGATTAAGGTCAAAGATTAAATTGAAATAAGATTAAACTAAAGCTTATTTTGTGTCGTTAAAAAAAATTCGTTAATTTTTTTTATTAAAATGTCATGGCAATTTTATTCGTGTTTAATGTGAGAAAAATTTAAATCTAGAGTAACCTTTATGTCTTATATACGACTGCCCTAACCTTCTGGGAATTATAGTTGCACAGGTGCAAGCTAGCTCCTAAAAGGATGCTACATTTAACATCCCTTATAATTTTTGTTTATTTTTTTTTTGAATTGAAACTTGATTTAATAATTAACTTTTACAGTGTCCCCAAAATAACGCTGGAGGAGTCCAAGGGCATGTCGGATCAGCTCTTGGAAGATTTACTCGCCCAGCTGCAAGCCGAGTCGCAGAAGCTTCGTGGCGAGGTTATGATCTTCGAGTTGGCACAAATCGTTCAGGCCTTTCTGCTGCAGCACAACAAACCACCGAAGGGTTCATTCTATGACGAAATGTTGCAGGCCAAACAGAAGCGCGAACAGGAGCTATTGGACATACAAAAGCAAAAGGAAACGATTGAACGCCAAACGCTTATTGATGAAGTGGAGCGTCGCAAGGAGATATTCAAAACTGAGGCCAAACGACGTGGTGAACCAAGGCGCAGCATGAGCGAGTCAAACAATCGTCATCCGAGCTCATCGGAAAGCTCAGAGAACTCCTCACCCTACTATCGGGGCCACACCTATCCAAATAAGTGTTTGGATCATCGTAATACCGAAACGCTCTATTTTCATAAGATGGGCAGACAAATTCAACGCGGCTGTTGCTTGGGTAACTACATCAATTGATTTTCTTTAAACCTTACTCAATTTTTAATTTGTTTTTTTTTTTTTTGCAGGCCACTCGCAACGCGGTTGTATTGCCTACTCTGGCGTCGATATACACAGTGGCCAGTTACTTTATATAACTGAGTGGAACATTAAGTACTCGCAACTTGAGCAGCCTTGCAATGTCAATGGAAAATGTCACTGGAGCGCCGAGTCTAACTGTGCCGGCAATCATCGTGTGGATGACTTTATAGCTTCAATAGAGAAACAAGTTGCGACTTTGGCGCAACTGCAACACAAAAATCTCATTCAGTACGAGTGCGTGCTATGCATTAAACGCAAGGAGGGATTGCTACTCTATTTGGTACAGGATTTTCTGCTTGGCACAAGTGTCTTTACTATATCCTCAACTCTCGGCTGGTGCATGGATGGCGCTCGCATGGTGGCACGTGGCGTGCTAGAAGCTTTAGTATTTCTTCACAACAAAGGCGTCTCACATAGCCATCTGCTGGACAGCACCGTATTCATGGACAATGCAAGCAACATACGCTGCACAGACTTCTCTTTGGTTCCCAATTTACTGGAGTTAATTGGAGGCGTTGGTCAGAGCAGCAATCGCGGTGATTTACCAGCATTGGGCGCACTAGTTGAAGCGCTGATGCCGACGAATAGCTACGAAATGCGTGACTTTGTGGACAAGTGAGTAAAGATTGTGTATAAACGTGTGTTAAACATTTAACCCACTTATCCCAAAATACTCGCTGCTAAGTAAAAGATTTCGTTAGTTAATTCTTATCAAAATAAATTTCCATTTCAGATGCAATTCAGATCGAACTCTATCTGCATCGGAGTTGCTTGAGCATCCATTTTTGCGCCTTTATGTTGACAATGGACAGCAGCATTCGACGCTGCAGCACACACAGCATCGCAACTCATTGATACCAGTCCAGGACATGCCTGCACCGATGTCAGTTCAACGTGCTGTAGTACCCTTTCAAATACCCACTTTGGCGCTAAGTCAATCACGTTTGCGTACCGAGTTTGAGGTGCTCATGTATTTGGGTAAGGGCGCCTTTGGCGATGTGCTCAAGGTGCGCAACATACTGGACAATCGAGAATATGCCATCAAGCGTATACCATTGCCTGCACGAAGTCGCCAGCTGTACAAGAAGATGACGCGCGAAGTGGAGCTGCTTTCGCGTTTAAATCATGAGAATGTTGTGCGATATTTTAACAGCTGGATTGAAAGCGTTAGCGATGCGGATGCCGCTCAAATGGACAAGCTGCTGGGTGGCGATTGGTCGCAGAGTCAGGAGCTGAGCACCAAACCGGCAAAGTCACCACAGCTGGGGCTGGCCGTGACAGAGGAGGAGACAGAAAGTTCGTCCAGCATGTGGAATGGTTATATGTAAGTAGAACTTTATTCTTACATTAAGCACAAATAAAATGACCACAAAATTACCAAAAATGCAATCTTAACATATAATTTCTATTTAAGGGACAGGATGGAAGATTCCGACTCGGATGGCATTGAGTTTCTTGACTCGGATGGTCAAGAAGCTGTTTATGATGATGATGATGACGACAGTGATAATAATGAAAATTCTGCTCGCCGCAAGACAAACTCACCGCGTCCACAAATGCAAGTAATGTACATTCAAATGGAGTTCTGTGAAAAGTGCACGCTGCGGTAAGTTTATCCTGATGTTTTACTTGGAAATATTGCTTTAAATGTTTTTTTTTTTTATAGTACCGCAATTGATGACAATCTGTTCGAGAACACAGATCGTATGTGGCGATTTTTTCGGGAGATTGCCGAGGGTCTGTCACACATTCATCAACAGGGCATAATACATCGCGATCTGAAGCCGGTGAACATATTCTTGGACTCACATGACCAAATCAAAATTGGAGATTTTGGTCTAGCCACGACAAGCTTTCTGGCCTTACAAACGCATGGTGTGTAGAAATCCCCTAACCATTTGGATAAGCAACTAATTTTGTGCCGTTTTTAGCGGAATATCCATCACAACCAGCTTCCCACCAGGTTACGTCTACAGAGGACGGCACCGGCACTGGCAAAGTGGGCACCACACTTTACGTGGCGCCCGAATTAACAGGCAATGCCTCAAAGTCTGTTTATAACCAAAAAGTGGATATGTACACGCTGGGTATAATTTTGTTTGAAATGTGTCAACCACCATTCGATACGAGCATGGAACGAGCACAGACCATAATGGCTTTAAGAAGTGCTGCTATAGTTATACCAGAGCGAATGCAGCAAGACAGCAAATACGAGAAGACCATCAAGGTGAGTATTAATTATTTAGTAAGCATAAAACCGGGATCGAATTGAGTCTATTTAAAAGTAATTTTTGCTTTTTGCTTTATGCGGTTCAACTAAATAAATACATGAAATATTATCTTTCAGATGTTACACTGGCTGCTCAGTCATGATCCCGCACAACGACCCACCGCCGAGGAGCTGCTTGGCTCAGACTTAGTACCGCCAGCTCAACTGGAAGCGAATGAGCTGCAGGAAATGCTGCGCCATGCACTTGCCAATCCGCAGAGCAAAGCATACAAGAATCTTGTGGCACGCTGTCTTCAACAGGAGAGCGACGAGGTATTGGAGCACACATACCATCTAAGCAGCAGTCGTGCCATGAAATCCTGGAATTCGGCCATTGTTGTTGATGATATTGTCTCACTCAATCCGCACATCGAGTTTGTCAAGGCGAAAGTGGTGAACATATTTCGTAAGCATGGCGCCATTGAAGTGGATTCACCACTGTTGTCGCCATTGTCATCGCGCAACAGCAGCTCCAATGACTGCGGAAATGCGGTGCATCTAATGACGCACTCTGGCTGCGTTGTGCTGTTACCCTGCGATCTGCGCACTCAGTTTGCTCGACATGTAACCATGAATGGTGTGAATCTCATACGCCGCTATTGCGTAGATCGTGTATACCATGAGGAGCGAGTCTTCAACTTTCATCCAAAGCAGAATTATGAATGTTGCTTCGATATCATAACGCCCAGCACGAGCAGTCAACTGGTGGATGCAGAGCTGCTATCGTTGGCCTTTGAAATCACCAGCGAATTGCCACGGCTGCGTGAAAGAAATATCGCCATACGCATGAACCATACGAATCTCCTGCGCGCCATTCTTATATTTTGTAATGTGCCCAAGTCGCAGTATGGCGCACTATTCGAGGCCTACATGGACTTTATCGCGGGGCGTATCTCTCGTTTTCAGTTTCATTCCAGCATCACGAGTATAATGGAAAAATCGCGCACCATGGCACAGACTTTAATGGACATGTTGCTGGCGAACTTTTTGCTTACCGGCTCAAGAAGCAGCGTGGACGAATCAGCATTAAAAACACTGATGCGGGGCAAGGGTGAGGCTGCTTCTCTGGCACGCGGCGCATTGCGTGAACTGGAAACTGTGGTTGGACTAGCCCACAGTCTGGGTGTGACGGTGAGATGGCAATTGGTCAAGCCATGTATATATTTATTAAAAATGTTTTTCAATTTTACGAATAGTGCCCTATACACATTTGGGCCGGCTTGCCCATTAGGTTTGAGCGCGCAAGCAGCGGTGGCATTGTCTGGCAAATGACCGCTGATCTAAAGCCAAACCGTTCGGGACATCCCTCTGTGCTGGCCGTGGGCGAGCGTTATGATGCCATGCTGCATGAGTTCCAGAAGCAGGCGCAAAGTTTCAATGCAGCGTTGCCGACACGTAGCGTATTAAGTGGCGCTGGACTTTCCTTCTCGTTGGATAAGCTGGCAGCTGCCGTTGGCATGGAATATGCCAAGGATTGTCGGGCAATCGATATTGGCATCTGTGTGTGCGGCACACGGCCACCGCTCAAGGATGTCACGTACATTATGCGCTTGCTCTGGTCAGTTGGCATACGTTGCGGCATTGTAGAAACCGCCAGTAGCGGCGGCGATGAAGCACAAGACTTGGCTCGTCTCGGTGCGCTGCATGTCATCCTGGTGGCAGAGAATGGGTCCTTGCGTGTGCGCTCCTTCGAGCGAGATCGTTTTCAGGAGCGTCATCTAACTCGTGCTGAACTGGTTGAGTTCATACAGAAAATGCAGCGCAGCGAGGCAATCAACGGAGGAATTGTCGGTGGAGCTGGTGGTGCCGACTACAATAGTCAGCTATCAAACACGAACAGTAGCAGCGGTGGCGGCGGGTACGGGTTAAGTTCCTCAGCATCGAATGTGAATATCAAAAGCACCTACAGTCAGTTGCCCAATGTGCAGGTGACATTCCTCACCCACGACAAGCCAACGGCCAATTATAAACGGCGTCTAGAGAATCAGGTGACGCAACAAATGAGCTCAACCCTTGCGCAGTTTATAAAGAAGGAAACATTTGTGGTGCTGGTGGTGGAACTACCGCCAGCAGTGGTCAATGCCATAGTTGGTGCCATCAATCCGCGAGTAATTCGCAAAAAAGAGACTGAACCCGAAATGAATTTTGTGATCGAACGGTGGGTTGAAATACATTCCAAGTTTATTATATTGATAATTTATAATCTTTTTATGTCTTGCAGATTTTCGAAATACAGACGCTATATATCCGAAATACAGGAGGAAGTTGTGGACTATCTGAGTGATGGCAAGACACCAATTGTGGCCTTGTACAGCATATCCGATTCCTATTATCGTGTTATTATCTAAGCCAGAAAAGATGCGATAAATTTTGTTACCGCAGCGCTAAGCGGAGCAGTAAAAAATTTGAATACCATGGTTAAATGGTGCTCCACTTAATTTAGTCTAAGCTTATAGAAGTCTTGCAATAATTATTCTACATTATGATTTCAAATTGGCTGTTTTCCCGCACCAATTTTTATTTACCAAAAAAATGATGAAGACTTTAAACTATATAATTAAATTTTCAAAAAGTGCCAATTTAATTGTGATCAAATCGCATATATTTAAAACAAATTACGGTCGTTGAAAGCAGAATCTAAAAGATAATTTAACAAATTATTCTTAACATAATTGATGCGAATTTAAATTCCCTGAACGAATGTGGCTTTCAAGTTGTAACGTGCAAAACTGCATAAACTATACAATTAAATGTATTTTTAAAGAACTTATTTACACATTTAATAATTAAAATATTTGTTTTTTTGTTTAGTTCATAACATTTTATAGCTTAACATATAGTTGCATGTCGAAAAAAAAAAACAGTAACAAAGTAGACTGTACAACTGGAACAGCAATCAACAATCTCACGAGCTGTTCTCTTCGGCTGCCGCTTTGTTCAGAGTGCGTGCAATGCCAATGGCGGGACCCTGCAGCACCTTGCGGGAGAGACGCATAAAACCGGAGACGGGATCGCGTCCAAAGTACTTTACTTGTATTTCTTGGCCAACCTCTAGACTGAGCGCTGAGGGATGCGCAATTTTCCGCTGATCCAATTGTGAATTGTGTAGAAGTGCTGGCGGCATGCTGGGATACAGTATGACCATAACGCCCGTATCCCGAAGTTCTGTAATTTTGGCAGTGTAAATGCCGCCGAATTCCAAATCCGGCACGCGTTCCTTGACCATATAACCATCGATCAGCTCTTTGGCTTCATCCAGCGCCGCCTGCGAAGGCGCAAAGATTGTGAAATTGCTGTCGTCGGTAGCAGTTAAGGTGGTGCCCGTTTCGAGGTAGATGCGTTTCGTGTGCAGCCCACTGGGACCGATGAGCTTGGAGCGCTGATGCGGCTCCACGGCTAGACTTTCGCTGACTGGCCAGCAATCCTTGCGGTACTTGCTAAAAGAAACCCAAAATTTAGTAATCTGTTAGCAAAGTTTCACATTATTTACTTACCGTGGCTCCCTAATGGCGTCGCCCATGATATCAAGTATTTTAGACTTGGCATCGGTGGCCTTTTGTAGTGATTCCATGACCACCTTTAGTGGTATGCCCGGAATTTTAAGATCCGCTTGAATGGCAGTAAATCCCTTACGCGTGCCAGCCACTTTCATGTCCATATCGCCCATGTAATCCTCAATTCCCAATATATCGGTCAAAATACGATAGTCCTGCAGATGCTTAGTATCATTATTTTCGTATTTGGTGACCAGGCCAATGGCTACACCGGCAGCAGGCGCGCTTATTGGGACACCCGCATCCATAAGTGCCAAAGAGCCGCCACAGACACTGGCCATGCTGCTGGAGCCATTCGATTCCAGCACCTCGGATGTCAAGCGCACCGTGAAAGGATAATCGTGCGGCAGTGTGGGTAGTAGAGCACGCTCAGCCAGGGCGCCGTGGCCCAGCTCACGACGTCCCAGAGGACCAATGCGGCCCACCTCACCGGTAGCGTATGGCGGAAATTCGTAGTGCAGCATAAAGTTTTTGGCCTTCAAGCCGCCGCTCTCTAATGCCGCCAATGTGTCCAGTTTCATGGCACTCTCCGGCGAGTCCAGGCTGACAGTGCAAAAGACCTGGGTCTGGCCACGCTGAAACAGCGCCGAACCATGCAATGGCTTGTACATATCCACTTGGCAGTTAATGTTACGAAGACTGTCGTAGTCGCGACCATCGCAGCGTAGATTGCTCTCAAAAATTAGCTCACGAAAGATTGCTCGGCAGGCCTTATTGAACTCCTCGCCAATGACCGAAGGCTCTGTATCTGGATAGGAGGACCAAACCTTGTCAATGACATTGGCACGCACCTCGTTGACGGCTGTATCACGAGAGATTTTGTCGTGTTGTGCATCCTGAAAGATTTCACGCAAACGCATCTCGCACATACTATTGACGGCCTGCACCAGCAGTGGCTCTGACTCGGGCAGGGCATCCACATCACGTTTCTTGCGTCCATACGCCTTTTGAAGACGTTCGATTTCATGTATAATAAACTGTGCTTCACGTGTACCCTGCTTGATGGCCTTTAGCAGATCCTGCATCAATACCACATTGCCCTTTCCCTCCAGCATAACCACCAGATTTTGCTTGGTTGCCGAGACAACTAAATCCAATTGCGAGGATTGTAGCTCACGGCGCGTTGGATTAACCAACACCTCGCCGTCGCAGAGGCCAACTCTGCAATATTCAATGTATAAAATCAATCAGAATTAATTTATTATGCGTATCACTTACCGTACGGCTCCTATAGGCCCATTCCAGGGTATATCGCTTAGGGAAAGCGCCATGGAGGCAGCATTGATGGCAAGCACATCGGGTGAGTGTACCGAATCCATGGCCAGCATATTGCATACCAGCTGCGTCTCATTTCTATAGTCTTTGGCAAACAGCGGGCGCAGTGAGCGATCTATAAGACGCGCCGACAAAATCTCCTTCTCCGATGGACCCAATTCACGTCGCATAAAGTTCATAGGAATGCGACCAGAGGCGGCATTCTTCAGGCGATAATCAACCACCAGAGGCATGAAATTCTGGCCAGGCGTTGGCTTTGCCTTGGCCACAGCAGTAACCATAACTGCAGTGTCTCCCATTTGGCAGATGGCGGTTCCATTGGCAAATCGCGCCAATTTTCCCGAGCTGATGGTCATGTTGCGTCTGTGGGTCGAAATGAAATTATGAAATGATTCTTTGGATGCTAATCAAGTCTTACCCATTGCTGAAGTTGACCTCCACAGTGGCACCATCTTTATTGACGTTGCTGTGAAGACAGCGCCGTTCACTTAATCGTGCAGCATCAATACATTTCAGGCGATTCTGCAGCAATTTCAATGTTTTTCTCGTAAAAATCATGTTTAAAGGCGCGCAAGTTACCTAAATATATGCCGGTAAAACTTCGGCTGCAATGATCCCTGTGTAACCTTCACACAATTTGTGCACGTTCATGTAACTAAGAAATTTAATTATGTAAAACAGCTAGTACATTGTGTATTAATTATTTACACTTAACAACTTTTATTTATTTAAATAGGATAAAAACTATAAAAAATTTACAATGTTGAGTCGCGTGCTAACATGTTGAGAATATTTGTGACGTCAGCTGTTTCGATCACAGTCGATACCACTGGCCTATCAGTTTAACAGAACTGTTAATATTTATCGAAATGCTCCCGTGATATGCAATGGACTCTGTTACGCTCTTCATGTGTTTAACAGCATCTTTAACAGCATGTTAGCATTTGTGTTACGAACGGACGTGGGTGTATACCTCTTTTGCTAGCGCGGACGTATAAATTATTTAAAAAGCTTGGTCAATTCATACGCGTGTAAGCCGCAACTTATGCAGATTGAAAGTGTGTGTTCGTCAAGCCAATTTAATCAAGTGCTTTAAAATTTTGGCATTTTATGTTCGATCGCCTCGCTCTTGCTCTTTAGTGTGTGTGGTTTGATTCGCGCGTGTCGGTGTGTGTATGTGTGTCCATGTGCTTGTGAGTGTGTGCGTTGTGTTGGCCAAAAGCAAAACGCAAAGAGAGCCGCTGTAGCAGCAGCAGCAGCAACAACAACAACAACAAAAAGAAGAAAAACCAAAATCGACAAATGCGGTCAAATTAAAAAGAAAAACAACAAATAAAGTATTGGTGTCGGGCAACAACAGCACAAGTAGCAACAGCAGCAGCAAAGTAAAACAAAAGCAAAGCCAAAACCAAAAAAAAGAAAAAAAAACAAAGCTTGCCGAGAAAGCGTGCCGCCTTTGCCGACGTTTACGTTTACGCCGACGCTGACGCTAACGCAAACGCCGACGCCGTCGCGTGTGTGAAAAGCCGGAAAATTACTTCTCTAGGCGTTGTCATCGTTGTGTCCTCGCAAAGCGCCTTTTCAGCCTTTGCCCCAGCCAGTCGCTTCATTTGTTTATGCTGCTCTGCCCTTGCTACGTTTTTCTACGAATTGTCTGATTTGGCTTATCAACAGCGCGCGGCGCTTCCTTATCAGTCATATATATATAAATATATATTTTGATTGTTGCGAAAAATTCCAAAAACGCATACTAAACACAAGCCACTAAGCTAATTCTACGGAAAAAAAAAACTAATAGCAAAAGCTCAAACAACAACAAGGTAAATTTTTACACACTTTTCCTTCCGCCCCAACATACTCACAGACACACACACAGGCAAATTCAAAAATTCAGCTGCACCTTTTAATTGTCACACCTCATTAGCTGGCAAGTGCTTTAAAGTATTTAATGTAATTTACACGTTGTGTATCGGGCTTGATGCCATGATGATGAGCAGAGAAGCGCAATTTCATTAACTTAATCGATGCCTTTGATGCCGTTGCTGCTGCACAACATGCATTGAGTGCTTTATTGCCTGACATTGCTTCGGGCGCTGCCACTTGCCACACAGCCACAGCCACTGCCACTGCCACTGTCTGTTCTCCCATCATTCTCATCTTCGAAAGTGAAAGCATCTGTGTGTACCGCATTCATTTTAACATTGAAGTCGGCGCCATTGTCGCTGGCATTCTTATCACTCTTGTTGTTCATGTTATCTGGAAGGCCTTTTCAACCTCTTGCTAAAAAAAAAAATAAAACAAAAAAAAACCAAACACTCATTATGCTATGCGCTCTTCCGGTCATTGTCTGCTGTTGATTTCGTCTCTCTGTTGCACGGGGGCGAATCGTTAAATTATGCACTATTATTTGTATATATTTTCTAAAAGTGTAAAAGTATTTTTTTAATGTGAGCAATAAATTGCAATACTCAAATTTGTTTCGATATATCCATAAAAAGTGTTTAAAGTTATCGAAAACGCTATCGATCGTATCGATAGTCTTGGCTTCGCTATCAATAGATTTTAATCGCACTGTTTCTTTTTATTATTGCAAATATATTAATGCATTATCTAATATTGCTTTTAAATTTAATGATTTGGTATTATGAACAATAAAAATATAATTATTTTTTAATTAATTTCACTGGCATCGCTAGTAACAATTATTTGAAAAGTGAAGCTAAATTAATGTTTAGATGTTTGATGAAGAGTTTTATAACTTTAAACTTTAAAATTTAAAACCTAAATATTTATTACAAAACATTTGCTCTTAAAATATAATATTTATTAAATCAGTAAACGGTTTGAAAATATAAATTATAAAGTATTCTTTATAAACAATATTTAATGCATCGAAATGTTTTAATTACCCATGATTAACATGCCCCGATATTAATGCTTAAAGCTGCTTAAAATGATACTCACACATTTTCAATAATTACAGATTGTAAATACCCTTCAATTAAATTCAAATAATATGCTAGTCTGTTCAGACGTTCTGGTTAATATAATAACATATTTAAAGGTCAATTTAAATACTATTAGAGAGCAAGGCATAATTTGTAGTTTGGGTTAGTTTAAGATTTTAAATGATTTGAGTTAAATTTAGATTTAATAGATTTAATTTAAATTGTGGGAAAATGGTTCGATATTTTTATGAACTATTTCTTGATTTAGATTCGAACCTACAAAGACGCAACTGCTGCATTAATTACCAAAAATATATTTTTTTTTTTGGAAATTATTTGAACAACTCGCGCTCGATATATGTATATTTATTTGCTGTTGTGCTGCTTTTTGTTATCTTCTTTGCAATTGTTTTTGTTTTGTTGTATGTCATTGTAAGTGACACTGATTGCCGATTGCCAGACGGTCTGCATAATTAGGGAGCGCTTAGCATTTGCTGATAGCGTCACTCGCTTCCGCTTCATCACTCATCAATACCAACAATAACGACAACAACAGCTGCAGCAATGTTCCGTTTACAATTTGAAGAACCAACTTTGACCTGGGTCCAGTGCCTGGCCAAGTGGTTGGCCACATGTGGCGGCGAGTCCTTTACGCCGCTTTTGTTGTCATCATTAGAGGCGATCCTAGGCTAGAGTTGGCAGAGTATTTATAGGGCACCATAAAAAAGAAAAATTCGAGTGCCATTCGTTTGTGGGCTTGCGTCACAGTTGTATACACGCACACACAAATACACACACATATGTGGGCTAGAAATAACAAGAAAAAAAAAAAATTAAATATATATATTGTCTGACTGGCAAAGACAATAAACCATCAATGAGCAAAAGGAGCGAGCAGCGACCAAACCCCAAAACAAATAAAACTCAATCGAATATTATTATCAACAAGGACAACGGTCGCGCCCCAAACTGAACCCATTCGTGTTTGGCTTTGCCGAGGCATTTGAGGATTGGCCACATGCTGCTCATCGTTTTGCACGCGTCATGGCATTAAAGTGCTGCTAGCCAGCATATCGAACCTAGTCCCAGAACCAGACCCAGTAACGGGCTCGAACCCCATCTACGTTTCCAATTCCAATCCCGCCCCGCCTTGCCTGGCCATGTTTCGTCATTGGCTTTGCACTAATTTGGCGCGACTTTGACACTTGTTAGCCAATATGTTTTTGGCCATGTTAATGGCCAACGGAATTGATATTAATTGCTGCACGCCCACATAGCTCAACAGTGGGCGTGTTACCCCCTGTAACCCCCAACCAACAGCTGCCCCCTCTCCAACAACTGTGTTGCTAAGCGTTTAGTCCATTAGCCAGCCACAAAAATCGCATGAAAATCAGCTTAACTCAATTTTGCGGTATAGCCTAGAAAACCAAAAATGGCAACGGCTTATAAAAACTTTAAAATCATTGTATTCTGATTGACTTTTTGATACCCTATATGCTCTCTCTATATTATAAATTTGTTGTTATACTACCTGAGAGCATTTATATGTAATTGATTTTTATAGTTTTTCTTACTCGTTGGCAGCTACCTAGTCATATTTATCCTCAGGCAGGCTCATTGTGTCTTGCAATCCAATTAATCCTTGCAACCCCTGAGTAAGTTGATCTTATTACAGTTCATTGTTGTGAGTTTGTGATTGGATTTGACATTTATAGATGTACGAATGATTGACGTTTCGTCGTGGGTTTTTCTTACTCTTAGCTTACAATTCTCTGGGAATATTATTTTCTAAAGTGCAGGCAACAATTTTAAAGCCACACACGGTCCTTTAGCTGAATCAAATTAGAGTTACGAGTGTATGAATTGAATTGAAATGTGAGAAAACTTTATGCATGGCAAATGCACAACGAATGAAAATATATTCGCACATTACCAAAATCAGAAATGCATAACGTTAAAAAATAATCAAGGTAAAATGTTAAATAAATAGAAATATTTTAATGAGTAAAGTTGCTATTTAAAATTTCTACGTCATGGGAAGTAAGAAAATTGCAAGGCAGTTGAAAGTCGTATGGAAAGCTGGAAGAGAGTAATAAAAAAATATAATTCTTGCTCTTAATTAAAAGTCTATAAAATTTAGCTAAAAATCTGCGTTTATTGAGACCAAAGTAAGAAATTGTTTAGCTTTAAATATACTCATTTTTCTATGAAAAAATTCTACCAAGAAAATGATTAATTTAAATACAACATTCAGATAGGAAAAATTTAAATATTTTTAACATTTCAAGACTATTAAAAACAGAATTAAATCTTAAGTACATTTGTGGCAACATCAAATCAGCTTAAGCATAATTTGTATATTTTCTAAGAATAAATTCTAAAGTAAGCAACAAATTCTTATTAATGCGCATTAATCTCTAAAATAGTCAATTTTATACTGAACTGGAAGGGAAGCTAATGTTTTACAACGAAAGAATTAATATTTAATACATTATATATACATTATATACACTTGACTTGGCCCTCGTAAAAGTAAACTAAAGCAACGCCCTATGTGTTTCACTTAATTTCCTGTATTCTTGACAAGATTCACAAGGATTTCTTTTTAGGAGGCTAACTGAAAGTCAGGTCCTTGCCTAACTGGCACCATTTATTTTTCTGGCATGGCCCGCAACCATCGTTTTGATAAGAAATTTCAGCTAATCAACCAGGACAGGAAGACAGACAGACAGGAGCAACCTGCTGTAATGACCTTGATAAACTTTTGTGCCAGTGTCTCAGTTGTGAGTTGCTTTGCTTTCTTAGGACGGACGTGTTCGTCCTGTTTGGCTTACGGCCATTTTATTTGTTGTTGTTGGTCTCCGGCGTGCATATATTTGAAAAACGCTTTGCGTGTTGCCCCGTAAAAGATACATACTTATGCCTAAGTAAATTCAAAGGAAACAAGTTAAATGCCAACTTAACAGCCAAGGCTCGAACACCAACATACCATTTAAACTGAGCTCAGAAAAATTGCCAAAAATAATTTTAATTTTTTTTTTTTTATGATAATAAATAACTTTTGATCTACTACATTAACTGTAATTGTAGCACACTTTTTTTAATGCGCATAAAAACAGGGTATTACAGAAAAGTTGATTTTTTGTTAGCCTTTACTCGGGTTAGGTCGACTTTTCCGCCTTTTGTTGTCCTGTGTGTGTTTTTTTGTTCACTCAATTTTGATTAAAGACAAACCCTTGTCCCATTTGACTTTGCTTGTGACTGAGTGTTATTGTCACTCCGACACGTCAACCTTTAAACTTGGCCGTTTTTTATGGAACGTGCTACCTGCAGCTTACCTTTTTTTTTTTGTGAGGCTTGTGAAACACACAAATTGAATTTAACTGTTCTACTGTCAACATGCAAATTGTATAGGTAACTAAAAGCTTTATCGAATCGTTCAAAATAAGGTTTTTCTTTTAATCTATCACGCATTTGTGTGTCAATCTTAAAACATCTCACTTTTGTAAAGGTAACTGAAAATGTAAACAGACCTATGTTGTAATTTAAATAGATCGAAGCAAAAATGTGACCTAAAGAATGTTTAATCAAACTTGAAGAACAAAACGAACTAAGAAATGATTAAACTTAACAAACAAACGATTGAATCAAATAAATGAATGAACAAGTAAGCAAGTAACCCAAACAAAAATCGAACAAGCTTGAAAAGCGATCAAAATTAGCAAACGAACGAAAGAATAAAGGAAACGAAAGAACTAAGTAAACAAGCAAAGCAACTCAATGAACAAATGAACGAACTAAGCAAAACGATAGTAAAAACTCCATCATAAATTAGTTCATTCAACAAAAATTGAACTTTTGAACTTATTCATTTGAATCGAACAACTGTAATACTTGTAAGCATAAATATATCATCAGAATCATTCATCGGTATGCCGGCAAAAGTATAGCTTAAAATTATTCAAAATGCCATTGAAACTTTGCAACAACAACAACAATATACAAGACTGACAATACAAAAAGTTAAATCAGCTTCGCTTTCTGCACTTAAAAACCAATCATTTGTGCATTGAACTTTTCCTACCCTCCCAAAAAAAATACAAAAAAAAAAAAAAAAAAGCGGCAGCTGTAAATATGCATGAGCAGCGCCATGTGGCCAACACCTTGACACTGCGACTTGGCAACAGCACACAAAATAAAAGTAATAAAGAACAAAATACAACAGCAACAACAATCTACAGACATTTTATGCAAAAAGAAAAAAAAAAATTCAAAAAATTCAAAAAAAAATGTTAAAATAAATATGCGACAGGCTGGCAGGCAAAACTGGCTCATGCCTCAAGCTTCAGCTTTGGGCCCGTTTCTGTGTCCAATCGCCCAGCTCCAGCCCCAGTCATACGTGTAGAATTCATTAACAATAAGGCGCAGAGCCTGGCAGAGAACATATGATATAGGGAAGAGAGGCGGGGAACTGATGCCGAAGTCGAAGCTAAACCATTGTGGCGGTCGCTTGGTTACCAAGAATTCTCTTTAAAGCCAAATCTTGGGTGGTCTCTTTGACTTGACTGCACTTTTGTGCTTTGAACTGATGCCATAAAGGATTTTTATATATTTTTGCAATAAGTTTGGCAATCCTTAAATCAAAAAAAAAGGGAAAAAAGAATAAAGATCAGATAGATAAAACACACTTTACGCATAAGGCTAGTCGACTTGAACTATATTAAATTTGAGAGTACCTTTTTATTGGAAAATAAATGTTAACTTATTTTAAGATTAAAAAATTAGTTTTTTGAAGAAGCAGCCTTCTTAATGGACTATAAGATGACATTTTAAACATTAAATAACAACTGAGTGCTGAAAAAATAATACATATTAAATTTTTATAATTTGATCGATTTTCTTAATATTACCATATATTCGTACTTATATATACTTTTTAAATATTTTAAACATTAAATAACAACTGAGTGCTGAAAAAAAATATATAAATTAAATATAATTTGATCGATTTTCTTACTCGTACTTATATATACTTTTTAAATAAAATGATTAATGTATACTTTTTCTTATTTTTTTTGCAGATAAAAACTTGTTTATTAAGGAGCTAAAGGTAATACTTTTAAAATTATATTTTACTTGCATATAAGTAATTACAATTTACAAAAAAAAAAAAAAAATAAATTAGTAAGTTTTAAGTTGACGGCTTATATTAGAATTAAAAATGCATTTGCTAAATTTTTAATAAAGTTAAAATAAAAATTACTAATCGATACATTTTGAAAACGACAGTTGAAGCATCGAAACTATTGAAAAATTAGTAATAAAATAAAGTGCATAAATTAAATACAGTCGTCTTATTAAGCTCGTTCATTAAACACATTTTATCAATTCATTAAATAACAGTTATTTATATTTGTAAAAAACTCAATTTTATTTTGATTTTATTTTTATTTTATTACAAGCATATATTTAAGCTTACTTACAAGATATTTATTAACATTTTCCATATAAAATAATGAGCTATAAGAATTTAAATTCCGTACTTAATTTTATGTATCGAGCCTTTGATTTTAATGTGCCTTTAAATTCTTCTCATCTCTGCTGCTACTTAACCTCAGGCTTAACAATCTAAATTGTTTTGTAGTTTGGAAAATTGCTTTTAGTAGAATATCGAAGTTTTTGATTTTGCTCAAATATTTGCTTAAAGTTTTCTTATTCCGCTTGACAGGAAACTCTTCTGCATTTTATTTGTTAGCCATTGGTTTCTATTTAAATTGTTTCTGCTTTTGTTGTGCAGTCCATAATTATTTTTTCGCTGCTTACTCTATAAGATATCAATTGCATACAATTATTATAAAAAGACAGAGCCTGACAATAGCGGGGAGATGAGTGCGAAAGACAGACAATTCTACAAAACATTTTTAATGTTTAACTTTGTGCATGTTTTTTATCTAATGTTTTTTTTAGTTTGTTTTGTGTTGCATAAAGTTTTACCTTTTGTTAGCACAATGACATTTTGCCCCCACACAATTGTTTTTTTTTATTCTACAACAGCAGCAACACAATAGAAAAAATTGCAATTGTTTATATTGTGCACAACTTTAACTAAGGTAATTTGCCAATGTCTGTCTAAAATGATGGGCAGAATAGCGGGAGTTTTAGTTGCTAAATAAGTTGTATATACAGCCTAAAAAAAAGCTAGATATAATTAATAATTATATTTATAACAATTTAATATTTATTTTTTATTATTTTTTTATTGCTGTCAGGTTCACTTTTCATATAGTTGTTGACTGTTTAATCTAATTTTTAAATGCTATTTGTTATGTAAAGCCTAGTTAAAGCGGCTTATAAAATTTAGCATTCTCTTTTTGAAAAGTAATATGCTCCATTAAGCGCTGAATTAGATGGTGTAACAAACAAACTTTGTCGCTTGTAACTCTCGACAGCTTTGTAACAAAACAAAAAAACGAAAAAAAAATAATAAAATTTATATAGAACTTTAGAGCATGGGTTGCAGCGAAAGGACACAAATGTTGAAGTTGACTTTTAGCGTTTTTTTCGCTCTCGCTCTTTCTTGCTGTTTTTACAGTCTCACTTGGCAAACACAAACTTGGCAAGTTTATGGAACAGCCCGAAACTTGAAAGTTGTTCTCCCACGTTTGTCAGTCATTCTAAATTGCATGAGAGATGAAAACTGAGAAGTCGTAAAGTGCAAGTATCGAAACGTTTCACAATTGCCAGCGACATCGGTTGACGGGCACTTTGTCATTATGAGTTTTCGTTGAAATCTTTATGAGCTCATAAATTTTTTGCCAATCGCTCGTAGGACGTGTGTTTGTTCGCCTACCTGTTCAAAAAAAATTCCAGCTATTTTTTTTTTTTTTTTTTTTTTTTTTTAAAGTTATGCGTCTGACAATTTTTTGACACAGTTGTCGTACATCAAATTCGACGGCGCAAAATGATTGAACATTTGCATTAAGCAAACGACAGAATGAACGTTTAAAATGTATGTGGGTTGAGTATACTCGGCGGTATAATACTCTGCAGCTTTCTATTCGAATTTTAGCTCATGATGAAAGCTTAGGTAAGGTTTAGTGCCGACAAAGTATCGATATTGCTATCGATAATATCGATTGTGCTCCTTTCAATGTTTTTATTCAATATTTTAGATCGTACTTTATTGGTTGTTAATTTTTACATTTTTAGTATTTTTCTAATATTATTAAAAACATATTTTTCTTTAAAAACTTAAAAGAAGTAGATTAATTAAAGGAAAAACCCGAATTTGAAATTTTCATTATGTGATTTTTAAATTTCCAAAGCCCAAACATTAAGACTTTCAGAAATGTAAGAATATATTTTAAAATATCGATAGTAATAAAAAAAAAACTATTTAAATCCTCGATAAGAATCGTTTTAGATAGTTTTTGCAAGATATTGTTTATATACCGAAAGCTGTGTAAAGAATCTTAAGAACAGGAAAAACTAATCAAATTTTTATTAGAACTTACAGCAATAAATATAACAATTTCAGTTATTGAATTTATTTATTTATATTTTCACCCTGGTAATGTTACTATAATAGTAGCCATGAACATGATTGTAACCTAAATCCAATCCCTGCTAAACTGACAGCTGCGTCTTTATCATTCAAACTTTAATAGGAAACAGGAGTAGTATGGGGAATATAATATATAGAAACCATGAACCATGTAGTTGCCCTGAATCCAATCCATATTAGACAGACAGGTGCGTCTTTATCATTCAACTTTTATACCATAGCATGTGGTTATATATATATATGGTTGAACAATTTAAATATTTTATGTGTTGTCTACCTCAGTCCTGTGGCCAATTTACAAAAAGCCAAAACAACAGCGGCGCAATAAGGGCAACGGCAGCAGCAAAACTTTGATCAAATATTGACTCAGTTACGTTTTTTTTATTTTTATTTTCATTTTTATTTTTATTTTTTCATTTTTTTTTATACTCGTGCTGCTATTGTTGTGCATGAACTAAATAAAAACACATTCCACATTTATGCATATGCATATGGACGTCAACTCAGCTCAGTCCAGCTCAGCGCAGCTCAGCCGAGCCCCAGCTCAACTCGACTCAATTCAGTTGAGTTCAGCTGAGACAGAACCCAGTGTCCAGTGTCCACAAATGTTGTCTGCTTTCTGCAGTCATCGCGTCGTGGTCTCATCGTCATTATCATCATCATCATCATTGTCGTCATTTGTGGTCAACGTTGCCGTTGGCTTAGTCGGAATAAAGCGACTTTTGTACGTCAGTGGAATTTGCTGAACGGCCTGGCCTGGTTGGCTAATGCGACTTGGAACTCTTGGCCAAAATGTTGTTCTTGCCAAGCATATAAAGTGTGCCTGTATTTACGTTCTAAACCAGGATGATGATATGTGTCATTTGTCACTTGGTTCCTAGAGAAATTTGTCGCTCAATTTTAAAATATCGAAAATAAGAATTAGCTGTCGAATGTGCAGCTGTAATATGTAGAACTTGTTAGTTTTATATATTTTTTATTCTTTTTTTTAATATAAATTTTATATTATTTATCACATCTTTCTCTTTCAGCTTTCACAGATATTTTAGCTGAACAATTGTACATTTTATTATACTCTATATAGTTTATCAGAATGTGCAATTTATAGCTGTCAAAACGTTTTCTCTTTGAGGGTATTAAATGCTCTTAATAAAAGTCTAAATCCTATTTGAATGAAGCTTGAATGAGCTTAAATATCATAAAAATTTGAACAAAATTCAAAAGAAATTTTTAATCTTAGAATTGGCTTTTAATTTGAGTAAAAAAAAATATTTATTTAAAAATCAAAAAATATTAATCATAATTGAGCTTTCAACAATTGTTTTGCAATAAAAAAAAAAAAAAAAATCATAACATCAAGCCACAATAAAAATTAAATAATTATGTTATAGGGGCTGTTAGTTGTGGCCCCCATATGAGTAATAATTTTTTAAAAGTTCATACGTCAATGAATGTGGTTCCGGAATCTTTTAATATAAATGCTGACTGCCTCTACGTGATTCCCAGGACATTCAGTAAGGGGACTTCAGCCCAGTTTACCATAAATTCAAAAATATATTGTATATTCAATGTATATCACACAATTGCCATTTGGCATGGCTATTGCAATTGATTGATAAATTCGTTAGCGGGAATATGTAAAAATAAATACAAAATATAACATTCTGTGCTTCGATTTTGTTTGGTTATTGTGTGTTATTGTTTGCAGTTCGATTTGTAAGGCAAATTTACTTGTGCCGGACGTGCGAGCCAATTTAACTTTTATATACATGTATATATATTAGAGTATATATATCGATTGATACCAAATATTACGACATATGAATTAACAGCACTGCTGTCATGGCTTTTGCCACTGTTTGTTTTTGGCGAATCGTTATTTGTTTATGCATTACACGGCGAAAGACCCCAAAGGCCCAAAAGACTTGGCCAAGCTGCAATATTATATTAACAACGGCAACAGTCAGAGCCACAGCAACAAGCAATGAGCATTTAACGCAATTGTTAGCCTTGTGCCAAAAACCAAATAATAGTAATAATATATAAAAGAAAAAAAATTAATAATAATAAAGAAAAGCTATCTACGGGCTGGTCGAATTTTTAATACACTTGAGAGAAAAATGATCTACAAGACATTTGCTTATAAAATGACTGAACTATGGCAGCTATAAGTTATTTATTCCGATTTATTTCCGATTTTAAAGAACATTTTAAAACTATGAATTTGCATAGCTTGAAATATTTTTATTAATAAATTTAATGAGTTCTTACTCAAGTCCTGGCTGGTTGTTTGTTGTGATTAAATTTATAAACAAACCACATAGTAAATCTTGTAATAACTTCTTGACCGATTGTTTATAGTATTCATATATATATATGTGAAATTATTTTAAGAAAGCCACAAGCGTACATAGCTTTGTCGACTCAGTATAAATACATTTTATAAGGTCGCAAACTTCTGCTTCGAGGCGTTACACAATGCGTAACAAATGTGTTATACCATTCACAAGCGTATAAGAAACCATAATCAAGAAATACTGAGGGAAATAAAACACGAATCAAAAATAAACGCGTCAAGTTTATGAACATTTAAAAATTGCCAGCACTTTGTGTTGAAAATTCAATTAAAATGGCAGCGTCGTCGCTGGTAATTAATGCAAATGGCCAGAAATAAAACTAAAACAAAAAAATAAATAAAAATATTCAGTTTACAGATTGTAAAGACGCCTGAGGAAAATGTCGGGGCAAAAAAATTCAGAGCGCCATTGCAATAATGCATTTGGAAATGAAAAACAAAATATATAAACACAAAATATACATTCGGACAGTCAAGTTAATAAAAATATTTTTCGATTCTTGACGCAAAAACTACAATATTGAAATGAGAATGAAATTGAGGAGTACTTTTGTGTGTGTGTGTGAAAATATTTGCACAATGTTGTAATAATTGTAAATACATTGCACAATACATGCGCCATTGAATCAATGAATTTAAAATTGAAATATTATTATGTAAAGCTTTTATAATAAGACATAACAAGGTATTAAACAAATAAACAAATGCAAACGCATGGCCATATGTAGTATGGAAACCAGTTTTGAACAAGAACTCGCTGCGACATTGCTTAGACATTTATTTTTTTTCTTTTTTAAATACAATGATTAAGTTAATGTTTACGTCTTGTTATTGCTGTCGATTCCCAATGACGTCACAGTGACGTCAAAGCGATCCGCTTTTATTTATAGCAGGTGCGAGAGCGAGAGGGAGAACGAGAACGTGTACGGGACGGACGGTTGGCGGTGAAAGGCAAAAGCCAAATTAAAACATACACACAGTGTCAATAAAACATCGTCATAGTATTAAAATGAGGTTTGACAGACACAAGCAGACACACACACACTCGCACACTCACACACACTCAACACACACACACACTCACACTTCCATTAATATGTATATATGTACAAGTAAATACTTATGTATATTGATACAGGTGGCCTTACTCAGGCGAATTCGCATAGCTTTCGGCCGGGTCAAATGCGGGCCAGCCTTGGCGCAATGCGGGCCTGCTTATACCCTGTAGACATAACAAGAAAATGAGTATATTAAAGCTTATTGTAAAGTCTATTAAATATTTTTTAGAGTCCCTGTCAGTTTGTTTAAAGTCCTTTAGATCGCTGACTATTAGAATTAGAAACATGAAATTTTATATGTGAGTTTTTATGTGCCTTTTATGTCCCTTTATATAAAACTGTTCAGCCTGACTGACTGATTGGCGACTCACGAGCAGCGAGAAACTTGAAATTTTTCATGTAGCTTTCTATTAAATCGTAGGTTGGTACTCTGAAAAAATATTGTCAAAAATATATCGGAAAGTGGGCGGAAAATGCATTTAAAAATTGAAGGAAAATCTCAGCTGTAGCATTTTTTTTGAAAGGAAGCTAAAGCGTAGCAACGCACGCCGGGACAGCTATTATATTAAATATATATTAAATTATAAATACTTATTCCCACTTTCTGCAAATATAAAATAAATGCAATTATTATAATGCATATTAAATACCAAATATAATGCACTCACTAAATTTGTGCACATGTATTTACTTCAGTATTGGCTAAAGGGTATCTGATAGTTTGTTTTATTTATATTTTGCAACTCTTATAGGCTACTGTTTGCTTGTACTTCATACTTAGGCACACAGTAAATGGGCACTTTCCATCAATTGGTGAGTTTGACATATGTATACATATATTGAAGGTGTGGCTAAATGTATTCTTGATATATAGCCATAAAATGTGCAAATTATCAGTTATAGTAGTAGATAATTACTGGTCGATAATTAAATAATTGTAGCTTTGCTGATTTAACAAAAATCTGTTATTATCGACTGCATCGAAAAGTCATTTAATTTATAATAGTTGTATATTGAATAATTTACTACAGATAACATTGTCAACTATTTTCTATAAAGATTGTATCTGGATAATGAACTGAAGCGATTTAGCCTATTCTTTAGTATTTTCTTTCAATTAGAAAGTAACTTTGTATATATAGTATTTTATTTATATAATCTTATAATTAATTTTTATATGCAAAACCTTATTGCAAGTGTATATATCTCTTCGGTGCCGTATATTATTTATACCATTGACGTTAATTGAGGTTTTTGGCTTAATTAATATTAAAATTGTTCTCGCTTATCATGTCCTATTATTATTTATATTATGATTAAAGACTTAATAATTTAAAATATGACCGCAATATTTAATATGCTGATTAAATGTCTATATATTTTCTGTCGCATTTGCATGTTGTAGTTTTCTACTTAGAATTATGTTATTAATATATTGTTTACATATATAAATATTTTTCATAATTAATTTGGTATGTAGGTACATGTTCATTAATTAATTATGAAATAATACAAATAGCATGAGCCCCTGACACAGACAACTGTCGCATATCATCAACAAAGTTGATTCTGTTGTTGTTTTTTGTTGCTATTATTATTATTATTATTGTTATTGTTTTTATTGTTGTTGTTGTTGCTGTTGCTGTTTGTCGCAATCGCTGCCAGCGAGGCCTGCCATTAGAATACTCAATATAATATAATATAATACAATACACAATTCCTCTTAAAACATTTGACGTGCCCCCAGTCACATGCTCCCCGCCGCACATGGGCATGAATGAAGCGCGCCGCAGTGGAATGTGCTGTGATCACGAATGAATGAAACAGCTCAGAGCTCAGAACTATGGCCAACAGCCAACAGACAACAGTCAACGGCAATAATAACAATAAACATACATATATACACAAATTCCTATGCCATATTGTGGCAATTGAAAATCGAATTGTACTTACTACAGTGTTTGTTGTATGTATGTAAACCGACAGCACAATGCCAAAGTTATCAAATTATTTGAAAACTTCTCATATGTACAAAATGATGCTTTCAAGTATTTAAAGTATTTATTTATTAGTGTATCACTCAAAGGTTTATCTTTGAGATACAGCTTTTGTAGCATTAATAATTGTTTCAGTTAGAATTAAATGAGCTGCAGATACTTTATAATATTTGTCTATTTAAGCATCTAAATACGAATCACTTTTTTAAGGGTTTAAGAATGTAAATCACAGCCGTTCACAATTTCCTGGTTAGACTTGAATATATACAAAAAATGTAAGAACATGAGATTAATTATATTGTGTAAATATTAGTCTACAAATTGTTAAAATTCATAAAACAAATTTTCAATGGATTTAACTCAAGATTAAACCAAACAGACCTAGCTCTGGATTCGCTGCGATAATCTTTCAATAGTATTAAATAAAAGCTTAATTGGACAATTTGGATACAAATTGTTTTTTTTCCTGATTTAAAATTATCAAGAAATTTTAAACTGAAGTTTTTGTGGAAAATTTGGGTACAAACAGTTTTTTCTGATTTAAAGTAATATTTTCAGTTAAACAAAATATTTTATAGACTTACGTCTTAGTTCTGTAAATCTCAATTTTATTATATTATATAAATTAATTCTATAATATTCAATTTTACCAGTTGAAAAGGCTTATAACTCTACTACAATAATTTTTTTGGAGCCGAACAAAATGCTGATGAAATTTCGAATTTAAAATGTTTTTTTTTTTAGTTATACTTAAAGTAAACACAAAATAAGTTTTCATTTTTAGACACAAATCAAATAAATTATAATTTGAAAAACGTGTCAGACTAACACTTAAGATTGACAATTGAATTTCATAACTATTCAAGCGAGGAACCAGTCCCACTCTTTGACGACAATCTTTTGTTGTGTATCTACGTTATATATATCTTAGTTATAAGTGAACTGATGATAATAGATACAAAATCTATTCAAAATAAACCCAGTTGGTTTTTTTAGCTTGACGTTTTATGTTAATTTTCACACCATGCAAATTGGCAGCGCAAGTTTATTGCGCTATTGAAATTGTAGTTGCGAGTTGACTTTGTAGTTTCGTTTTTTGATTCTAATTGTACATTTCAATAGTTCACGAGACGCTGAATCAGCGTAAAGTTTGGACATAGAATTATCACATGATTATCATATGATGTGCTCAGTTTTTTGCCCTGATTTGAATGTTATATAAAGTCGGAAACAGGGAACTGCTGCTGTCTGTGTCTGCTTTATTTGATTGATGTGCGCGCCAAGCAATCAGCTTTAATGGCCAAAGCCAATGTCGATTTTTACCATTTTTTTTTCTATATTTTTTTTTGGGTGGGTGTGGCAGGCTCTAAAAGAAAAGGCCAATGACTTTTTGCCACCCTTTCCACTGCCAAGCGTCGACATTGCATTCTCTGAAAATTACCCAAAAAAAAAGTGAATATATATAGTATATATATATTTATGTGTATACATATGTACTCGACAGCAAGTGCAACTCTGGTGCTTGGTTTCTGGCTGTGAAAAACTTATACCAAGTTGTTTGCCATGTACTCCCCCATATTTTTATGCGCTCGCTTCTTTTGTGCTGCATACAAAAGATTTTTTTTTTCTGCTCGCTCCTTGTTGTTTTCCCAATGTGCATGTTGTTGTTTTGTCCTCTTTTTTTTTTTTTTTTGCTTTCTCCATTTTTGTGTTCATTTGCAAGATTTCTTCCCTTATTTCTGACTAGGGCGTCATGTGTGCGGCCTGGATGCTTGGGGTTGTGTTTGTGCCATTGAAATGCAACCATGCATCTCAGTTGCCGGTAGCCAAACTCAAGCTCAAACTCAAACCCAATTTCAAACCCAAACGAGAAGCCCATTCCCGAACCCGTTCCTATGCCCAATCCCGTTCCCATTCCCGTTCCCATTCCCGTTTGACGTTACTGCTTCCGCTGCATAAATATAACGCTACTTGCGCGTGCTGCATTCTCTGCAATTTATTTCGTTTCAGCAGTTGCAGTGAAGCTTCGACTTTTTGCTTGAAAGTTTGTGTCGTGCTGGTAGCGCTTAAATTAAATTTTATGTGAGATTCTATTTTTTTTTTTTTTTTTTGGCACAACGCACAGAATTAATGCCACAAAACTTTCACAGCCAGACTCCGTGGCTCTCTGACATGCATCACAGTCAGCCTCAGTCTGTTCCTTCGCTGATTAGCAACCCAACATAGAAGCGAGTGTATCCAGTTTCAACATGCAACATGCAACTATTTTATTTAGACAAGGTGAAGCTGGCATTACGGTCCAGGCCCAGACACAGACATACCACCTCATGGGATGCACAATAACTAGCAAATTTCTGGTTGCTGCTGCCTCATCTTCTAGGAGCACTCATCAATTTGGTTACGTGCAGCTGCTTTTAATGTGCATTCATTTTGGCTTACTCCGCTTTTGGCCAGGTTTTGTCTTTTGCTCTTCTGCCTTTTGTCAAACTTTGTTAGCCACTTTAATTGCATCTAATTGACGTGTTGACAAAGCAAACTACAAATGAATGAACTGTGTGCATAGTCGGGACAAGCTAAGTTAGCTCAAGAGTATTAAGACTCTCATTAAAGCATATATATCATCAAATTGCCAAGTTGATTAATTTGCCATAAGGCGTAATAAACTTGCTTTGAGTATAATGTTTCTACAACTGCAAGATAAAATTGCTTAATTTCTGTTGATTGCAACTCAAAGCAAATTTCTAGGATTAATTTTGTTGCAATGTGTAGATAGAATTGCGTAAAATGACTTTGAAAATGAAATTCAGAACTTGTCTGTTGATTAAATTTCGAAATTTCTTAAATGCACATTAAATAAATTGTTTTCAAGCTTTCATTTATTTATCTATCAGTTTGCATTTTAATTTCAATATAGCATTTATATGCAATATTTTTCATAAACTGTTGAATTCCGCAAATAAAATAAATACTAAAAATATTTTGCATACACAAAACTATTGTAATAATGTATTTTCAAGCCGCACTAGCAGTTAATAATTGAATAGATATTTTATATATATTTTTGTGCATTACTAGTTGAAATGAACAGCAACAAATTTATGCATGAATAAATAAAGTAAATATTGCATATGTCAAAAACAAATGCACTTCAATAAAAACCAAACCAAAAATTTGTTTTCTGTTTTTATGATTCGAATATGTGACCATGCATATGGAAACAGATTTATGTGGTGCATAGTTTTTATGCAAAGCAGCCTTGACTTCTTACTACAAGTTGTAACGAGCACAGAAATCACGAAGATGCAGTCAAGAATGGCTATAAAAAAAATGTAATAAAAATATCGATGACAAAAAAGATAAAAAGGAGTATATTAGACTTGTATTTTTTCAACACTATTGAAATGAAAGCAGACAATTTTTATGTGAGTAAAGTACAGAGTAGAGTATAGCGCTGTTGGGAATTTACATCTTTGGTTTTTTTTTTTGTCAAAAACTTGTCGAAAATCCAGACACTACGACGCTGTCAAGTAGGCAACACAGAAACTGCAATAGCAAGGATTATACTCAGATATATATTTGGGTGACTTTGTCTCTGTTTTACTTAGAGATACATTTGTGCATTTGTCTCTGTTTTGGCTTGGGAAATTTATTCTCGCATTCTCCCTTGGATGCTGTTGTTTTGGTCATCAATAGAAACTGTGGCCAGGACTGGACCAGGCAAACGGCCAACATTAACGCTGTCAACGCTGGCAGGATTTATGCTAGTGTTGCTGTTTTTAGCCATGGCCCAATTATGACCTGGTTGAGTGTACTTGCCACACAGCGGGGGGTTGGCAGCCCCAATAATAATGCAACATTTTTGCTGCGACACTAAGTGGCGCCATTTTGCAGCACATTGAGTGGGGCATGCAACTGCTACAGGACCCATTGCACCCACAGGCAATGGTTTATTTATAGTGTACTGTAATGAACTTTGGTTGTGCAACGTGAAATTATAAAGGCAACCCCATAAATACTCTCATTAAATTGGTTTCTGCTTATAAAGGTAAGCGTTAGTCTGCGCAAATCGATTTTGTGGTTTCGTCTATGATTGCAACACATTAGGTGTGGGAATTTATATCCATTTTTACGTAATTGAACTAATTTTAATTTTAATTTAAATGTGCATTTAGTTAAACCACAAACTTTCCAGTTATTATTTTGTAATTATGCTATAACTCAGAAATGTTTTTTTTTTTATTATTCTTGCATAATTTGGATTTAAATAAAAAAATAAATGCACTTGTGCTAATGCATTTATGAAATAAATCTTGGATCGTGCATAGGATGTTTGTAATAAATTTTTTTTTTATTTCTATTATTGTTATGAATGCGTTATTATACGCTAATTCTCTTAAAATTCGTATACATATAATAATGTTTTAGCATTGTATATAACAGACAGAAGCAGAATATTTTAATCTTATAAACTTGATTGACAAATTGGCAATTTGTCTTTAAATAGATTAAACTTAATTTTGTTTTTGCGGAAGGCAGTATATTTAGATCTTAGATTTTCGATTAATCACCTTATTCAAAACTTCCTTATTTGCTTGCAGATATTTCAATTAAAGCTAGCTAATGAAGAGATTATTATACTTCATCACTATATCCTATCGTAGAAACGATTAATCCAATAAAAAGAGTTTTTTTTTATAAATTTTTGTAGAAAAATTATAAAAAAATTTTTAATTAAATTTCATTGATATTTCAAAGGTAATTCACAATTGTATAATAAAAATATTAATCAAGCAAAATAAGATATCGAGTCACAGCATTGTCAGTTGCTTTTTACTATTAAATATTTCAAAAGTACAAAAGTATCGTTTAAGGATCATTGAAACACACCCTTATATAACACACACACACAAAAGTCGCGTAATTGAGTTTTTAGAGTTATCAAGAAAGTTACAACACGCCGGGGAGCATACGACTGAAGCAGCTGAACTTTTTCGCTATTAGAAAATGCATCGTCAAAAAATAAAGTAAATAAATAAATAACTATACAAATGGGTTGGGGAATTGAAGCGGTGTGTGGGGGCTTTAGTTTTTTGGGGTAGCTAAAAAGTTGTAGCAACTTTTTGCTTACGCTATGCATAAAATCATACTATTAGATGCACACACACACACACACCACACACATTTAGTGAAAGAGCAGAAAAGTCAACTCAAGTTGTTGGCCATTTAAGTGCCCGCACAATTTTGCCAAATTAAATCTAGTTCAATCGTAAACCTTGAGTTTTCCAGGGGTCCAAACTATGAGCATCAAAAGCCAACCAAGCAAATCCCTATGCTGCTGCTGTTGCTTGGCTTAAATTGTCTGAAAAAGGGTTTATAGTCATGGCGTTTTATATACTGGGCAGCCTTGTTGATGTTCATGTTGATGTTGATGGCACATTGGGGTTTGTCATGGAAAAAAATACACAAGAAATCTTAAGCTCTTATCCACATAAAATTGTGAAAATATTTGCTAGACTCTCATTCGCTAGACCCCGCTATTTATTGTGATTGGCCTGGCCAAGAGCGCTTCATAATAAGGCTCTGCTGCCTGCCTGCCTGGTAGAACTAGAACTCTGAATTGTTTTTCATCATGTCATACAATTTCCAAATTGTCTGTCCTTAGCCTGCAGCTAGCAATGAGGCAAAGTCAATGATTCTTTCTTATTATACTCTGTTTCCCAAAAGGGGGCAGAAGAGAGTCCATTGAGATACATTTCTCTATACTATTAGGGCTGCACTTATAAAATTTCATGTGAGAATTCATAAGACAATTTGTTACAATTATTAAAATTGAACTTTTTATTAAATTTTATTAAATTATAAATATTGTTCTTTAATATTTGTTTAATTGCAACGACACGTTTTTTTGAGATGAAAATAAATTTTAAAACTTTGAAAGAGATGTAGGATCCCGAAAGGAATATTGAATTTTAGGAAAGTTTTCCGAAACTTCTCAATCCCATTTTTAGTTGGCATATCATATTATATTGCCAAAACTTTATACCTAAAATCCTTAAATTTAATATGAGAACTACAAATAATTTTCCTGAAAGATTTTACACTAAAAAAAATGCATGCCGCACTCAATTTTCCATCTCTTAAAATGGACAAATAAAATCAGACTGAGATGAGAGTATACTTAATTCGTTAGAAACTTTAGCAAATTTCTTACATGCTTTTTTGTTGTCCCTTTTATCTTGTTTTTTGTCTTTTTGCTCCTTGCTTTGTTCTGTTGATTACAGCAACATGCCATGTACATTTCAATTAAAATGTCGCCTCCAGCTTAATATACATATATAAATTTTCTTATTCTCTTTTTTTTTTTGCTTTTCGACGCCCAAGAAATTAGAATATCTTTAAGAAAAATGTTGTTGGTCTTTCATGCCAACTTCCCGTTAATTTTTTGGGCATTCTGCAGAGTTTACAATCAAATGTCTGCCACAGATACAAAATACAGATCCAGTTCAGTTCCACCCAATAAATGTTGTTGGCTGAATGGAATAGGAACTGTAACAGGGATAGGGACAGGGACAGGGACAGGGATAGGGACTGGGACATGGTCATTTAAACATGTTTCCGCTTTTCACAATGTCTGCCTATCACACTCTCTTCACACTCTCTTCTGTCTCGCATATTGGGTCTGGTCTGACTGTTGTATGTATCTGGCATTTTCCATTTGTACATGCTTTTCCAATTTTCATATGCGCTTACGGAATGGAATGCCCATTCCGTAGGTTGAGCTCTTAAATGCTTTCACTGTCTACTGACTGTCAACTGGCAGTTGGCATTGGCTGACATGCTTTGAGTTTTGCGTATATATATAAATATATGGAGTATAAGTAGAATTGTAGATAAAACTCTTGTGTTTTTCTTTAAAAATTGTGCAGTTGTTACTTTAAGTGTAAGCTACAACAGAGACTTGTTTTCTTTAAAAGTTAATAATACTTAAATAATACAAAAATCTTTTTTCTATTTTTTATATAATTTTTTTTTGAAATTTTATATATGAACATTCAAACGTTATTTATATTTAAACTTGAAGAGCTTGAATATTCTGTAAAGCATTTAAAGAAATCGACAAATATGCTTAGAGGATTTTGTACGAATGTTGTCAACAGAAAAAAAATAAAATATATATATATATATATATATATATGTTATTAAAAGTACAAAATTCTTTTATAAATTCCGATATACTTAGTATGATGTTAATAATTGCTTATTATATGTATGAAAACTTTAATTTGATCATTTTATTAAAGTATTATTTTGAGCCGAATATTTGAGCTTAGGTTTAAAATTATAAATTTAAATTATGATTATTTTGCACTTGATTTATTGTAAATATTTTAGAGGCGTTTTAAGCCCCGTATGCTTTTCCGGATGCTGTCTTTCCTAGCTTCAGTGAGCTGAACGTATGGCTATAAAAAATATATATATATTTCTATAAATATATATAAAAAATATAAATAATATATCGACCTCTCTGCCACTTAGTTTTCGGCTGTCCTTCCAATCATCCACGCCGTCAAACGGTACTGATCGGCAGGATCACTATCCTGCATCAGCGGATAGGTCGTTTGTATCCCCAGGCTTGTATTAAGTCGGAATAGGATCTACAGATAAGATAGGTAGAAGAGAATGATTTGATTTCGCACTTACCCGTCCCAGGGCTTCCTGGGCTCCTCTGCTGATGTCACTATCCGCCAGCTGCTGTTCCGATTTCCGGCTGCTATCTAACTTAATGTTCCATGTTCCAGCAAATTGAGCTCCCATTCCAATTTGTATTAATTACTTACTTGAGTTGTATTAACGGTTGATACACAACGTAAATTCATACATAACTGCAATACACAAAGGAGGAATATATACTTAAAATTATATATACAAAAAAAAAAAAAAAATCTGTATAAATTTCGTTTTAACTATTATAATTTAGACAAAGTTTTTGCTTAAGTATATTTTCACTGCATTGCAGAAATTATGCATCTGCTGTTTGTTTGGCTCTGAGCACTCCTTGGAGTCCTACTCGAAATGCTTCGCATAAGTAAATGTTGGCGGTTTTCTCAAAGATCTCACTTATGCATGTATTTAAATGTAACAACGTGTTGTGTATGGCACTGGAAACTGATGATGGCATCGCCTTCTGCCTTCTGGATTCTGCCTTCTGCGTTTTGCTGATGTTGTTGTTTAACATTTAGCATCGTTTTGTGTGCGCTCATGAATAGTTAAATCCGCTTGCCATTGCCAAAGCTCCCAATGGTTGAGGAGGGCCTGTTGGTCTCTGCTATTTTCCATTTTTTATTAATGAAATCTCCTGGCTCAATGAAGCGTAAATTTTGGCCCAGCATAGGCCAAGTATTCTACTACCTCTTACCAGCTATATGCATACGTTGCTGAAGGATATGGTAGGCTGGTAGGTTGGCTGGATACCATTAATGGGTCTGGCTTAGGATGCGGCAACGTGTTTGGGCTTTTGGGCGTCTTAAGTGGCCATAACGTGGCTGCTTCTACCATTTGCTGTTGCTCATTTTATTGACGGCGCTTCATTTGTATGTGTATCTGTATTTGTGTTTGTGTTTTGTATTTGTATTTGTATTTGTTATTTGGCTAGGCTTTGGCATTGAGTAAAAGATGTGTCATGCATTTGATTGGCTACTTTCACCCAAGTACTTTCATAATCCCAAACATTAATACGTCACGCAAAGTGGTCGGTCGGTCGGTCGGCCTGCCAGTGGCCAGTGGTTAGTATCGGAGCCTGTTAATTGAATTTACTTGTGGTCCTGTCTAGTTCAATTATCGAAGACCACAACCAATTTATCTGAGCTGACAAGCTAATCAAAACGGTCCGGGAGATTCGTCAGAGAGTATGCAATCCTTTTATACTGTAGTTGGCTGGCAATTAAAGCAAATACAGTGCAAAATCAACTTCAGAGCCCCACAACGACTTTTGTTCACATGCACGACTGGCATCAAATAAATTGAATAACTTTGCGGCTGGACGATGCCAGGATCGACACGACCAGGACAACGACAGCGACGTAGACGACAGCAGCGCCTGCGGTCTGAATAAATGTTTCATTGTCTGTATTTGCCTATTTGTTTGCCACAACCAATACAGCGCAGTCCACAGTGTTTCAACTTGCAACTCAAACTCCACCTGCCAATGGCCATTTTCAACCGCAGACATTTTTGACGGTTGTTCACCCGCCACACCCGCACCCCCCCTCAATGCAACACTGTTGATTGTTGACTGAGTACCGCCAATTTTACAGTTGAGTTCATTATGGAGAACGACGATTCCAAGTTTTATATAGGTAAGCGAAATATCAGCATCATACTATTTTATGGGCAGACATAAAGTAAAGCCTAGCACCAGGACCTCTTATAAGTTGACGATAACGGAAAAGCACGAACCAACAGGCAACAGGACACATGTATCCTTCTCAGTGTATCCCATGAGTTTGGGTTGTGCCTTTTAAATATTTAACATGCAATTGCTACACTGTACTTATATTTTTCTTTTTATACTCTTGCCGAAGGTGGCATTTTAATTTGATTATTAATTGTGTAACGCCAAATAAGAAAGTCAGAAAATTAATCAAAATAACAAACTGAAGTTGTGTTTCTTTTCTATTTGATCTTTTGATTTAAATAAATGTAAAAATATGTAGTGCTCAATAGAAAAAATAAAGCTTTAATCCATATAAATTTGGGCCTCTTTAATGTTGTTTAAAAATTTATATTTTTGCAATTGGGTTAATAAGGCTCTTGTGTTTAATTTTTAATAAATATTTATTATTTTTGGTTTTATAAAAATATCATGTTTTCTATTATATATCTGTAAGGGTATTACTTCTTCGGTAGCTCAAAAAATACCTCTTCTATCTTGTTGTACATCATTTACGCTTCGTGCTACTCGAATGCTGGGCATGTTAAGCACAATATTCCCCAGGGGCTGTGAAACGTCTCCCTTTACTTCAGTTCACTTACTCTGCGATTTTATCTATGGCATTATTTATGCTTATTTCAAGGTGTTGGGAACCAGCAGAGTAATTTAAAAAGTGTGTCCCAAGTGTCTACAAAATATATATATATATTATACACTCTTAAGGTGTATATAAATTCTAAGAACAAATTTAATTTAATTACTTTAGAGACTTTAATTTTAACACATGTAATTAAGATATAGAATTAAACAGTAAATGTTTTTTCAATGCAGTGTATTTGCAAGTTGTTGTGCACAGTTTTAAAAATTGAGTCGATAACTTAATAAATGCCAACACGCGTAGCTTGCCCTTAACATTTATTAATAATTAATATATGTGCGTTTTGAAATATCGCAGGAAGCCTAAGGAAAGGACACTAAGGAATGCCAGCTGGTGGTGCCTTTTATTATATTGGTATTCAGAATTTGGCTGGAAGCCATTGAAAAATCGAGCATATTTGACTTTTATATATTCTTTTGTTTTCTTTTTATTCTGTCTTATTTTTTATTTTGTATTATTTTGCTTTTCTTTTTGGGCTGCAATAATTTTTTTTTTTTTATATTATTTATGCTCACACGAGTCCTGTTTACTTGGCCCACGGCAAGTGCACGGCTATTTAATGCCATTTATATGGCTCAAATGTAATTTGATGGACTTTTAATCTATGTGCTTTATTGCTGCTTTTGTTGCTGATCAAAGGCAGACAAGGGCAGCAAAAATGTTTATTAAAATGTAAATGGATTTTCTTATTTTTTGTATTGTATTATAAAAATGCAAAAGACGTTCCTAAGCTCAATAATGCGTTCTTGACGCATCTTCCGGGTCACAATTTCATTAGCCTGCGCCAAGCACATTAATTGGCTGTCAAGTTTAACATCCTTTTTTAGCTTTATAGCTGCTTTATGCTGCTCAAATCGAGTTTAAAGTAGTTGAGTAAAAACATGTAAATTATTTGCTTGTTCGTGTATACATTTTAGGTCAATTTTATAAGCTACAAGTTTTAACTTTCATCTTTAAAAAAGTTTTGACAAAAGGGTTTGTAATTAAAAGAAGGTCTGCCAGGAAATGAGATTATATTTTCATTTAAAAAAATATAATCGAACTAAAAAATGTCTTTGTTCCTTTTTTATGCCCGAAGGTAATGCTAGTTTTTTGACTCAAAAGTATGATATAAGTTAGGCAAATCGTGGCTTTGAAAGCATACATTAAAAGGGTATATAAAATTGAAAGGCACAATCTCACCAGCTTGATTATAGGGTATCTTCGTATAGATTTCTTTATATGCCTGTGTTTTTTGTTGCAGGGCGTTTCGGTAGCAATATGTTTGTTTTATATATTTCACTTTGTGTTGACAGCAATGACCCACAAGCATAAATCATCTTTCTATAGACAAATATTGAAAATTTTTCAGCACAGAGGCAACTGAGAATTTGTGTGTGTGTGCACCTTTTTTTTTTGTTTTTGTGAATAACCAGGCAACCAGTTTAAATCCCAAGTTGCTGCAAAATCTGAAAGCTTTGATGTCTGCCCTACGTTTTATTTAATAAAATAAATAAATATGAAATGAAACGTTGTCTACACCAAAAACTGATGTTTTTAGTCTGGGCGTGGCCCAAAAAGACAACTTGAATAAGGGATATTTATGCAAACAGAATGTGAACTAATTGAAATACAATTTATGAAAGCATAAATTAGTCTCTAGAACTCACAAGGCAAACAATCTCAAGAGGACTTCAGCGCTTTAAGGAAATCCAAAATTTACTTATGAATAAGAAAAGAGCTTTCAACAGACACAAGCAAATATGTACACTTTAAAAAAAAAAAAGAAAAGAAATGTTGACATAACATTTTGAATATATTTGCGGTTTGAATAAAAATTAAATTGGGAAAAGTGATGTGTCAAAAGTAGATTACTCATATTTTTATTATATTTCGTGCACAATAGATCTTTGTAAATTTTTTTTACAATATTCAAATAAAACTTTACTTTAGACACAAATAAAAAAAGCCACAAAATTTTTATAAATGAGACGAAAAATTCCAAAATTAAGAAATCTTAATCGCTCATAATTGCATAATTTTTTTATATTTTATTTATTTATTCATCATTCGTCAGTCTTCATTTTAGACTATGACATGACTTATTTTATACGCAATATTTTATATTTCAAAACAAAAAAACAAATGCATGAATGTTTTTCTCAAAGTATGTCTTAAACAAATTCTTCTAAAGTTTCAATATTTAACATGTTTCACCTTAAAAAAAACGGCAGCTGAATTTATAAGCGAGATTGTTTCATTTTTCAAGTTTGATCGAACCTTTTAAACATTGTTTGTACTTATATTATAAAACGATGTGCTTAGTTTCTTATATTACCTTTTATAAATGGGTTAAATTTTTATGATAAATTACTATGGGTATTATTATTATAATTTTTTTCAAGTGTATGCATACATTTAGTATGTATGTTTATAGTGCAAATGGGCAAGAGCGGAAACATAGACAACACAGAGGATGCAGAAGCATCAGATGCCTCAAAGCATGCAACAGCTTTTGAGTGTCTCATGTGTGCGTCAGACCAAGGAATTTGTCACATTCAAAACATTGATGTTCCTGGTATGTAAACAAATAGGTAGGCAGGTGTGTGTGTGTGTGTGTTTCTGACACACAACTGGTCATTTGTTTGGTTTGAGAGCATACATGAAAAATGTCAATGTCAGCAGACAGAAGTACATAAGTCTTTTTTTTGGCGATTATTAAGCCCAAACTTGATGTAATCGCGCATATATTGCTATATATTCCGCTATGACTGACTGCGGCCACAAAGTTTTCTTGGCTGGCTGACAAAAGTTAACAAAAAAAAAAGAAAATAAAAGCGAGCACTAAAAATGATGTAGCCTGACAGCTGCGACCAGGCTCGCCATTGTCCTTGCCAAAGTGGGTCAGTTTTAGCATAGTAGTATGTTAGTTGTTTTGTGGGCTTATTGATTGTCAGAGCGTGTGGCGTTGACTGGTCGTTGAGGATCTGTACAGGACACGCCTTGTGTCCTAGGGCATATTTTACATACTCATATTGCAACTGCTGTGATTTTAACAACATGCTCAAATTAGAAACCGGTTGTGAAACGCAGTGAAGTGCCCTCAGGCCAAACATTCAACTAATTGAAGTTTAGTTGAAATATGCTGCATTTGACATGTCCTTATAAGCAGAGCTATCTGTTAACTATCCCAAAACATAAGCTAACTGCAGGCATAATCAATTATATATCTCAGACAAATTCCAGCCTGACATGTAGAAAATCACATCTGACGTAGCATAAAAGCTGTTGATAATGACGATGATGATGATGATGATGATGATGTTATGTATGGCATTAATATTGCCATGGCTGCTATTTCCGATTATCATAAGTTAATCACATGGCCCAAACCAACCGCAAACGAGTGACAAACTGCATACTTGTGGCTGTCCCAGCTAATGCAATATCTTTTGGTCTTACCTAACCGTCATCTACACGACTTTGCGGTTAACTAAGTGCCTAAGTATATCTGTTTAGTACATGTACTTAGTATATGTGTGCTGTAAGCTTACACATCTGTTGAGGTTTTTGACTCAACTACGTAAATTTAATTATATCGCATTTAAATGGTATTAGTATCACTTTGTAGCTAAGCTGTACTCAAATTTCTAGCTGCTTGTCAATAATGCAAAACTGTACTCAGCAGCTTGTACATTTAAAGATTTACATTTCACAAAAATATATTTAACATTTTTTTTAATACGATTATAAATCTTAATTAGGTTTGATTATCTTTTAGTTTCTCAGCTCAATTCTTTGTTGTCTCTGTTTGCATTTGCAACTATTTTTTTCACTTATTTATTCCTAACTTTATGTCTGCTTTTTAATTGAAAAACGAAATCACTTAATGCACATACATACATAGATAATTTCGAACTCGAAAAGTTAATTTAGCGCTATACATGCAATTGCATTGACAAGCAAAAGTTCAACTATCCACTATTCAACAGTCAATTGTGCAATTGTGCATATTTAAATGCTTTTAATTTAATGTTTTAAATAGAAATCAAAAGATTGAAGTTTACAGTAGATATGAGCAATAACGTAGTAACTGTGACTAAGTCACTGAAAATTATTGTGAATAAGTATTAATAGTCACCTGGTCGCAGTCACAATTAAGAGTTTCGATACCAATCAAAGTATCGATAACTATAACAGTTTTGTTAACAGTCACAACTTTTTTTTTAACAGCTGTTAATAAACATATTTTTGCAAAAGTGCAGAATAAAAATGTTATGGAAAGTAGGCTTTTGCGAAATTTGTTTAATTATCTAGCCAACCATACCGCCAGTATATTTTCAAAGTCACAAAAAATATTATTAGATCGAAAATTTTACTTTTACTAACAAAAAACCAGAAATGTTAACATTTTTTAGTTTTTTCTTATAAAATTAGCAATTAAATGTAAAATCTTAATAATAGCAACATTTTATATAAATTGAAACGGTTTGCCAGAATTTCAATTTAATAGTATAGTGCTCATCTCTAGCGCATATATAAATATATATATGTAGTGTATATTTAAGGATAGCACAATCCCAATACCCTTACATCTCTAGACTGTGTATAATAAGAGCTGATTAAATTTTGCAACGACTGCAAATTAAAGTGAAAACAATTTTAAGGGCGTCTACACAAAGTGCAAGCACAGACACATGCATTGCTACAGGGTGCGGACAAAAGTTGATCCTTTGCCACACTCACACACACACACACCCCCATCTAGACACTCTCTCGCACACACACACACACACGTCCAAGTTTAACGCAAATAAATTGCACATTCAGTGCAAAATTAACACAGAACGACAAAAAACTGGGCGAGGCCATTTGGGGGGCAGAAAAAAGAGAGAAACAAAAAAAGCAAGTATAAATGCTGAAATTGAAAGCTCCCGACTGGGGTATACTCTATGCCAAAAAATATATATTGTTTAATTTAATTGAACAACCCAATATACTCTTTATTCTTTAACGCATAAAAAAAATAGCTAGCAGCAGCATAACGAAGCTTAAACAGAAAATTATGTGAAATCCACAAATGCGGGAACTGGCATAAGTAAAAGGAGAAAAAGCCAAAGCTAAAGCCAAGTGGCCAATGTAACTAACTAGCTAAAGTCAGGATACTAACGCGGCCATGCTTTTGGGGCAGCTGGCGATTCCTTTTTATTTTTCGCCCACATAAGCAAGAAAACGTGAAAGGAAGACAACTTCATAACTAATGTGATAGCAGCGAAGCGAAGGATATCCGTTGGGTCATTGGGCTGCTAGATTGGAGTTTCAGTTTCAGTTTCACAGTTCTAACTTGTCTTTATTTTAATATCTGGGCCTGGTCTGCTACTTGGCTATGCACGGAACGTTCCGGCTGACCCAAAGTCGCGCCTGGCATTCAAATTGACAGCATTAAACTTAACAATTTGGCTGGCCAAGGCTGTCATAAATATGATAAGGGATGGCAAATACACAACAAGGGGCTGTCATGCATCCCCCAGCTCGAAACTGTTGCTGTATCTTAATTAATAAGTCAATAGCTGGTTGCTTAAGGCAGCTTACAGGCATGTTTGCAGCATTTTTGGAACACGAAAAATAACTAATTCATATTCAGCAATGTCTGACAAAAGCAATTTGCTCAGTATATAGATACAAACAATTCGCCAAGAACTTGGAATATTCGAGTAAAATGTGCTTAAATAGGAATTATTCTATACCAAGTTTGAAGTTGAGGTAATGCTAACATATTTCATATAAAATATGTACTTTAGCAGAGTATGACATCTCAGAATTTATATTAAAAGACTAGCCGACGAATGTGTGAAAGAACTAGGCTAATACTAATGCAACAAGTTAGTAAGATAATTTAAATAAGCCGCTTAGTGCCTTGGCTATGTCTGTGGCCAGCTGTTCATCTTCTTTATCAGGATAAAGTCTAATTTATATTTTTACAAAACAGCGGTATTAGTTTTGTTGTGCCCGTAAATTTTTCTTAGAAAATCCCAAAGGATTTTTAGCGAGGTGGAACAATTATTTGTTATATTCATATTTAAAAAAAAATACTAGCTAAGTTGTAAAGGAGTTTTACAATAATTTGAAGTTGATATTTTATTATTGCGAAGTTATTTATGCTAGACTAATACTTTTAATCAGAAATTAACAGATGTAAAAGTGTGGGGTTTCTAATTAAAACTCCGTTTATGTTTATGTAACATAGTAAATAATTTTGTGTATAAAAGCTTATTAATTAATAAAACAAAAATATAGTGCATTATTCGACTATCCCGTGACGCCTTAAATATCTTTTAGTTCGATGAGCAACAAAGGCAATTTAATAATTTATATTTAAGTGATATGAAAACCTTATAATACCAATTAGTGAACAGTGTTCAACGAACTTTTCTATAGGGTAGAAATGGCATGACAATATCAGCATGCTCTTCGCTCAATAGTTAAGTATAAAACATGATTTGTTTTGTCCTTCAGACACATTGAAAGAATGTCAGAGCAATGTTGGCCATCAGTTTTCATCTGAGACTCAATTCTGTTGTTATTTTTGCTGCTGTTGCTGCTTAATTTTGTTATGAGTTTTATGCACATTTACGCCATTTCATAAAATTTTCATAATGGCTGCCTGCATGCATGTGTGTGTGTGTATAAGTATGCGGGTGTATGTGTGTGTATATATCATCGAGTGACTGACAGCGTCGTTTCAGTTTTTTTTTATAACGTCATCGTCACGGGAACTGCTGCGTCCCGTTGCCTGCCCTAATGGCGTAAATGTTCAATAAAGTGGCTTTTAGCACTTTTACACACACACATACACACACATACATACTACACACACAGAGAGAAAGATATACACAACCAGACCGGAAGGCAGAACTCATGTGTTCGTTTGGTTTGCTCGTCAATGACTTTGAATCTGCGCTCATTCTGTTTTTAGCAGGCTCTACACGCACTTTATGTGCTTTACCTTTTCAAATAAATTGAATGGGCATATTAATTTAATGCATCGGTGTGCGAAGTCGTGAATAATGCACGATACGGCCTAAGTGTAGTTGAATATGGGCATTTAAGTGTTTATACACTCAGAAGAAAAAAAAAATAAGAGAAAATAAGAAGATCAAAAAAAAAAGGCAGCAAGCTCCTTTTAACATAAATTTGTGCCTTAAACTTGAATGAATTTCTTTTGAACATTAAATATTAGAAATTCGATTTAAAGTTCTATAAATGAAATAAATTTTCTAAAGGGGTACTTTACTCTTTCCATTTGGAAAAATTGTAAAAATTAATAATGAGTTTTGTAAAAGACACTCACATCCATTTAATTTCATATTGTTTATTATAGGCAAATACAAGAAAAACCCCCAGATAAACAAATACACTTGATGACTGCTCACATCAATTTACAATAACAAATATGGGATATTTTATTTTAATTCTTTTTTATTATTATTTTCTATCTCATTAATTTAAAAATTTCAGCAGCAGCGCATCATATTGTCGCCTATGCTTGCGTTTTATTTATTTCTGTTTATTTGTTTAGCTACGCATTTGAAAAACAATTAATTTGCCTGCCCGATTGCAAAATTTGTCTGTGTTGAAATTTGTTTTGAAAATAAACACTCTCACATTGCCCAGACATGACCACAATTTTATGCTTTGACTGATGCGTTCAGTCTTTCCAGCTCCAGGCGAGCACATGTTGTTGCCCATTATAAATGTAGACATATACATAAGTATATAAAATACAAAATAATAAAAAAATACATGCAAATTTCTATATTGCCATGAGCTCATTTTTAATTAAAAAAAAAAAAAAACAGCCTATACAAAGTCGCTTAGATGGCAGCTGAAAGATTGCTCTATAAAACTTTTCACATGACGCACAGACAAAACTGATAAGTGAAAATCTTCGAAAGCGTTAAAAATTTATTGCCAAAACTATGCTAACAAATAGAACACATACAATATTTATTAATACTTATTACTATGAAAACTTTGTGTAGTATTTTGTGAAGTGGATGATGCCACATCCTGCCTGCCTGCCTACACGCACTCTGCCCAGGCTTAAATATAACTTGTGTCATTCAATTATTTTGCTATTAGTTATTCGTGACGCACCTCTTGAGTACGCATGCCCTCACGTAATCTCCTTCCACCCACGTCTTGAACTTCAGCTCCAAGCTCCAGTTTCAGCTGGCAACTGGCATAAATGCCTCTACTCCATCTCCATGATTAATAAATGTCGACCGCAACATTACTGACACCTCAAAGACAACACAACGTCGCGTCGTTTGGACAAAATATGTTGCGGCTTTTCTACTCCAAGACTTTTGTCCCCGGCACACATACTAAGTAAGTGCACTTTGCATGTTACAAGCGTACGCAGCTCCTTTGTCACAAACAGGTGACAACAAGTACATACATGTACATACGTGTCAAGGGATCTGGGCTGGAGCAACGAGGCAACAATTGAAATGAAATTTTAGAGCAGCTATAGAAGCGTACATACTTCAGCGTAAGCAAATGCCATACCAGAGTCAGGCTTCCTTGTGGTCTTCTTGTGGTTTTCTTTATCATGAATTTTGCACACTTTGGAGATTGGACGAAGCAACGTAATATATTAAGATGCTGCAAAATGTGGCAAATACATACTTACTCATAACTAACAAATGGTTAAGCTTATGCTAGAAAATGTCATTATAAAGTTTATAAATATATATGTATAAGAGGGGTGAGGAAAATCCGTTTATGTAAATGTATATTTAATGCAGGGATCACAATTTATATAATTTTTATGTACTATTAAATTAAATTATGAGCTAAGAACTATTTATGAATTTTTTCATTAAAATTGGCTATAACTTTATTTTTGCCCTGTAAATAAAAGTTGATAGTAAAAATTATTTATCAATTTTATTTGAATATAAAAGCTATTTTTAAATTTTTATTTGAAATATTAAAAATTGAAAATAAATTTTGAATATTTTCTGAACCGCGCTGTGTATTTTAAAAGTTGATATACCTATGAAAAGGTATTGAGATCATATTTATTTACTAAGCTTCGAAACCCGGAACTTACATAAAAGTAGCTTGAAAAATTTATATACCCCTTTACAGCACAATAAAACTAAACTCTTGTTTTAAACATACTTCTACATATACAAGAATATGGCATATTTAAACATTTTATTTCTAGTTTTCTTTGTATATTCTTGATGAGCTAATCTATAATCAGACCATTTATAATGTATTCATATTTAGACGCACACACGTGCAACCTTTTTGTCAAATTCAATTAATTAACATTTTTTGTATCTCTTTAAACCATATTTCATTCTAGATAAACGTGTCAACGTACGACGGCCACACCCAGAGACCAACAAATCCAATCAGGCACAAATTTGACAACTTCAAAGGCACAAAATTCTCAGTTCGCCAAGCCCAACCTTGAAACTAAATGAAGCCTGTGTGTGTAACTGTGCCAAATACCACCACAACGCTGGATCTTAGACGACGGCCACAAATTAGCCAGCCTGACGTAGATTTGCAAGTTTGAAAAGATCCTTCGGTTTATCAAATAGCTCAAACTCAGTTGTTAGCAAGTAAAGGCTACACAGTTTGATACACAAAAGCAGCGAGCAGGCTAAAAGCAACGTTGCATATTTTTTTGAAAGCGCCAAAGGATTCATTAAAAAACCGCCAACCTGGAACTAATGGAATTAGAGAATATTGTGGCCAATACGGTCTACTTGAAAGCAAGAGAAGGTGAGTCAATTCCAACCAACATGCGCATTCACATTCACTTTCACTATTAAAACCAGAAAACTACTATCGAAAAATACCACAGTCTGCTTTTAGGCAACAAAGCCTCATAGAAATAGAGAGAGAGAAAGAGAACTTGAAGTGCTTGTGTTGGCACCTTGTTCTCCAGCCTGAGCCTCATCGATTTTTGTTGCTTGGTTGTCACCGTTGTTGGTTCTTCTTCTTCTTCTTTCGGTTGTTACTATCAAAGCCGGGTGTTAATTGTATAGCCCTTCACAGTCCCTCCCTTACTGTCTTTTCGGGGTGGCTCAATACACCATGGAGATTTTTGATAACTTGTGACATAAATAATAAAATTAAAAAAAATTATTAAGTGTTTTAGAAAAAGTGAAAACATATTTTATTTTTGAATATAAAAATATCACACATTTGTAAAGATCGGATAGAGAAAATATAAGTTGTTTTAGACACAATTTGCTGTGGAAAAGCTTAATTACATTTTGACGGAAAATTATTTTATTTTCGACCGTACTGTCAACAGGAATTTTTTGTGTATATATATAAATTTAATTAAAATATATTTTTCTTACCTGGAGTTTTTCCCTTTTAACCTCTAAGCAATTAAAATCATTTTCTGTTGAAGCAGCACCTCTTAACAGCTGTTAACTTAACAGTTGTTGAATACGTATCATAACATTACTGTTATTTAACATTAAAATTAAATTTTTTGCCTGTTTTAATAGAATTTTTAATTTTTAATGACTTTCTACCCAAAAATGTCTTAATTTTGCACACAGTAAATACAGGGACTAGGTCCTGTACGGCGCCTGGTGCTGCGCTTTATCTAAAGTTAATGAAGCGTTAAATGTTTGCGCTCGAGCAACTTATTCATTTTCATGCTTCAGGTTACAGCTTTAAGTGCTCTATTTGACACAGAATTGTCTGATGCAAGAAGTAGCGTATACTTTGTCTTGGAGGTCACACTTCAATTGTAGGTTGTCGTATGGACAAGCGAGCAGGCAAGTTCAGTGTCAATGCCATTTGGTTTAATATAACAAAATTAAATCCTGTTTCTAGGCTATGCAATGCGTAAATTATTGGGAAATTATGCAGAAAAGTTCTTGGAATTTTTCAACTGCTTGAAGGTCACCTTCACAAGCTGTGTGTGTGAATGATTTGCCTTTTAGGTATTTTTATAGGTTTGGAGATATGTGTATCTACAGATTGCATGCATGATGACTTCTAATGACTGCACACGTGAATGAATTGCATAAATTACGTGTTGCAATCAGGTATAACTACGGTCTGCCATGTGCTATCATTTGCTTTGTCCAATCAAATATTTAATTTTTAGATTCAGACTGTGGCAGTTGAATAAATTCAAGTAAATATAACCAGCAAATCAAGCAGCCGATTGAATGTATCCATCAGATACTTTTGCTCGCCCGCTCAGCCGCTCAACAGATTTAAATGACTGAAACGTGCACGAAATTTCAATTTGTAGTAATGTAATATTTGAGAGCAGTTTCTAGATGTTTGCGAGGAATAGCATGAGAGGAAAAAAACATATTTGCAATAGATTTAACGAGCCAAAAAGTGAGTTTCAATGTATTTGTATTCGTGTTTGAAAGCAGCAAATCGCCGTCAGCAAAAGCCGCCGGCAACGGGAAAATTCGTAGCCGAAAACTTTTCATTTTCTTTTCACTTTTTTTTCTTTAGGTATTTTCTTGAAAAAAGTTTTGACTGCTATTTGCCATTCCAAATGTTATTGCAAACCTTTTTCACAAGAATTTGTAAGGCATTGCGAACACAATCGCCCCCTTATTATTTATTTATTATACCAAAAATTTTACCCAAAAATGAAATCTTATGTTTCAATATCACATTTCATGTCTGTGTTAATTGCAAGGTCATCTGTGCCCTTATTACATTTGGCCAGAGTTAAAATATAGTCTTGCCTGTGCTTCAAAATTCGCTTAATAAATGCTCTAGCTTATGCTATTGTAAACTAGATTTAAGTTATGGTGGTGCAATTAAATAATAATAAATTATGATAATAAATGCTCTGGCTGGATTTGTAATTCTCATAACTTTGACAAAACTGAACCAATTTCCATGCGAAATGTCCTTCTGACTGTTAATTCTATTGCTTTTTGAATAGACACTTAAATATTTTATTTTAGAAATTAAAAATATTCACAAGCCAATTTAAATATGTTTAAAATATGAAAGTTGGAAAGTAGATAAGTTATTTTGCCATGGGTATATATTTTTTTTTTTAAATTCCTAGAACTTTAAAATTTTATCAACATTTCATCAATTTTCCCGCGTAATATCTTTATTTCTATTATTTTCTCTTTTTCTTTGAGTTGGCAGTAAAATATAATTTTTGAAAATCAAATTTGTACTTTATTTCTGGCATCTTTAGCTCAAGCTTGAAAGATTTCAATAGAAATTTGTTTTTTCATATTTTTTCTATATATTAAATTCGTAGTACTTCATATCTGTCAAGTCTCTTTCCAGTTGTCGGCTGTTTTGAATGTTATCTTTAATAGCATATACTAAATAAGAATTCATCATTATATACGTCATAGAGTTGACTTATCAGCATCGTTCATTGATTTGGTTGTTATTGTGACCCTTAAGTCATAGCTCTGAGTTTTTAAAGCGCTGCTATTGGTTCGACTAAATTATCATGAAATGAAAACCAATATTTTGGGCTACGCCCCGTATTGAAATTCGCTTTTATATTGGGTGTGCTATAAAATCGCACACAACCTAATTGAATGCATTTCTTCTGTGTTCCAAAACCAAACCTCTAATCGCTTATATCACTTTTTGCTTCTTTTTTTTCCGCTGCGTAGTATTAGGGCAAGAATTATGTTTGCATTTGCATTTTTTTTTTATCGCATTAAAAAATGAGAACGCATTAAAATGAACGTCGTGAAGGGAGAAAAGACGTCGCCTTCGATGGCATAAATTTTGCCTTAATGCCCTGCCATAATGCTGATTATGTCGAAGAGCTGCAGAGGCAACAACTGAGGATGCGGATGTGGGCGCGGATGCGGATGCGAGTGCGACTGCAGTGACGGCAGCTGTGACAGTGCAAAACTGTCGCTTAAAGTTAGAAAGATGTAAAAAAAAAAATTTAATTTGACCGCCACTTGCAGCAATAAAAAATTAAATTTATAGCATGAATAGCCAATGAAAATCTCTATGATATTAAGAATCACATATCAGAAATCTTAGTTAAGTAAACTCAGTGGCAGCAGCGGCTTCTTTTAAGTATATTTTATAGAGTGTGCAATCTAGGAAAATTTTATTGCAACTTGTGGTTGAAAGTTACAAAGAACTTTAGCTGCATGTTTAATATTTTTTCAGATACACTGAGTGAAAAATTACGTTTTAAAACGAAGAACAACTGATCGTTAAATATATATATAAAAATAAAGCCAAGAAAGTGTTCGGGAATTCATTACATCGGCTGGGACGATTTAGCTTAAATTTTTTTTTATTTGTTCATAATTGTCAAAAGGAAATTTTTAAAGAAAATTTTAGGACAAAGCATCGCGCGTGGGATCAATTAGTTTATTATATTTTGTTCTTCATTAATTGTTGCACTTTTACCATAATAAGCAATTGCAATACCCCGCTGAAAGGGTATGGAGGGAGTTAAATACTTGTAGTTTTTTTTTTTTGTTGTACACCAAACGCGTTTACCTGTCAAAATTTTTTTAAATTCCCTTTTGAAGTCTCTAATTTTGGCTACTAACCTTAAATAAATGTAAAATTAAATTTCCGATAAACAAGCGCAAATAAAATAGCTACGGCATTTTAATAAATAAAATAAATTAAATTATTCCCATGATAAATTTATCAACACAATTGCTTTGCACTTTGTTAGGGAAATGGAACACAAGTATGATTGAATGAACTTGTTTAACTTGACGACTATTCTGTAGAACTACAACACACGAAGGCTGCATGTAAGCACACACACCTACACTTATACATATATCCTTGCATATGTCCTGTGCATTATTTGCCGCAGACCCATTGTGCTTACCAGTATCCCAGTTGGCAGTCCACTTGAGTTAAGCTCCATGTTGAAGTTGGTTCAATGACCGTTGGTCAAGTCAACAACTTGCGTCGGCTGAAGAAACTGGCCGCGATGCCCACAATACACGCCAATTTATTTGAAGTGGGTGTGCGAGTGTGTGTGTATGTGTGTGTACAGTTTGTGGGTATGACATTATACTCTTTATCGGGCTAACAAGCCTTTAGTTATGTTATATGCTAAGCAGCTAAAAAATACAAAACTTGTTGTTAATTATCGCACGCAATACAATGCAACAAAAGCCGTTGGCGCAGAGGCGTCTCATGTCCAAGTTGTGTGTTGTATGTTGTGTGTTGGTTGTGTGTCTTGTTTTGTGTTGTGGTTGTTCTAGTTGAGCGCACATTTCAAACACGCTAATTACATGTAACAGCTAGACTGTCAGTCTGTCAGTCAGCCAGTCAGTCTTTTCGTCAGTTATTCAAGCAGCCAGTTTTGAATTTTCAGTTCAGGCAGCATTTTATCAACAAGTGTGAGCCCTGATTGCCTTGCAACATGTCCAGACCTGCAACAGAGGACATCACGCAGCCTTTGGGGCATTATCAGTGGGTGGCACTCATTGCGGTTTGTGGTGTCTGTGGCTGCTTATCTGCAGTTGCCGCACGTATCGTAGCAACCACAAAAGCAAAGTTGCATCATTTGCAACAACTGCTGCATCATCTGGAGTCTGCTTTCTCTCTCTCTCTCTCTCTGTGTGTGTTGTGTCCCTTTTGCTGCATGTAATTGCAATCAAAGCGTTTGTTGTTTGTTGCAAATCGCAGACTTCGTTGATTGGCAACAAATGTCATCAGTACGTCGAGTATGTGGCACGCATGAAATCCCATTTAATTATATGCAAAATGTTGCCAATAAAATATGTTAGCTGTCAGTTCAGCGTTGAATATATATTCGCTAATGGGGGAAACATTCTATTGTTTTCATTATTCATTAACACTTGACGTTTATAAAATCAAAAAGCATCAGGAAATACTCTTCTAGTAAATCAATTGTTATGCATATGTTTTTATTAAAAAATAACAGAGTATTTAATTGTCGAACTGTCATGTTTTTTTTTTTTGTACTTATTTCTGTTTGCCAATGCGAAAGAACTTCGACAGATTGGCATTAAAAACCTATAACAGATGCTGTTTCTTTTGCTTGAGACGAGAGGCAAACGCTTTTATTATTATTTTTTGACGTAGGCAACAAAAAACCGGAAAGGAGAGGTTTTTTATACTACCGAAATTTAAATACCCTTGCCAACAGCACAATTACTGCAAAATAAAAAGTGTTCTTGATAGATCATACCTTTGGCAGCTATATAAATTAATTATTCGATTTAAAGCAAATGTTGCGAAACTTGAATTTTCAGGCGTCAAAAGCCATAGCTGCTTGTACGCCATAAATTATATTATTCATAATATTATATATTGTATCTAATATTAATAAATAAAATAAAAAATAATTTTCAATAAAATATTACTGGTTCAAATAGTACACCAAACTTTTCTAAATACTGTTGATCGACTCAGATCATCATAATCTTGATCATATGAGGTTAAAGATTGATATTACTCTCAGTAAGTGTATCAAAAATACCCATACTACGGCGCCAGTCACTAAAAATGTGTTTTAAGTGACGCGTTGCTGCGTCAGCAAATGAATATTTAATCGGCATATTTAATCAGCGGCCTTTGGCGTATACGTAATTCAGCAAAATTATGAATATTAACTGTTAGTATGTAGCACAGTGTTATAAAGTCCATTAGTTGATTCTATAAATTAGTCAATATGTAGGTTAACCGTGCACATTTATTTCTAATAATAATATTTTGTCTTGCTTTAATAGTTTGCTTTACTCTGAGATAAATATTTATAGATATTATTATTTGTGTATTTTAAATTTCTACGCACTTGTCTGGTTTTTTGTTTTGTGTGTTTTATTTCTTCATGTTTTTGTTGAATTGTAATAAATATCTGCTATTTGTCTTTAATTGTTGCCGCTTTTGTCAGACACTTGAATCGTCGTGTTTTTGGAAACTGCGACATTCGCTCAATGCTTGATTGTGTGTCAATTAAATGCATTAAATTCAATAAAACATATTTTTGGCATCGACATAATGTAAATTGCTTGTATTGTGTCACTTTTAAGAGAACAATATGTGAATATTTTGCAAGTGGACCGAAGAGCTGCTTGTCTGGCAATCATTTATTCACATGAATTTAACGTTCATTTGACATATTCGAAATTGTAAATTAAATCAACAGCTTTTAGCTTTTATTGAATGTGATTTGAGAGAAATGTGAAATTGCAATTATTAAGGATTAGATTCCTTAAATTCTACAATTCTAAATTTGAATTCCTTGGAATAATATAGAAAGGCAGATTAAAATTAAACAATAAAGAAAAGTTTCATTTGATTGAAAACAATTTTATATTGTTTATTTGAAAGTAAATATATATTAAATTGTCTAATAAACTTTTATAAAATTTAGAATTTATTTTAAGCAAAAATTGAGTAGACTTTGAATATTTCATTCATAAACTACAATTAGGTTTAATCATTGATAAAGTTAATAAGGCTATAAAAATATAACGCATCAATAAAACTACAATGAGAGTAGCTCTTAAAGACTACAGATTCCATTGCTCTTCAAAATATTTATTGCAAAAAATATATAAAAATATTATGAACAAGAATAAAAAATCAATTCACATAATTGTGAGCACGCAATGGCGTGTGCTGCCCACAACAAGTACGGACACACCTACGGGTATTTATATAGTTATATATATAAATGTATAGTATATAGATGTATTCACATAAATATTCAATACACTTACTACATATTTGGGAAACAAAAGAAGCCGCTGTTATTGGGGCAGATAAGCAAATCAAATTATGCAGCATTTGTCTGGCACGAGCCAGAACGGCCATAAAGTAAAATTTATTGATTGTTTTGACAATTAACTTTTATTTTGTTTTATTTATATGGCAGTGCAAAAAAAAAAACAAAATAATTTTAAATGCTGCTCAGTCAATATGTGATATGTTTACATTTTGCCCAAAAGTTTATTTCAATTTAATATGAAGGCTGCAACAAACGTGCCAAAATCATACGCCCACTAAAGCCAAAAGGTGATGCGGCAGTTTTAGCCTTGGTATCAGTGATTAATTTGCCGGCAATGCGTTGTCGTCGTATGCGCAATGAGGGTGAATTCAAAAGACCAGACTGATTTGTCTTTGTTAAGCAGATACCAGCAACACTATCTGTAGGCCCCACAATATTCGGGTAAAGATTCAGCTTCAGCAGCATGGGACTTTATGATTGATGGGCACAAGGCGCTGTCAGCTTTTAGGCATTTTACGAGCACTTAAACAACGGGCAAAAACCGGCAGCTGAATTTAGATACCGTTAAATAAAAGTAACGCCCATAGTTTGCAGCTCGTATACGAGAGAATGTCCATAAATATATGTATATGTATATATATATATATCTATATATACAAACATATATACATGCATACAATAAAATATTAGAGTTGTGCGATATTGTGATATAAATTGTGATTGCTACTTTGAAATAGCAGTGACTATGCTCCTCATAAAATATATTGTTTTTTGGTTAACAGTGTCGATTTACTATATAATAAATATATTCTATTAAAAATATTTTGATTCTATTTACATAATTTATCGGGTGTTGCAGTTAGTTTCAAAATTTGTATTTATGTAGAGCGTTCATTTCTATTCTAATTCTATTTTTTGAAGTGAAGATAGTAAAATATATTTCAGTTATAAAATCTAAATCAAAGAAGCTTAAATAATATAATTAATGCTGGAAAGCTTAAGCTATAAAGCAAAGTTAACTATTGGCCCAAAAACTTAACCAAAATTGCACATTTCATTCTTTTCATGAATATTTTTTTGGCTTAAAAGTCAGCCCTTATTTTAAGCTGTTCAATATCAAAATATATTCAAAATATTAACAAAATTGGCAGCTGTAACTGTTTTAATTAAAACTGTGCTTTCATTTGTTGATTGTGACTCTGTGACCAAACATATCTAAACTGTGACTACAATTGCAGAGTAACTGCAAAAATAGAAACTTAAATATTTAGTCACAGTTTTACATGATATTTTTTAGTTACTGCAACTCGGTCAAACAACAATATTGTTCAGTTCTAATAAATATGCGAAAGCACTTCACTTCACTTCACTTGATCCTGTTGGACGTGTTTTATGTGCTGGCATAAAAAGAAAACTTGGAATATTTTATGCTTGTGACCGTCATGAAAATGTAAGTGATGCTCTAAACAATTTTGCTGATGAAATGAAATTGAGTTATTCCATGCCGCACACTGGCACCAAATGCTTACAACAATTGTTCAAATTGTTATTATGAATATGCATGTCTATAGGGATTATTTATTATTCTAGTTTTGAGCACACTGTGCACACATTTTTTGAGACGTGTCGTATGCGCAATTTTGCAATATAAATGACAACATTTCAGGTTTATGACAGTGTTTTTTTTTTGTTGTTTTTTTTTTCGTTGTTGTGTTGCGTGTTACGCATATCAATTTCAATTCAATTTTTGACAGCACACATTCAACACACATTGTACATTCCACAAACGCAATGCAACTAAAATTTCCAAATGCAGCCAATGCACATTTGTATTTAACAAAATTTATTGGTTTGGCCAATGTGCCAGCTACTTGAAATGTTGTCAACAACTTTAGCACCAGGCACAGTTACAATTCCCCAGGGTAAATAAATAAATGTCAACGGCAAAAGGTAACCAAACCAGGCGACTCAACTTGGCTGGATGTGGATGTTGCCGCCGTTAAGCCTAAAAAGCAATTATAAATTGCAATGACAGCTAGATACAGATACAGATATATAGTACCAAGTACTATGTGTCTCTTTGTATTCATTTGCGTTTGGAAATTGCATTTCTGCTTCATAGGCATAAAACACAATAGAAGTAATACACACACAAATCAGTTTGAAGTATTTGCAACAAAAATTGCACAAAAAAATAAATAAAAGCAAGTAGCTTGTAAGCTACCAACTGTAATATACTCTATTGCTATTTTATTTTTAATGCACATTTTCTTTCCAACTCATAAATGGATTCTATATAGAATTTTATGTGTCAGATTTAAATATGAACCCATTTTTTTTATTCATATCTTTTAATCTTTCTTAAATTTCAATCAAAAGTTCATTCGGTAAAAAAAAGCAAAACCCCATTAAAAGACAAAACAGAGTATCAGAAAAAAGATTCTGTTTAAAAATTGATTTTTATTTTTATTGATAACAAAAGCTCAGTGTCAAGCGCTTTGCAAATGCAATTTCAATTAAATTCTCGAGCTGCCATTGCAATTGGAGCTGTCTGCAACAATTTCAATGGCGGCCTTTGGATGATTTGTATGGTTTGGTTCATTGGATACTTGATTGCTTGACTCTCCCAGTTGGTCCCATGTGGCCGCAATGCCGCAATATAAATGGCAACTCAGCTCAAACAAATAACAAATGCTGCAATATTCGCAAGTGCAGCAGCTAAAATGATCATAAAACAATGCACCAGTCGTCGGGCACAGTGGGAATATAATATAATATACATTAAAAATTTGCACAACATTTTCTTATTTTTGTTTAATTCGCACAGCGTTTCATAACTTGTACAAGACAATTTAAGTATTTAAATTTAACGACCTTTAGCATTTAAAAATATTAAATAAAAATACATAAAAAGTTTAAAACAGTAAAACTATTTGTAAAATGAAAATTTACAGCTAAAATTGTAACATTTCCAATGAATCTTTTAGTTATGAAATGACCAAAAATTTTCTTAGAATTTTTTATGGCTAGTAAAAAGTAAACAATTATTTTATGAGCGTTAAACTAAATTAAAAGAAAAATAATATATAAATGTTGTAACGTTTATGCCATAGAATTTAATACTTTTTTATATATGCTATTAAAATGTCACAAAGAAATGCAAAATATAATAAAAAATACATAAATAGATTTGATTTTCCACAAAGTAAACTAACAAAAATTCATGTAAGAAACGTATTAAAAAGACTCTTAAAATATATTTTTTTTTAGAATTTTGCCCAGTTTGTTGTTGCATTTATCCATATATACAATATAATATATGTACATGTAGAAAAATAATAATTTGTTATAGCTCTATACATGCATTAATCTTTCTATACTGCTGCCATCCGCATCTCTTTGTCATTGTGTGGTATTTTGCAAAAACCAAATGCACCAAACATGCAATCAAACATAAAATGTTAACATGCCTCAGAGCAGCGGGGTATAGAGTGCTGGATGGGGTTGGGAATATTGTCTTGAGAGAGTGTGGCTGCCACAGCGCACTTGGAACGAGAGTTCACATTCGCAAAGAAACTACTGGCAGTCAGTGCGCCATATGGGCGACTTGAACTCTGAACTACAAGCTAGTAGCATATGGTTTTATTTGCTGTGTTCTTATTGCTATTTGCCGAGTGTTGCATGCAGTGCATGAAAGCAGAAACCAAAGTGAGCAACTCTCTGTGGCAAGCAAATACAGTTGCAAATTATTTTTTTTTTTTGGTTTTTGGAAATTAACATGTAATTTGGCTAATTGTGGTGAAAATGATGCTGTGATGTTAATGGCGCTGCCAAATGCCATTGGTAATTGAAGAAGCTGCCCATTCAATTACATTTCAAAATTTATTAGCATGCTTGAGTGGGCATAACGTTGCGTATGAGCGATTACGTATACGCCACCACACAGAAGATTATGCGAATTTAATTATAATTGCGCTTAGTACACTAATGCGCTTCTGTGGTTAAATACATTGTGCATAAAGCATAAACCAACTGATGTAATTTGCTTAACACACACACACACACACACACTTACGCAAATACGCATTTGTTTATGTACATATGTATTTACAGCTAGACGTGTGATATAAGCTTATACAGATGTAGAAGAGCGTTGATAACATTGTGATGCATTGCCAGGCAACTGTCAATGCATTTTGCTGTCTCACTTGAAAGCAGACGTCAGAGAACAGCGCCACAGGAGGAGCATTGGCCATATTGCCAGATTGCCAGCTTGACAGTTTGTCAGATTGTTAGAGTGTCAGATTGTGAGATTGTCAGATTGTCAGCTTGTCAGTCAAGCTGTTTATTTGCACTTTGCCCTCACATATGCTAAATATAACACACAATAAGAACGTAAATAAGCTAAGCCAATGCCAACAAATGTCACAGAGCAAAAGCACAACTCACACACACGGGGCTTGATAAGCGTTTTTAAGCGGCTCTTTTAATAAATTTTAATTTTTTGTTTTTGTTTTTTTATATATATTGTTTTTGACTGTCAACAGGCCTTATCAATCAAAAGTGCTTATATTCCAAAGGCAATTGTGCTTTTGTATGAGCATTCGAAAATTAATTTTAATTAACTTTCATTGTCATAGTATCACTGCGCGAAAAAATTAAATTTTTGTCATGTTTTCAAAGCGTATTTTATATATTAACGGTTGGTGTGAGTAATGAATATATTGTGGTTGTCGTTCACATTTTAATTACAATCAGTTCTGCAAGGACTACAAGTCAAGGATTATGTGTCAGGAGATACGTTAACATAGTGAAGCTATAATAATCAAATTTAAAATAATATTTTATTATTTATTCGAATGAATTTATAAACGAAATGATTTATTATTTTCAAGATTTTTAATTTTTAATTATTGTTGAATTATTGCCCGCAGCGGAAAACGTAAATAACATTTTAAATTATAAAACAACATTAAAATAATAAAAACAGAAATGTTTATAATTTTTAAAGTATAAAACATTTTTAAAATATAGTTATTAAATACGAAAAAAATCTATTTAAATTTCATTTGAAAAATGTATTTCTCTAATTTTTTTTGCTTACGTCAAATGCTTCACATCATTAATAGACTAAAATATAAAAGTTTGCAATGTGCTTTAAGCAATTTGCTCAATAAACTTTATCTTAATTGTGATTATGAACTTTACCTAATTGCAAGAAAACTGTGGGTGTTGCAAAATAACAGATTGCAGTTTCCTAATTACGACAAGTAATCAAAAAACAATTATCTATCAAAAGTCTTAAAAGAAAAACGATGTTGAACATGGTATTTAATTGTTGGCTTTTGTTTTGCATTTAATTTCGTTTTATCTACTATTTGTATGCACATAAACTATTCAAAATAAACAATAAACCATCTACAAAAGCAGGATTTTGGTATAAAAGCTTATTCAATTAACTTGGCTCTTCACATTTTGCAATGTTTGTATTTAAATTGTTGTATTTTCTTTAAAAACATTCGCCTGTTTTGCATATTTATAGCTAAATGCATTGTTTGGAATGAAATCTATAAATCTTATAGCATTTTCATTTGCCAAACAAACTTTGATTGAATAAATAAACTGTTTGAGCTATATAAATAGTAGTTAAGCTAGTTTAATTATACAAACACAGGCAATCTGACAGAATTTCAAAAGTCGAGAAAGTGTGCAACAAAAATATTGCAACATGCTCGTTGCACGAAAGTCAAAGCCAATGCATTCGCTCATCAATCAAATCGCTGCAAAAAGCTGCAGCAAATGTTTGTTTATGATAACGAATGCAAATGCCGCAACAGGCTGAACGGCAAAATGGCAAACAGTAAACAGTTAACATCGATCATGTTGTACTGCTGTCAAATGAGCCACTTGAACAAGGCTAAAAGCCCGCCTCAATTGCGTGAGAATGCGGCATGTGTTTTCGAAGGCATATATACTCATAGTATGTGCAACATTTATAACTATTTATCTGCTTACAATCTACGCAGAATATATAGACAATTGCCACAGCACTTAACGAGTCTGTCATAGAGTTGTGTTAAAGTGTTCAGAATACATTGGATTGAACTAAGTATTCACTAAGCTGAACGAAAAAACAGTGAAAACCGTGCTTTTAAAAAATTAAGAAATTATATATTTTATTTTTTCGATTATACGAGCAGAAATCTTTAACAAAACGAGCGAATAAACTACACAACTATTCTAAATAAACTATCGATGGAACTAAGCAAATATTCTACACAAATATTTTAAACAAATTATTGATGGAACTTTGAAAACTTTGGAATTTTGAGTAGACTAACCTATCGCTCAAAATAATCCATGAAAATCAACGAAATCAAGACGAGCAATCAAACGTGCTAAATAAACGTACAAATAATCGCAACTCATTGAATAATCTCAAGTAAATAAACGAACGAGTGAACTAGGCGAGCGAACGAGTGTTTCAAATAAACGAACGAACGAACGAACGAACAAGTAAACTCAACAAACGAATGAACGAACAAGCAAACTAAACGGAGGAATAAGCAAACTCAACGAACGAACGAATAAACTAACAAGCTAACTCAACGAACGAGCAAACGAACTTAGAAATCAAGCAAGCGAGCAAATGAACAAATGAACAAGTAAACTAAAATTTCGGACCGAATGAAAAAATAAGCATATAAACTATGACTTTTTATTCCTTTAATAAAAATTAAACTATTCAACTGATTCCTTTAAAAAAATTAAACTATTCAACTGATTCCTTTAAAAAAATCGAACTATTAAACTGATTCCTTTTAACTGAACTAGAATCAACAACTCCAGTCAATGAGTTGGTTGCTTGCTTGCTTGGTTGTTCGCCTATATTAAATCAAATGTTGTACAAAATGTGGCGCATTTAATTGACTAACAACTTTTGGGTGCGTTTTAGCGGCGCCCGGCGCTGCAATTAATGTCAAGTCACTTCAGGTTGCCACTGTTCGGACACTGATGAGTCGCCAATGAGGGCAACTAATAAAATTCATTCATAAATAATTCAATGGAATGTCGAGCGGCGGCAATTTATAACAATTTCGCATACGCCGTCCGACTCAGAAGCAACAACAAACAACTACAAAAACAAGAGCGCGAATTGTGCAGCTTAATTGATTTGTTTTGCACCCAATAGACAGACAGTTGTATACCCGTAAATATATCTATATATAAACATAAATATATCTATCTAATCGTACTTCTATTTGGCATTTAAATAGCTCAATGACCATTGCCAAATTGGCGTAAATTGAGAATAATTGTTGCTTCGTTGTTGTCGCCGTCGCCATCCGTTCATTCACTTGCCGCTTTGTTGTTTTGTTGTGGTTAATATTATCTTTTTTGTTTCGAAATTGTGAAATAATGTTATCTTACATCCAGGTGGCTATCTTTATTAGAAAATTATGCACCTGAATTCGAACTGATAAATCAATTGATAAACCAAAAACTAATTAAACGCATACCGAATACATTTAATACAATTAATCGAGATAAATAAATTGACTTTACGACTATTCTCGTCGATTCTCATAAGTGTCTTTTCTATAATATGCTCTTTATTGTTATATTAGACGATTCTCTCTTTATGTGTTGTTTTATTAAATTAAACTAGTCTAGTTAGTTCACAGCTTTCCAGAGTTTACTTTAATAAACTAAAAATATCAATTATTTTTAATTTGACTCTAAATTCAAATTCTTGTGTTTATTTTGCTATCAATTTGAGTTTGCCTACTGCCTGATAAAAACTGCAAAAAAAAACCTTTAATACCTCCCACTGACCTCAACAAACAAATCTGTCGTTTTAATATAGTAAGACAATATTTACTAAAGTTTAATAATATTATATGCAGCCATATGCGATGTCATTAAAAACATTTCTAACAATTAATTTATATGTTTTCACACACGCAACATTTTGGTATGCATCTAAATACTATTCAAACTAAAGATGAGTTCTATATATGCATCTGTGACTAAGTCACAGTGACTAGTTGATGTCGTCTCTAAATGTGACTGAATATCAAAAAGTCACGAATTATATAATAACACTATTTATATTTGCCTTTGCTTCTGACACAAAGTCTCAAATGTTTATATATATTTAATTTCTCTCTTATATAATTTTATTAGACCAATAAGGATTATATGTGCAGAGCAGTCACAGTCATAGATATAATATTTTAAAAATAACTTTGCTGTACAAAACTATGATTAAATAAAAAACAAAGTTCAACACTAAAATAAAAAACATTGGTAATTATAAATGGCAAACCCACATGAGCCACAACCATGCCAAATAGTGTGTATGGGTTTGCTTGTGCATTTTAGAGTTGTTTAAAATTATTCAAAATAGGTTCAATTGATTTATTCACTAAATTAAACAAATGAACTATTTTATTTATTAGCGTTCATCTAGTTCGTTAGTTTGTTGTGGTTATTTGGAAGTTATTAAAAGTTTGTTTTATTTATATGAATTTTGTTGTCGACTAAAACATGACTTAGAAAATAGCAATTTAATGAAGCAAACTATAAAGTGCCATTAAAAAAATGAATGAACTAAAGAATCGAATGATTTAAATTCGATTAAGCGAGCAAACGAACTATCGAACCAATCGTACGCACAAACTTTAATATAGAAGAAGTTCATTTTAATGCCAATAATTATAATTAAACAATTGAACTTATTCCTACAATTGAACCTTAATTTACAGCTCTATATGCACCTATGTATATTTATATATATCTTTCTATATTATCTGCAAAAGTAACAAACTGAATTACAGCAAAAAACAAACAGGCAATAGGGAAAACATTTTCGCAATTCTGATTTTCAGTTCCTGCTGACATCGAAATATGCAACATTTTGACAAATGCTTTGACAGCTGCAATGCAAAAGTCTTCCCAGCTGCCAGTTTTGGTTGTTGTTCAGTTGGCCTGGCTCTAAGCTCACAGCCAGTTTTTTAGTGCGTTGGCCGTGCCACCAAATTGTAGAATATCAAATCACAACATGAGCTGCACGTTCGTTCAGACTGTCAGCAAGCGGTAAAAATTATTTAAATTATGTACAAAAGTGCAATTGGATGGCAAGTTGAAATGCGAGACACGCGCCAAATGCCAAGTGTTTTGTTTTTAGTTGTTGCTTTTAAATTTTCGATTTCTTGCCGGTCAAAAGAAATTGCATTTTAATATGGCCAAATATTTGGGATTTGACGGGAGAAACGTGCAATGTCTTTGATGTTGTTTTGCAATTCAAAGTTTTTGGCATGCCAAAAAATATATATGTGATACAGCTGTTTTTGTTTTTGTTTTTGTTGTTTTTGCATTTGTAGGTTTCCTATTTTGGCGCATACGAGAAACGTTTAATTAACAACAACATTCAACAGCTAGGTTCAACCCATAGAAACTGAAAATTTCAAACAAAAATCATGCAGCCTTTTTTGAATTGCCTTTGATGTGCTTCTCCAGTTTGTTCTACTTCTGAGATCCTGGCATCCTCCTAGCTCCTAGCTACAGCATTCCACACTTTCTATGCCCTTTTGCTTGGGGTTATGTCAAAAGGTCAAATTTTCAAGCTGCGAGTTCATGGCAACAGTTGGCAGAATCAAATGTTGAAATTACATTGCATTCACTTCAGTTCCTTTATTTTTTTTGTTGTTTTTTGTTCGTCGTCACACGTGGCGTATGATTAATCAAATTGTGCCCCACAGCATGTCAAAAGAGAAGGAGAGACAAAGTGCAAAAAACATTTAACATCATTATTGATTTTTACTGTATTTCAATTTGTAAAATGAGTCAACGCTGTTTCTTGGGGTGTATACATATATTAAGGGTATATTTTAAGCAGGTCGTCAAGCTTTTTTTAACTTCCTGCTTTGCCGACTTGCAATTGAAGTTCTGTGCAGGGTGTTACCTAGTCGAGAATTCTTGTTGGGCTATCATATATCAGAAGCGATCGAAGCTGCCGAATCGAATCAGTATTTAATATAGATGCCATATACCCCATCGATCACATAAATCAGTTCTTATTCTGCGAATCCCTTAAAGGGTATTTATTCTTCGATAACCGCAGCTTTTCCCTTTCGTGTTTTTTGCGGTGGGGTTTTTAAATTTGATGTACGCAGCGACGACGATTTTTTTGTATTTTCCTCTTCTTTTTTTCCCTGACAGGCAGCTTGTGTAATAATTTTTCATGTTCACGCCTTCACAGCGTTTTCTGGGGTTCTGTTTTTTGTGTTGCTTTCCATTGCCGTTATGTCTGTTGCCAGATATTTGAGTTTGTTATGAGCTCGTTAGTTGCCGCATAAACATAACTGAGTTCCTTTTTATACAAAAAAAAATGTCTGGTCAAGTTTTTTGTTCAATTATTTGCCATGCATCGAATTGTTGCCCGTTGAGGTTATTAATAAGGCAAGAGTTTGGTATTTTGTTTCGATTCTTGGCCAGCTGCCAAGCAAACTAAACTTGGCTGGCAAAAATCAATATTAACCCGAGCAAAGTCAACACAAATGAAAAGTGCTTCGCTTAATTGAGGCAATAAACTACAGCTTCGATTATTATTATTAGTAGATCGTTGAACAAAATGTTGAATACTTTCAGTTGCAAGCTCTTAAAGTAAAGTACTACAATCGAAAGGGTGGCAGGAACGGGGGTGGCAAGGTGGTTCACAAGTGGACGCGCTAGCCATCATTTCCGTTTCCGCAATCAAGACCAAGATGTGAATGAACATTTGTGTGAAGCAGCTGCAAAATAGAAAAAATAAAATATATTTATAAAATGGTAATAAGTAAAACTTTAGCTATCGACTATTATATACTCTGTTTGCTTTTGCTCTTAGCGCAAAAATATTTTTGGGTCACATTTTTCAAGCAGATTATCTACAGATAATATCATATTTATTGCTTTGCTTAGCAGTTGTACTGACTATGAGTATTTCAAAATTTTGTTTGCACTAACCCAATATACTCTTTTTGACCCTTTCGGATAACATTGCATAAAAGGTCATGGAAGGAAGAGAAGGAAAAAATATTGTATAGTTACCATTTGTGTGGGTTGCTGTTCGGGGGGAGGGCAGATGCTGATTGCTTTTGCTCTGCTCCTTCTAATAATTCTTTAGCTGTTTATACTAGAATCTGGTCGATACTGTTATAACAAGTTGCAGATGTGCTTGGGCTTTAATCTGCTGCAAATTGACAATCCTTTTATCAAGCTTGAAAAATCTCATATTTTTCGATTTAATGTTGTAATGAAAGTCCATTGCATAAGTTGAAATCTTGGAGCATATATGGTAGTATCTTTTTGTAAATATAGCAGCTTTTAATTAAGTACTTTTAAAATGAATATATGATGCACGAAATATAGAATGTATATATACTTTAGATCAATTGAAATAACCCGTTTTTTAGAGCATTTTTAGTTATCAAAATTTTATATTTTAAAAAACTCAAAGAGCTATTTTCTCTAAGTTAATAAATCCATTATCCATCCATTTTCTTTAAGAGAATTCGTCGAAAATAAAAGTTTTTTTAAGTTGTTTATTTTTTTTAGTATATATACATATTTAAAGTAAAATATCGATTCTAAGCTATGTCATTCTGCTGCAGTTTAGTGTAGTGCCCATTGGGTTAGAGTATTTTGTAGTTGCGCAAAAATCTCATTGCAATTTTTGCAAATTCTAGCGTTCAATTTATTGGCCAATGCCAACGATGCTTATCTACAGAACAGCAGCTGCAGCATTGGGTATTACTACTTAGTTGCTGTAATTGTGTTAAAAATGTCATTAAATACAAGCACACAGATACACAAACACACACATACACTTACACATAGGGTTACACCTGATTTACTTAAAAAGTTGTGTAACTGTAGATGACAGAATCTTTGCAATGTCGCAGCAAAAATTTATGAAACTATTTTACGTTTTGGAGGAAATTGAAAAAGTTCTTGCTGCCAAAAACTATATACTAGCAAGCTGAGTTAAACTGAAAATAAAAGACCAAATAGTTAAAATTTTATAAATTTAATTGTAAAATGATAAAAATTATAATTGCTTATGGGTAACAAAAAAAAAAGCCAAAATAAAATTATTTAAACTAAAGTTCAGTGTTGGCGTGGAAACGCTTTAAAATGAAAAGCACCACAATTTCCTTGCTGCTTAAGCTTTGCCATATAATCAGACATATATATGTATAATATATATATAGTATATATAGAGTAGGAGTCTCATGTCGACGTCGACCCACTCAAACATGCAGCGACAATTTTCCTGAGTGGAAAATGAGTTGCATTAACTTTTTCTTTTTTTTTCTTTTTTTTTTTTGTTGCCTTGCGCTTGTGCCGTTCTTATAACAACAACAGCGTAAAAAAAATTATAACGCAAAATGCACTTGAATGTTGCAATAACCATAAGCAGGGGCAAAGTAGGGGGACGGACAACTAAAGAGCATGTTGCAAGCATTTGGTGCGAAAGCATCGCGCTTATAATACTAATTGAATAAATTAAAAAACTTCAAAGTTATGTTAAAAACTGTAATTTTTTTTTTTTTTTTTTGCTTCCAAGTTTCGTTTGGGGTTAACACTCAAGTTGATGGGTAAATGGAAAATGAAAGAGGACGAAAAGATGTTTGTGGAACACAGTATTAAACCGGAGAAAAAATGTAGCAGAGAACATATATAGAAATAATAAATAACTGAAAATAACTTGGCAATAGTTGTAATTAACAAAGAAAATGTTTTTTGCAATAGCAAGAAAAATAATTACCAGACCAGACTATCTGGAAGATGATTAATTGAAAGTTGCTTTTACTGTACACAGTGCAGTGCTCAATTTGCTAAGACAACAAACAGATAATACATTTCTTTTAATTTCTTTCTTTATTTCCTTTTACTAATTTCTACGCTTTTCACAGAGGGGGAAAAAAGAGCGAGTATTTTCAGAACCAATTCCGTGTTCCTGTTTGAAATGCTTGTAATTAAACCCGTACTAATTAAGCTACCAACAATTCCAGACTTTAATTCCCTAACTTGTAAAAAATAAAAACAATTATTTGTGCTCACAAGCAGCTTGTTATATTTTCAGAAAACATTTTTCAACAATATTTTTTTGACTATTTTCTTTTAAGTTAGGTTCAATCTGAACTTCCCAAAATTTAAAAAAATATCGTAATTATATGAATTTTTTTTTTTACTTTTCAAAAAATCTTTCTTTCTATATCTACCTACTGTAAACAGAGTATATAACAGTTGGTAGCTTATATATTTCCACCTTCATATTTGTTTTATTTTTGTTATTATTTCTTGCCCCCATAGAAGTCGCTGTTCGGCCAAGTGTGGAATTAAATCCGACCAAAATATTTAAGCTACAAACTGGGAAGGTAGTTGCTTTTAATATTTACACAATATAGTCGGGGCTTTGGTTTTAATATTTTTTGGTTTTTGGCAACGTCAGGGAAGGTGTTTATATATATAAATACCAAGAAATGGACGTGTTTACAGCCCTGTGTGCTAGGCCTGTCACTTGTGTCAATATCTATTTAGAATAAACTCGTATAGTGCGTGCGACTTGTTTAATTAAAAGCGGCACATGGAAAACTTACTCTGGCCCCAACATAAATTGTACTTAATAAGTATATACACCTCAGTGCGCATGTTTATAAATTGTAAATACACTAACAAGCTATAAGAAATGTTACTTTGTATGCAACAAAGGTTTTAATACTCTCTCTCTGTAAAGCATATTTAACTTTAGGTGCCATATTGGCCATTAGAAGTTGCTTTTAGTTTATCTAAAATACATGTTGGCTCCATTGTCTTAAGCGCGACTTGGGGTCAGTTTGTCGTTAAACAGGGAGACTGTACAGTAACAGGTACTACATGTGGCATGCAACACACATGGGAGCCATAACGCATACGCAACGTTGTACTTGTGCTTGTAGCTCGCTTATTCCTTGCAGCATTTTTATGTTTGGTTTATTGTGAGTTTTTACGACAACCAGTGCACCATATAAAAGCCGAGTTGCGAGCATGGTTTGCTTTTAGCCACTTAACGCACATTTATTGGCCGAGTAGCAAAATAAAATGAAGAGAACAATTCAACCCAACTAGTTTAATGTTGAAAAGGTTTTTTGAAGCAAATATGATGGAAATTTGTAAGAAGCTTACATGCAGAGTTATCAAAGAGAACTCTTATAACAATAAGCAAAATTAATAAATAATTAAAAGTTCAACTAAAAGGATTGCTTTTTAAAAATACAAATTGAAAGTATCTCAGTTAGAGACTCTTTGCAGATATAAGAATTAAAGCAAACTCTGAACTCTAGATTCTAACTTGGCTCTCAGACATGCCGTCTACAGTCTAGGATATTAGTTTTGCGGCCCTTTCTCTGTCATCGTTGAACTTTTCATTTATCAATTGGCTGAGTACGCCGCCATTGTCACCATTATAAAACCGACACGAGACGCCATTATTGTGTCTCGCAAGCAAATGAAGCTTGAAAAACAAAAGCAAAAGCAAACAGAATCCCACAAGGCAGCCAGCCTCTGTGTGTGTGTGTGTGTGTGTGTGCTCACGAGCCAAACGAAATGAAACGAATTAATAATGCCAGCAAGTTGGCAATAAAATGCTTTATAACGTCACTGGAGTGGCACATTCCCCGCTGTTTTATGACCAGGCCGACTAATTTCACTATTTCCCTCTGTCAAGTGGCCCAACCCCCCCAAACAATTTGCATGCGAACAGATGTGTATGAGAGTATGAGTTTGAGTTCTAATACCCTGTACTTATGAAAATTATACAAAGTGTTTGAAGTAGACAAAGTAAGCCAGTTCTTGAATAACATTGAGAATCAAGTCGATTTCAAGGGAGCTAAATGAACATTTAACATGAATCTATCAAATTTTGAATTTATACAACTATAAGATCGCAAACCTATATAAGCGATTTTTTTTATCTTTACAGGATATCTGCCCTCTCAAACTTTAATTCACTTTGTTTATTTTTTTGTTCTGTTTTTCGGCCACTTGAAGTGCCTTTTGCGAATTTTTGTGATGCGATTTCTATAGATTTTTTGTGCCTGCGCGTGGAATCTTAACAAAAAAAAAAACCTTAAGCAAATGAATTTGAATTTGCTGCTGGTATTTGCTTTAATTCTGCATTTATTTTATGTGCTCTGCTGCGTGTGTTTTATTGGCCAGTCTCCAATACGTAAATGCCTTAAACTTAATTAATTTGGTTTTGTCAGGGACGCAATTTCATCTTCTATGCGTTCATTCACATTTCCGATAGAGACACTGGTTCCGCACTGGTTCCGTTCTATTGCCGTAATAAATTGCATTTTACGACTTTGCTGTCTATTAATTGCCATCACACAAGAAACCAGGCAAAATGTTTGCCACACACGCAGCGTATGCGTAATACAACAAATTTAATTCCATAATTATTTAATAGCGCATATAGTATAGAATACAATCATAATAATATTTACACTGTGACACCCTTCAAGGGCACATATGTAAATTTCATGTTGTTTTTAAAAATGTCCATTTAAAGTATGTAATAACCGTTATTGTTGGTGGGCGTGGCATTCATTGTCCGCCCAATATTCAATCAACCGCACATTTACTTGTAGATCCGGACCACCCAAGAGGTTTTTTGTAGTTGCCGCATTTCAAAAAACGTTTTTCGACTGCCAATCAACTTGTTTCAACTTTTTTTTTTGATAGCTACAAGCAGCAGCACTTTTACGATTTTTTATTGATATTTTTTTTTTTATGGATTTTTAACAGTAATAATTATTATAATGTACACTTCGCTGTAGGTAAATTGGCTGTATGACGTCGATGCTCCGCTTCCGCCCATCCCGTCACCTGAGCTTATATTTATTGTGTATTTATTTTCCATTGACGAAAAGTTTGCCAACTCGCTGTTAAATTTTAATAAGCACTCTTTGCGCAACAAATTTAAACAGCACTAAAAATAAAACATTTTTTTTAATTAATTGCTAATAAAAATTAGGTGTAAATAATATAGTAAAATGCATAAAGATAGATACAGCTTAATAAAATGACTTCAAAATGAAAAACTTATAATTAATCTCAGTTGATTTTGAGTCTATAAATTACTCTAAAAAGTTTGCAAGCATATTTAAACTCTCAACATGCCAAAAAATAAACCTTTTTCTGTCATTTTAATTACTTCGATTCTGCCATTGCTATGTCTTTCTTAAAAAGAAAGCGAGAAAGCTTAAACGAGTGAGAGAGAAGTCAGCTTGCACGTTGCGTATACGCAACTTTGACATGGTGTCAATTTGCAACCGCACTCAGTCTCAGTCTCAGAATTGAAGACCGACTACCATTGGCCTTGGGGCCAGTGCTTATTAACGCACATTTAACCTCGGGCCGCGTCTTGTCTGACTGAATAACGAGTCGGCCATAAATAATTGCAACCAACTGCCAGTTGGCCCACTCTGGAGACGCTTTCTCGTCATGCTGAAAAATTGGATAAAATTATACAAGACGATGGCGAGTCGGCTAACCAATTTGACACTTATAAATTATGTCACATGCTTCTTGGCTTTTAGCGGAAAAATTGATCAAATTGTGAACGAACTGGGCAAAACTTGTTTACCAAAACTTTTTAATGCTCGTCGATAAATTTTGTGTAAAGTCCTTAAAGCTGGTCACAACCTCATGATCTATGCCCCAAGCTATTCAACTGCTTGGCTGCAGCTGAGCAAGCGCTAATCTACTGACAACTTGTTGAGCTATAAATAAAATGTTTTAGCTCCTTTTGCTGCTGTTCTGAATGTGAGCCCCTTAATTATACTCTGTTTTAGAAGGATAGCAAAAGTATGTAAATGTTGTGTGTAGCTTAAGATGGGCAAATGGATCTTGGTTTGGAATTAGAAAAATTGCAAAATATATTTCCAATGAGCTTTCAATTGAAAACAGGCCTTTTTCCAATTTGATATTGCTATGTAATTAAACATTGAGAAATTAATTAAAAATTAATAAATATTATATTATAAAAAATGCGGTCAAAATATAACAGAGATACTGTGGTAAATCCTAGTAACGAAGAGACTAAATCTAAGTAACAATGGCTTTCGCCTTCATTCTCCTCCTCGCTGAACTCCTTGAGCAAAAAATTCAATTATATATAAATATATTTTTTTTTTTGCATTCATTAGATTTTTACTGCCGAAAACACAGTATATTACAGTCAGTTATATTTACTTTCTAAGTTGTTTTCTTTAGTTTTGTCGCCGCCAGTCCGGCTACTCAATTAGCCGCTGGCGTTGTGGCCATTGGAGCTGCCTGGCGACGGTGGTGCTGACAAATTGCATTTGTTGCCAGTTGACATGCAGACGGAGACATGCAGCTAGGTGCATGGCAGGGGGTCACAAGTGTATCATGGTGAAGGGTGCAAGGTGGAAGGTGGCGGGAGGGCAAGAAGCATGTTAAATGGACAACGGAAGCAGACGCAATTTTTGCCATTGATTGCTTTCAATTAGAGAAACCATCAAGCACAAATTAGCCTTGCGTCTTCATTAATACATTTTTATAGACATTCGCATTCACATTTATTACATATAGTAGTAATACTTTATAAGTAAATATATATCATTCGTCTGGCTGGCACGTACCAGCACCAGTTTGGTTATACTATAGTTCCTTAATGGTCATTCAAAAAAAAATTTACATAGTACGATTTATGGTTTTTGGTCAAAATGTTTTCCCGAAATTTGCGCTTTTTATTTTTTGCACTGGCTCTTTGCGACTTTGTCTAATAATTGCAAAAAATATTTGTAAATATATTTTCTTATTTTTATGCATAATAATTTTGTCACAAAGTATATGACACACTGAGAGAGATTTAATATAGTTTTTATAGTTTGGGCAAATTAAATCGGAACCGTACTAATAATAATTTTATTTCCATGTTAAGTTATGCTCTATAAAGCTGAATAAATTAAATAGCAATAGAAACACACAGCAACAATCTGTCAAAAATTGAGTGTTTCAACGAAAACATTATTGTTTTATATATAATTGTTATGGGAACAATTTTTATGAGCATCTCTCAGCAGGTATATTAAATCATTGACATATCGAACTTGGCTTTTCCATTTAGTTTTCTTGTTTTTGTTACATTGTGGCCATCAGAGCAGCTGTCAGAACTTTGTATTCAGCTGTGGGCTGTCAGAGGCAAGTAGCATGTAGCAAGTTGCAAGTGGCAACTGAACGTTTTTAACTGGCAGCACCATCCGATAAGGTCATAAAAATGGCTCACAATGGTGCAACAATGCAGCATATATTCAAGAAATTGCTGCTCTTACTCATGCATATCGCAAAAGATTGCCAAAGTATCTTGTGGAATAGCTTCGTTTTGCCATTTGTCTCAACTTATAAATGATTCAACAGCTCCAGCTTTTAAGCTCTAACTTTTGCTCTTTCACATTAAATTTTAGCATATATATGTGTTTTTTTTTTTTGCTATATCTGTCGTTTCTCATTTGGCACAAAACATTTAATATTCGCCTTTAGTTTTTAGCTCTGTCAGCTAATTGTTATTTTAAAAACTTTCGCCCATTGAAAGCCTGGCATGCTTAAGAACTTTAGCCTGTCTCTCTCTCCCTCTCTCTGTTTTTTGTTTGTGTCTCAGCTTAGCTAAAACTTTTTGTTGGCATTTTCATTTTGGTTCAAGACATTTTCTGTCAGCAGCACAAAATGAAAAACCAAATCAGGAGCCAAAGCCTCTTTCCTACTAACGTCTTCAGCTGTTGCTGCTGCTGCCTCTGTTGACCAGTTCGCTTTACGAGTTTGCCAAGTTTATTTTGCATAATTGCACTGGCACTAAATTAAATGCGTACGCACAGCAGGCAATGCCACGCCCCTCAAAAAAGAAGCCTCCCCAATGCCCTAATGCCAAATGCCAAATTCCAGTTTTTGCCTGCCAACTTTAAAGCGCCCAAAAAGTTTATGAGCAGTCGCTCGTTAACTAAGACAAGTACCTAATGTTCGCTGTGGGTTCATTCATGTGTGTGTGTGTATCTGTGTGTGTGTTCCTGTGTGTACGTGTATCTGTGTGACCCCTTTATTGCTGAAAGAGATGGACTTTCTGCAGCGGAATTTGCGCTTAATGTCATGCGGAAAAAAATCAATAAATTCCAACACATCAAAAAAAACAAAAAAAAAAAAAATAAGGGGAAAAAATAGCGTTAATTTAATTGCAACATAATTAATATAATTGAGTTTACTTTAATTATTTTTATTTTCACTTTTCAAAAATAAATTTGCAAATTGCATTTACCTGATACAACAGAATAAAAGCTAAAAAGTCATAATGAAATACATAATATTTAAGGCAAAATTAATTACAGTATTGTAGTAAAATTTAGTATAAAATATATATTTTATTTTGGCCAACTTTCAGTTTAATGTCACAAGTGGAGGAAGTACTAAAGTATATATACAACATTTGTGCGATTTAACTCAAACTTTTTTCAATGATGCAAATTCAAATATGCTTCAACAATTTCACAAAATAAATCGAAAGTATATATCAAATGTAGCTTGAAAGCCTGATGATAGCTGGCAACATCTTACAAATATTTAAATTGTAGCTGAATTTATATGTATAAATATTCGTGGAATTGAAATGATTTTAAAAATTACTTAAGCGCAATAAATACTTATTTATGGTATGTTAGAAAGAACGCATAAATTTAAGAATTCCTATACAAATTTTAATATGTTTTGTACAAATTGTAAAAGCACCATTTAAGTAGCCCATTGAAATGATTTTTAAAGCCACTTTTACTCTCTTACTCTCAACTCATCTCTGAATGCAGTCAAATTGTTCACTCAACTGCGACCTATAGCATCTATATATGTACTACAAAAATCCTCTGTGTGTGTGTGTGTGTGTGCAAGTAACATTTTAAATGCACACTCATCTGATTATGTGTTCTATGATGAGTTGTATGGGTTTTATGGCAAAGATCCCACGCCCACATCGTCGTTCATATCCTCGTCCAAGTCCAGGGCATTCTCAAGCTGGACGCTGTTGAAAGCATTGTGAATTGTAGCATACTTTCAAGCGCACACATAAATGAAATCCTGTCCAAATGGATTTTGATCGTTTTTGTTTTTAGCCTTCAGCTTTCAGCCTTCACACACTGACATTGTTGCCAATCACACACACACATATACAGCTAACACATATTGAGTTTGATTTGACTGCTTTTGACATTTATGCCCTGGCGTTAAGCTGGCTCCATGGCTCCATCGACATTGTGCGTCCTTTAGCTATCCACTTAATTTTCTTGTTACATTTTATGGCTTGACTATTATCGACAGGCCACTAGCTCTGGCCGGTAGCAACATTTGATTTAGTGATTTTAACATTTGTTATTATGCTTCTTTGTTCAAAACTCTTAATGTGTATTCAAATCAATTGTATTGCGACAGGTCAAGGTATTTAATGGACCTGCCAAACAGAGGCAATTGTGCTCATAACTCATTTATTTATTCATAACTTGCATTCACTGCTCAGTTTACTTGCATTTTATAGTCTTAAGTGCAACCTAAATACCAAGGCAGCAACATCATCTTGCCTTCCGTTGCAAAATTGTTTATTTAACCTCTCTGGCACCTGCAGGGGCAACTCAAGTGTCAAATATCCCAGCATCATCAGGCACACTGCATCCAAAACATCCTGCCAATTACCCGCTGCTAAATGCAAAATAAATTTGAGCTGAGAGCTATCCACAAAGCCAGCAGAGGAGTGCAGGATTCTTTTAAAATAATTATTGCACTATTATTTACATAAATCGTTTTATTGTGTTGTGTTGCATTTATAAAAAGTTGTTTATTTATCTATTTAAAACAAATATTGGATGGCAAGCAAAGCTTACAATTTCAATGTGTAGCTTAAAATGATTTTAAAAAATATAAATAAATAACAAAAATACACACTTTGCTGTGCAATCGATTTATAACTTAAATTCGGAACAAACCAAAATGTCGAATCGATTAAAAATCAAACTTTAAGAGATCAAAAATTTACTTGGTTTTAATATTAATTGCGTTTGGGCATTTATTTTTAAGAGAGCCAGATTTAAATTTAAAATTTAATTTATAATATTTTAAAATAAATATTAAATGAATTCTATTTATTTTTTTCAGGTGGTTCGGATAGCAACAAAGGAAAAAGTAAAAAATGGCGCAAAATATTACAATTTCCACACATATCGCAATGCATCCACCTGAAAGACAAATTAGGTGAGTAGCAATAAAAAATACAAACATAATAATATTTTAATAATTTTTACAATTTATTATTAAATAGATATAACCTATGGCTACGTGATAGATCAACAGCCCATTGGTCGTGAGCTCTTTCGCCAGTTCTGTGAGAACAAGCGACCTGTTTACTTTCGCTACATAAGTTTCTTGGATGAGGTGATGAAGTAAGTCTACAGCATAGAAAGACAACTAGAGGAGATTTGAATAATTGAATTTAAATTAAATGTTTTGCAGATATGAAATTGAGATTATGGTGAATCGCATATTCATTGGGCATGATATTGGTCGTCGTTTTTTGGACGTTGAGCCACAGTCGGAACTGCGCAACGGCGAAGGCGGCGATGCCGATGGCCTGGATCTGGAGACGCGGGAGGAGCTGCTGCTGAATAGCAGTAATGCCAATCCAACTGAAACAGCTGAGACTGAAAATTGCAACAATACCACCGCCAACAACTGCAACAACATCAACAGCAATCACAAGAAGCTGCAACACAACACACACAATCACAATGGCGAGGATGCGGCACTGACGCTGAATGGCGACGGCGATGGTGATGGTGATGGCAACAGGGTGAATGATGGCGACGAGGGCGTTGAATGCGAGAGTAGCCATGATGCGGATAAGGGAGGTGGCGGTGTATCTGGTTCTGGTACGGGTTCAGGCACTGATGAACTGGTACTTGATGTGCTCAACGATGATCTCATTGCACAAGTGCGCAATAAACTGAACAGCGGCGGCAAGGATCTCTTTGCACACTGTGTGAAGGCAGTGAAGGCATTTCTGGCCGGGGTACCATTTCGCGAATTCGAAAACTCAATGTACTTTCATCGGTGTGTAGCACAATCGCAATAGCAATCGCATCCATATTAATGCAATCAATTGATTAATCGCAATTCCCTTGCAGCTACCTGCAATGGAAGTGGTTGGAGGCACTGCCAATCACGTACAAAACATTTCGCATGTACCGAGTGCTGGGCAAGGGCGGATTCGGTGAGGTGTGCGCCTGTCAGGTAAGTGTGTAATTGGATAACTTGTACACACACACACACACACACATATACACACAGCAGCTGAACACACTCATCTCTTGCTGTCATTTCAGGTGCGAGCCACGGGCAAAATGTACGCGTGCAAAAAGCTGGAAAAAAAGCGCATAAAAAAGCGTAAAGGCGAGTCCATGGTGCTCATCGAGAAACAAATACTGCAGAAAATCAACTCACCCTTTGTTGTCAATCTGGCCTATGCATATGAAACAAAGGACGCTCTCTGTCTGGTTCTGACCATAATGAATGGTGTGTATTATCCTGTTTTGTGCTATAGCCTTAGGTTACAGATATGCCAGCCAGCCAGTAGTCAGTGAATTGGGTTTTATACAACAATGTGCAATGTTCAGTTTTGCAGGGACATGCTTTAACCGGGCGTATACTTGACTGCTTAATTCCCTGGTGCGCTAATTGGTGGTCATCCCGAGAAGCAACCATTAATTCAGTAACAAGCAGACATCAATTTACATTTGAATGCATTTCTTCATTAAAGTGATAACGAATGAAATGAAATGAAATGTGAATGCGAATGTGTTATCTTCATGATTTTTGAGTTTGTCATTTTAATTAAATTCCTGCTTTTATGTTGTCCACCCGCATTGGATGGCTGTATACACAAGTCCATTGCTCAATGCTCATCCAATGCTCAGTTGATGGATGCCTGCCTGCCTGCCATTCAGAACCTAATTGAATTTACATACAAAAGAGCCTCTGCTCCTGGCCCTGCTGCTGCTGTTAGAGCTTTAATTAGGCACATTGTTTATGGCACTCGTCTATATACTAATGTATCTGTATTTGTGCTCTATATTTTCAGGCGGCGATTTGAAATTTCACATTTACAATATGGGCGGCGAGCCGGGATTTGAATTGGAGCGTGCTCGTTTCTATGCTGCCGAGGTGGCCTGTGGATTGCAGCATTTGCACAAACAGGGCATTGTCTATAGAGATTGCAAGCCAGAGAATATACTACTGGACGATCATGGTCATGTGCGCATTTCCGATCTGGGTCTAGCTGTGGAAATACCCGAAGGCGAAATGGTGCGAGGACGCGTCGGTACTGTGGGTAAGTATCAAATGGAATTGGTTAAATCATCTTAGCAGCTTAATAAACTCAATACATTTTATAGGCTACATGGCGCCGGAGGTTATTGACAATGATAAGTATGCTTTCTCGCCGGATTGGTTTAGTTTTGGCTGCCTGCTCTATGAAATGATCGAGGGTCAGGCGCCGTTCCGCATGCGCAAGGAGAAGGTTAAGCGCGAGGAGGTCGACAGGCGTGTCAAGGTGCGTCTCTATTAATTAATCTAATATATAACTTAACAAATAATTACCTACGTTTTTCCATTTGCAGGAAGATGCTGAAAAGTATTCGAGCAAATTTAATGATGAAGCCAAATCAATGTGCCAACAGCTGTTAGCTAAATTGATAAAGCAACGTTTGGGTTGCCGCAATGGACGCTTGGGCGCGCAGGATGTGATGGCGCATCCATTTTTCCAATCTACACAGTTGAACTGGCGACGCTTAGAGGCGGGCATGCTGGAGCCGCCCTTTGTGCCAGACGTAAGCAGACTTTACTTGTAAAACTATACGCCATTCCAACCCCAACCTTTGACGTTTTATGTTTCTTGACAGCCGCACGCCGTTTACGCCAAAGATGTGCTCGATATTGAACAATTCTCGACGGTCAAGGGCGTCAATATCGATGAGTCCGATATAAATTTTTATACGAAATTCAATACGGGTTCTGTGTCAATTTCATGGCAAAGTGAAATGATGGAAACGGAATGCTTCCGCGAGCTGAATGTCTTTGGACCCGACGAAAGCCCTACGCCCGATTTGTTGATCAATGCCATCCCGGAACCGGACAAGGCCGGATGCTTTCCATTCAGACGCAAGGTATGCAGCAAATAAAATAAACTTTTATAAAATGATATATCACATTTTATTTGTTTTGTTTTGCAGAAGAAGCAGCCCGCTCGCACACAGCCCATACCCATTCCTGAGCACCTGCTAGCCACTAATCACAGCGTGTCATCCACGACGGTCGAGAGCTGATAGCATAAATTAGTTAATGACCAAACGCCTAACGTACATAATACATAACACAAATTGTGAACCATACGCACATAGTTGGCCCAGCTTGGGGTTAAAATCAAAGCACAACTAAAACACAACTCATTGCAATACACGAAACAGGAAGGAATGGAATGAAAGGGCTAGAAGCATTTTTATAAATTGTATGAATTGTATTTTGTACATCAATTTTCTAAAGAAAACAATGAATTGTAAAATGCAAGCAAATTACTCGTAACTACGTATATATATATGTATTTATAAATGTTTTCAACACAACAAAAAAAAAAGACTCATACATAAAAGAAACCTAAACATAAACACATAGACACTTGAAGCACACGTTAGGTCGTTACTTAATTAAATGGTAACCATATACCATACTTACTTATTATACGAGTAGGATTATATGGAAATTAAACCAGCTTCAAAGCGAATACTAAAACTAAAATAAAAGCCGCAAGCCAAATTGGCCGTCAGTTTGTCATAGCACCTAATGTAATGTAACTTAAAATGCATATGCATATATATTTAAATAAACAGAAACTACTTATAATTAATAAACATATACGTATATGCACACACAAACATATTTCTATATAGACGGCAATGTAGAGATAACGCCAGAGTAACAATATAATGTAATATTTGTAAAGTAGTTTATGCTCAATGTGTTTTTGCAATTGGAGAGCATCAAGTGTTTTAGTTAGCATGTGTAAGGCAGTTAAGCAAATGACATAAATACTCGAAAAACTTTAATGCATTTTTATTGAAATACTAAACACACACACATATGTATACATGCATACATATACATATATATAAATATATAAAAAATAATTAAATTAAAAATCTATGTGAATGTTAAATGCATTCTAAGAACTTCATATATATGAATGTAAATTTTTAGTTATTTCTTTTTTATTATTGCCGCACACTTATCCTACGCTTTTTAAATGCTCTTTAAACTTTTTCTGTTGCCTAAGTTTAAGTTGACTGCAATTCATCGATAGGGTTTTTGAGAACGTGATTATTGATATTTGATTTGTCATGCAATAAGTAATATTTACATACTGCAAATAATGCCAGCTTATGCTAATTGAAATGTCAGCTAGTGTTTAAGAGTTTTGTGTAAATGTGTAGTGTAGGCATTTTTGTAATTAGCAACAAATAATAATACAAACAATTTGAGAATTTATTATGTTATTCGTGAATTGAATAATTATTCGCTGGCAATTTTATAGATTGCTGTACACCATTTAGGAAACAATGCGAACGCCACGCGCATCATTTAGTTACAATTCAATTGATTTTTGGCACAACTAGCTAAACATAAGGTATACATACATACAATGGAAATTAAAGTACATCATAATACGAGTATCAGCACAACAGTTGCAATTAAACAGAATATAATAACAATAAAAACTAAATAAATGCAAACAATACAGAAAGACGCCACAAGCTCGAGCGGCACAATTGAATTTTTAGCACAAAAAACAAAGAAACAAAACAAGCCCCGAAATATTTATCTATAGTAATTAAAGGCATATTTATAGTTCATAATAATGAATACCAGATATACATAAATAAAACCTACTGTATAAGATGCTGCAATTGAATGCACAACAAAAACAAAACATAAAAAAAAAAACAAAAATGAAACAATAAACGTATTTAACTACAACAATTATTAAATTAAATTTGAATTTTGTGGTAAAAGCGAAACAATCGCAATGGGCCATACGACATAATAAATTTCTGAGACCATCAACATGAATATATTATTGCAATTTTAAGAAAATCATTTAATTCGATATAAATGGGAATGTGTCGAACGAATGAGGACTACTTTCGAATATATAATAGTTCTTGAGTTCGAGTTTCAATTCAATTAATAACAAAGTAAAATATTGTGACATTAAAAAATATAATCGTATTATAATTTTATTTGTGATTAATGCCATAATGGCTTTCGTACACAATTGGAAACTCTAGTTGTTAGAGCATCACCCGTATAATGCAACACACATTCGGCTCCGTTATTTTCGTAGGACATCTCGCCCAGCATGTATTCCGGATTTAGTGCAACACGCAGGATATATTCTTGGTTAATGGGTACCGTGGTCACATCCACCCACTGACAATCAAGCACATGACTATAAACATCCGAACAGCCAGCAGTGATGCCTACCAATCAAAGGCTCAGGGTTAATGTTACCTTACGCGAAGAAAAGGGACAAATGGGAACTTACCTTGCGTGGTATTGCCACATTGGTACTTTCTGGTCACGCCCAAGTTGCATTCTGTGTCCATAAGACAAAAGGAGGCCTTGTGGCCCTGTGCTACCTTACGGTAGCGTTGATTATACACATCAAAGGTGGCAAAGACATTCATGCTATGATAGTGCATGTGGCACTGATGCCATGTCCAATCCTTGTAGTTGGCGTAGGGACTAACATCGGCATTGCCCACATTGGTGGCCTTCACCGAAAAGCGCAGCAATTTGCGCAGCCCACGAGGATTCGTCCTGCGTATCAGGTACGCATCCGCCGACAAACAATTCTCCTCCATGGCGCAGGTGAGCTCAGTCATGGGCACATTTGCCAAATACGCACTTACCTCGATGTCCACTACGCCAAGTTCCAGATCCGCCGACTTAGCAACGCATGCAACAGTGCTAACATTACGGTTTGTGGCACTGCACACGCGCGGATAACTCAACTCTCGATGGCACTCAGATAGAGAATTTTCGGTGCCACGGCAACGTGTGCCCACCATGCCCCATCGATAAGTATGGCTGTTGCCATGCTTTGTGCTTGGCATGGCCATGGAGGCATAACCAAGACCCAACTGTCGGCACACAACATTGCCCTCACGCTTTGTCCAACTTGTGCTGCATATGGTGCCCCATGTAGCACCATAATCAAAGCTGACCTCCACACGACCCTCACGAAGCGGCTGAACTACCTTACCGCCAGTACTTATCGTGGCCAGGCGCACCTTCATGTTGCGAAAGTTTGTATCCACGTTCAGCTGGCTGCTATCCAGACCCAAACTTAAGCTAAGAAATAGCAAAAACGTCAGCACTTGTAACTCCATCCTGGCGAAGTTGGCGAATAGTTGTAAGTCACCTGCGGTGTGTTCACGGCTTTAAAGCCAAGGCAAACAATGGGGAAAAAAAGCATAAAAAGAAGAACACCTGACCGAGCCCAGCACCCTTACAAAACCATACAAACGGGCATTGTTTAAAGAGGTATGTATAATGTGCATTGTATTTTCGTTCACAGCCGACTCACATATACAAAAGCCAGCTGGCTGATTGCCCATGTGTGTTTGGTTGTTGTTTTTATGTGTGTGTGCGTGTGCGTATGTTTGTTTGTTGTTTTTAAAAACAGAAACTGGAGTGCATTCATTCAACGCGAATATTAACAACAAATTGTGCGGTTGTTATAACTCAATCAGCTTGGCAATTTCAGCCTTTAGCGCCGACGGCTTAAATACGCCATGCTCCGTGATTATTCCAGTGATAAGCGTTGCGGGAGTAACATCAAAAGCGGGATTCCAGCAGTTGATGCCCGGCGCTGCAATCCGATGCTCACCAACGTGCGTCATTTCGCGATCGGGTCGTACCTCAATTATAATATGATCACCGCTGGGTATCTGCAGATCGATGGATGTCAGCGGTGCGGCCACATAGAAGGGCACACCATGATGCTTGGCCACAACGGCTATTTGGTAGGTGCCAATTTTGTTGGCCGTGTCGCCGTTGGCGGCTACCTGCATTATGCAAAAATAAATTTGATTAAATCGATTATAGATCAAGTCAGTAATCTCTAGCAATATATGTATATATACCCGATCAGCGCCCACTACAACAGCGGCAATATTCTTGACACGCAATAGCGCCGCTACCATGCTGTCCAGCACCAGGGTGGCGGGTAGCTTCTCGTGCACCAGCTCATAGGCGGTTAAACGTGCGCCTTGATTATAGGGCCGTGTCTCCGTGCAGTATACATGCTCTGTAAAGGCAAAAAAATGTTGTTTAGTAGTTACTGTCGAGTGAATTAATTCCGTGTGTTTACCCAGCTTGCCCAACTCGCTCAGGTGACGCACAACGCCCAGCGCCGTGCCATAGCCTGCGGTAGCCAGGGAACCAGTGTTGCAATGCGTCATCACTCGCACAGGTCCAGCCGGGGTCGAGCCAGTCGTCTCCGCAACGTGTTCAAGTATGGCCTTAGCTCCATTGGCACCAATCGCTTGATTGTCGGCAATATCTTTATCCAGCATGGCTTCGGTGGCGTTTAGGAATCTTGAATAACATTGGAATATTGGCTGCGCCTTGTGTTTGATGTTGGCTTGCAACGTGTGTTTACCTTTCCTTCATATCCGGCACAGACACGGCGTCATCCTTGGTCAGCTCATTGGCCAGCGTGATTAGCTCGTCCGCCGAAATTTTCATATTAACCGCCGTAGGCCGTGCGGAGACCAAATAGTTCAGCTTGCCCTCAATTTCCTGGCGCAGTGACTTCTTGGTCTCGAATACCTCCGGATGAATTTCGACAGCTAACGAAAGGCAGCCGACAATGGCAATCGCCGGGGCGCCTCGCACCTATACGGCGTAAACAAAACAAAGATAGAGAGCATTACTGATTGGGTGGAAAGAGGAATTGGTATCATCTTTGGGTTGCTGCTGTCTGTGTCAACGCTCTTATCTGACTATAATCTCTTTATAGTAACATTATATAATGACTCGCCGCCCACGTGATGAGCCACATGCGTGCTCTTTGCACAATCAACGAGCAATTCAGTAAACAACAACGAAATTATCTCTCTCGCAAAATATATGTATTTGTTTAACAGAAAAATAAGCAACTAGAAAATGAGCCCGCGATTGCCGACGAAGCTATGTATGTAATTTCGGTAATAAGTTTAGGGCAATCCACTTAAATGAGAAATTACAAATATTCTTGGGAGATGCAATTAATTTTGATGATGATGTGCAAACATTTTTGCTTGGCAAGTGATTTACAATATTTAAACATTTTAATTATGTTTATTTATAAAATAGACAAATGGTCAGCATTTGTGAACGATTTAAGAATCGTGTAGATGGGAATTTTAATAGCTTTGACGGTGATTGATTGATTGTGATGATGTAAAGCATTTACCTGCATCTTGTTGATGACCTTCCAACCATCTTCCACACCTCGTACGGTCACATATTTGGACACAACAGGCAGGAGCAGCTGATCGAGAATCTCCAAGCTGCCACGCTTATATTTGATCGATTGCAGGCTCATTCTCTCCAATTTGTACTATACGATTGTAACTGTAAGATAAACAAGCAATATATTAACCGAATAACATACTTATATTTTTTCTGATAATACGCTAAAAACCAACCACAAGATTATGAGCGTTGGAGGAGACTTTTTTTTCAGCTACTTTAGCTGGCGTCAGAGCTCCAACATTTACGTGCAACGACAAAACTGTCAAATGTTTTGGCCAGTGCCAAATAAATGTATGTATATTAATCAATTGATCAATATTAATCGAATGAAACGCCCAGCAGATAGTCGAAAATCGCCAAGGCAGACGCAGCCGTAAACGTCTGACAAGCAAATGCTTCCCTTTACAACTGAACGATTGCGAAGCGAATGGACCGCGACAAATTCAAATAAGAATGTGCTCGTAGAGAGTGCTAGACTGGTAGTTACCCTATTACATTAACAAAATGCTTAGTATATTAACACAATTGCAAAAATTGATTTTCAAGCGTCTAATCTGTATTATTGACAATAAGTCTAGTATATTGAGTAACTTACATATGATTTTGTCATTAACGATGCTCGTAACTTATGGTTAAGCTGTTAAAATTTATAACAATTTTTCAGATCCTTCGTACTGTAAAATTCAAGTAAAAAATTAATTTAAATGCTATAATTCCATATTTTGGTGTGATCAAGACAATTATGTTTTTTATAAATGTGTACAATTTAAAAATGCCGCGGCAAAGTGCTAAAAGTGAGCTCAAGAAACAAGTCTAATCAAATTTTTAATAGCATTTTAGCAGCTTGGAAAATTTTTAGAACATTCCATAAGATTTTTATAAAGTAAATAGCTACACTAATGTGTTTAGTAAAAACAGATATATCCGCTAACCTGTGAATACAAATCAAGAACATACAATTGCAGAATTTTATCATACCCCGTATTGTCACTTATAATGAGTATAAACAGTTTGGCAAAGAGAGAAAGAACACCACAAAAAATCAGCGGATAGCGGACATGAAAAGAGAGAGTGTAGAGCGTAAACACTGTTCTATAAATTGAACAGTCTGTAGATTTAAGAATCTAGATTCTCAATTCTACAGCACAGCACGATGGTTAAGCGATTAATTCAACTTGTCACAATGCGTAGCCGTTGCAAATTGATAAAAGCGTTTACGACGTCGGCGCCGACGTTGATGCCGGCGTTGCTATTCCCGTCTGCACGTTGTCGAATTTTTTGATATTTTTGTGTTTATGTGACAGCCAACAGCAAATCGGACAGCGACGCTTATCTTGAAAGTGAAATACAGATGTCTGTATGTCTATACACATGTAGGTATAAGTATTAATAAAATAAGCAATTGGAATGCCTTGATAATTTGCAAAGAAGCGTAATTTATGCGGCTGCAATTAGTTGAGCCTGCTGTAACTGTCAAACCGAGAACTTGGCGCTGGTACGCTGCCAAATTTGTGTAAAACAAAATTATGCATGCACAAGTAAACACACAACACAACACACATGTTTGCATGTACACATTTATATAGTAGATACAAGTGTAAATATTAGCGGCATGCAACTGGTGGTTCTGGCATTGACAGCTGCAGCGGCAGCGGCAAACTCAAGTACTGACATCAGCTTACGACAGCACGCAAATATATACAGATCTAAGACTTACCTGTTTCAATAATTTTGAATTTAAACTCAAGCACTTTAGATAATTAAACGCACTTGATGCATAAAATGTAAACAGAAAAAGGTAAACAAACTAAAAAGTAAGGTAAAATTTATAAGAGTGTGACCAGTTACCCAAGGCATGTTAAGTTTTCGATAGCAAATAACAGCTCGATAAATGCAACTTCTGCCAAAAACAACAGCATGAATTGTGCAAAATGTTATGAAACCAGGCTGGGGCCGGCTTTTTTTACTTACTATATTGTTTATCTTTCCAAGATTTATCTTTACTTGTGCTTGGCAGTGTGCTTAACTTATTATTAAATTCGTTTGGCTTTGGTTTTGGTAGTATGTGGCCGGCTTGGCTCCTAGTCGTGAATTTCAGTTAAAATTAAAAATGTAATGCCCGAATATCACAACGAATGTGTCAGAAAATTAATGCACAAAACGTGTGCTTTAAAAAATCACAGCGTCTGCCAAAGAAATTTCACAACCACGTAACATTAAACTAGCAGACCGCGATTTTTAACATTAATGTTAACAGTGCTATCGATAACGATAAAGTAGGCTGAAAATAGCATATTGTAGTTCTATTGACTACCGCTAGAGGTTTGCTTTGCGGGATTTTTCAAATCTTTGGAATTGTCAACAAATACATACACATTAAAATTTTACAAACAACATTTTAATCAAAACATCATAATGACCAAAAGCGTTACACACAGTCTTTACCGCCTAAAACCAAATAAGACGTTGTTCATGCTGTGCGACATACAGGAAAAGTTCAGGCAAGCAATAGCTTCGTATGGTGCTCTCATAGAGAATTCAAAGAAATTGGTAAATTTTGTAGAATGAAACAAAATTCATATAAATGTGGTGGAATACAAATTTTAGGTGGATGCTGGCAAAATTTTAGATGTTCCACTGCTGGTCACCGAACAATATCCAAAGGGTTTGGGTCATACAGTTTGCGAGATCGATATCAAGCATGCATGTGCCGTCGTACCCAAAACCAAGTTCAGCATGTTTATTCCGGCTGTTGAAGAAGCGATGAAGGGCATTTTTGGCGGACATCCGAAGACAGCGGTGCTGTTTGGTGTTGAGGCACGTTGCTAGATTTGCATATTCCCTTTAATAACAATATATATTATACCTTTAGACGCATGTATGCATAGAACAGACGGCCTTTGACCTGATCAATAACAACATTGATGTGTGGCTGGTTGCGGATTGTTGTAGCTCACGTCTCAGTCAGGATCGGGATTTGGCTCTGGAACGATTACGCAGCATTGGCTGCACTATTACCAGTTCTGAGAGCGTCATATTCAATATGATTGGCGATAAGGACCACAAGTCCTTCAAGAGCATGATGCCGCTTCTGAAGAAGGTGTCAGCTGATATGAAGCTTTGGCAGCCCACATCGGCTGCCAAGGCCAAGAAATGATACCAGTAAGCGGCACTTTTCATGTCTTTTCATTTGCCATTTACCATTTACCATTAAGGTAGCATTTTTGTGCTGCTCATAGAAAATTATGAAAGAAGAAGTACCACAGATAGGGCCCTCCTCTTCTGGGCAGGCATCGTCATCTCATAAACATTTTGGCCAGCGGACAGTTGAATGGAGACTTGCCTTGACTGCGGCGCCTTATAAGCCAGTCAGCCAGCAAAGATCAGCAGCCTGTAGCCTGTGTATTGACGCCAAGACTCCTTACTGCCAATTTATGCGGCAACTTGAAGCGCCCCTTGTATGCCGAGCAGTTAAATTTCATGATGCAATCGCACAACAATCTCCGCGTGTTGTTTACCTACGCGCCCCAGGCAGCTGCTAGGTGACGGTGACAATGTAGCAGGCGTCTGATTGACTCATAACAGACCAAGATCGCAATCTCATCTGCATGCCAGCGTACAGCCCCTGGCTGTTGGCAATTTATTTGCCTAAGCCCTGCCAGCTGAGTGCCGGCTCTGTCAGTGAAACTGATGGCAACGGCATTGCGGCACGCGATCTGGCAAAAGCATTCCCAAGATTTGGCCAATTATGCACAAGCTCGCTTATCTAATCTCACCTAAGTATTAAGCCACAGCTAAGCCTTTACAGAGGCGTCCGCGGAACTGCGTAAAACCGAACTGGGCCAACGGTAACATGCGTAAAAGTTGGCCAGCTTAGCGTCTTTACCAGCTGCAGCTGATCCAAACATTGGCCATAAATTTCCGGCCCCAAAGATTGGAACAGGTTTTTTAAGCAGGCACGTACTTGGCATATTAATAAATTTTTGTTTTTGTAAACGATAAAAATGATAAATCTCTAAATTCGCCGGGCCATGTGCAAATGAACAGGCAAGATCAGCACTCAATGGATTTCAAGCTTCAACTCCTGCTCGGTGCTACCAGGGAATTTATGTGCTTGTTGCCTGGCAAGTGGCAAGTCATAGATCAAATGGGATAAAAACGTTTAACCAACTAGCAAACCGATGCTTGTATACCCTAGACTGCACATAAAACTCGTTCATAAAGATTGAATTTTGTGTGAACCGGAAACATATGATCGAACTATAGAACTTTTTTGAGTACATATATATTTAAGTATTTGTCAACCCTATAACAGTATTTACGAGCAGTATACCCTTTGTTTCAGTTGCATGTTGTGTTGACAAATGTGAGAATCCCAAGCGGCGTTTCAAAGAGCAGTCTTCGGTTGCATAATTTATGAAGATGCGCCCGCTTGCCCAATTTAGCCAAATTTTGCCCGAGGGCCGCCTGGATAATGAGATAATAGAAACTCTAATGAAAGATGGGGCTCAAATGGGGGATCACTTGCATTTCCCACACTGTGCAGCCATTTCAGTTATTTAGTCATTTATTCATTCACATGCTACAATTAGTTCAATCATTTTATGCTAATTATGCGTTTTAAATGCTCATTCTAAAGCACCGCCCATTAGTGGAGCCTGGGCGTGGCCATTTTGGCTAGCGGTCATAGGGAATTCTTTCTCTCTAAATAAGTTATTTCCGCATCACCTGTTAACCCACTAAATGCAAGCGGCCCTAGACCATTGACCAACAATTAGTGGCCAGGCCATAGATGTGTATCAGTACTGTGAGTACTCCGAGTACCATCTAATTAGCATATGAGTTATATTTGAAAGCTGCTTTTCTTGGTTCTTGGGGCGTTCTTTGCTGTGTGAATGTTTGTATACGAGTATAATAATTAAGTTAGAAATATTGTTAAAGCTACAGAGCAATGCTAAGTGGTTGGTCAGCAAGAAAAAAAAAACCAAAATAAAACAATAGACATTCGACTGAATTGTTGAATAATTAACCAGTATATTAGAATTATTTAGAAATGCGGTCAAATTCAAAGTACAGTTCTTTTACATTGTAACTTTAATAAAGATAGTTTAAGGATTGGTTGTGCATAACTCATTGAATTGAATGATCATATGGGGATAACGATCAGCTCTGTTTGGTGACTGTCAGCGATAGATATCTTTGCTATTTGTTTAACCTGATCGTTGAAACTAGATCAGTTCGAGATATGAATGCTGTTTACACCAATGCCTTAAATGTTTTCACCGCATCTCAATGCTATCTTCACTTTTATCAAAGAATACAATAAACAAACAGTGTGTTGTGTTTAAAAGACATTGTGAAAGGTTGCTCTACACTCTGCACAGCAACGTTCCGGTTTGTTCGTTGTCTTATGTTGCCATTTAAAAGAATACTATACATACATATATAACACTAAAGTATTGTCTGTTTACATATTTACATATGTAACTAATTTGCTTAAATGCACAAACAATAAAAGTTTTGTATTTTGGTTGCGACAAGTTGCCGTAAATGCGTCGAGTTGTTGACACAAAAAAAAACGCTAAGATTTATAAATTTATGCTGGAAATTCTGTTGTGCTACTGTAAAGTATTTATATATGGGCAATTGGCCAAAATGTTGGCCAACTTCAACACATTTGCGTGCTTTATCTCTGTCATCGCGTCGTCTCCCTCTACGGGTTTGGTCTTTGTTGTACAGTGTACACATCAAAGTGACTTGACTCCCATTTGACTTGCAGTTTATGCAGTTACAGTTGCCAAATTTGGTCAATTTCACTTGTTCAGTTCGAAATTTATACCGTCTTGGGTATTACACTGGAGTGTGCGTTTGGGAGTGGACCGAGCTGAGGTGTAGTAGGCGCCAGGCTAAAACAAATTAAATATGCATACAATGTGCGTTTACTTTCTACTATAATTTACATATTAACAGGATATATGCAACTGGTAGAATGTGTTTAAATATTTATTACAAATTTTGGTTAGTCTTTATACCCCACAGTGGCTAAAAGGATTAATTCAATCTACATTATAATGTTGTACAAAATGTTTGCAATAGGCAGAAAGTACAGTACTTAAATAATATCTGTTTTTAATTGTAATTATTAATCCGTTTCTCTACAAAAAAAATGTGTTGTTGTAATAACTATCATAAAATAATGTATATTTTAAAAATATATTTATCAATTTTAGTAGTTGGTCGTTGTCTTATTTCAATAAACTCCTAAAAAGCGATTTTCACACAACACTACGAAAGACTTATGGGCTAATAACTTCGACATTTTTCGGCCGATATTGACAACATTTTTTATGGCTTTAACAATAAGTAAATCTATAGATGTAAAGAGTGATACAAAAAAACAAAATTCGAGGTTAAAAAAAAAAATATTTAACAAGAAATAGCTTTTTTTAACATAGGCAAAGTTTTATTTTCTTTCAGTTCTCAATAACTTCTAAATGTATAATCTAATTAAAAAATGTTGTACAGAAGCTTGATAGATCAATTAATTATCTGTTCAAAAAAATAAACACCTTTAATATTACTAAACTATGTTCGAAGTTATTTTCACTTTACCAAAGCTACCTTTTTGAAAAATCGAAAATACAGCTTTTTTCGAGTATCTACAAAAATTTTCCCGGCAACCTATTTTTTAAATTTTATTTTCGAAATCTGCGACCATTTTATATAACATTATTATCGACATTAAAAATTTGGGATACAAGTATTTTTTTCAAATCATTACATAGTGTAATATATTCTTGATTTTCGGTAAACATTTTGTCAGCTTAGATGGCTAGAGAATTGAAATAACTAATTGAAACTATTCAATAAAGTATTCAGAAATTATCCTAGCTAGTATACATTCAGAACATTAATACTAACTTCTGAAATGAAAGCCTCAATTATGTTTTCATTTCTTCTAAACTTACTTTAAGCTAGCTAAACACTTCTATATCATTAGAAAGGTCATTAACATCTAGCTTCCATTTTTAAATTTAAGTTACGTTAAATATTATCATTAAAATGTTAAAGATTAATTGATTAAGACAAAGTATTTTTAATGAAAATTTCAAGTGTTTATTATGGTATTTAAAATTTCTCTTTGTCCAGTATTCTTAACTTTAGAGTATTTACTTAATTTTAGCTGATTTCTATTTGTATTTTACACTCACATTTAAATAGTTATACTATAGCTTTCATTGCCCAACCCATGCACATCTTTTTAGCAAAATCAACTGGCAAAATGTCAAAAGTCTTTTGGATTTGGAATCAAATTCGTTTGCGGTTTTGCCGACCTGCTCATTGCACCAATTTATCAGTGAGTCAAAGCATTTTGTCACGATTTGCCATAAACACCTTGTAGAACTGGTAAAACGGTTTTCCCTCCGACGATTATTATTATTAAATCGAAGTGATTTTGTGCACCGGCCACAAAAGAAGCCGCCGCTTTTGGTTGCATTAAGTAAATAGAAAGTGAAGTTGTGTGTCAAGATCTTTCCAGCAGGTCAATCGATGCCCCCAGCCCCCTCAAGCTACAGCCAGACCATGGCAAATACATAGATTCACTTTTCAGAGCCCAACAAAACCAACACAACTGTTTGAAATAAAGAAAAACAAAAAAAAAACGGGCTAATGATAATGTTGGAATTATCCCAGTGCACTTGAAGCAAAGCTCGACATAATGATTGCCATTATGGGTAGAGCGCTTCTCTGTGAGATTCCAAGGTACTCGGGCACTCTGGTTGAGTCTGCTCCAGTTTATAGAGCTGCTCCCACAATGTCTGCTGTCAAATGCAATCAATTAAGGTTAATTTGTAGCCACTTCCCAAATTACGAGTACAAATGGAGCTTGGAGTTCCAACTAGAGCTGGATCTGTATGTGTCATGTGGAATCAGGCAAAACATTTGCGGTTATGATTTGTGAAATTTTTGGGCCATTGTCCCGTGTTGACCACAGTGGAGCACACGCCGACGCCAATGGTTAAAGGCTAAGATTAATGGCGTGTGGAACATGAATTTGGCACAGGTTTGCGGAGCAACAACAATCAAGAATTGCCAAGCTAAAGTCTTGTACCTGATCTTGCCCAGATCATCATCATGTATGCCGTACATGCAATCGCGGCATTGATTTTCACAATACCATTGGCCAGTTAGCCAAGTTAACCCGCTTGTAGGCCTGTCAGCTCGCCTGACAAAACTGACAGCCAACATTGACAGCGGAGCATGGACAATGGCGCAACGACATCCAGTGTTAGCCCGGCCAACGGTAGCCCATGTTTGACAATCAAATATGGGAACGTAACGTTGTACTACCTGCGCCATGACCCATATCAGAGTTTTGTTTCTATTCCAGCCAAAGAGTTCAAGAGGTCGTGGGCAGACATTTATTTAGCATATGGCATAAGACAAATGGCATATGGCATGTTGTATGTTGTGTATGTTGTATTAAGTATATGAAAAGTGAAATTCAAATTTGGCAGTCAATGGCCCGGCAGCATTTAGATAGACAATGGTAAACATGTTTCCAAGCCGCTGACTGACCTCATTGAGAGCCTGGCCCACGCTTGGCTCAACATATGAAGTTTGACTGAGCGAATGAATGATACCCTGCCAGATATTCACTCGCCGAATTGCCAGGTTTGACTTTTGATTATCTGTCTTTCGGGTGCTGTTTTTTTTTTTTTTTTTGTTGCTGTTGATGTGGCAGTTGCTTTTGCTGGCCGGTTTTGGCTGCCACATAAAATGTGTTGACACGAAAGCGCAACGAGAAACCAAAACTGGGAATTCTGCAAAACAAGAAACCGCCAGAAACAACAACAGTTCGGGCCAGAGAAATGCTGGAATCTTATGCTGATTGCCAGCCCGCAACAGCTGCCCGGGTAATTTGTGCAAAAAAAAAAAGTGAAGGCGTCTCCAAGAGCATCTTTCGTTGGCAAACGCTGCAGCACTTTCATTAAAAGTTTTCAACGAATTCGAAATCATTAAATTGCAGCAAGAATGGCTCAAAGTATTTTTTTGGCCATGCATCAACTTCCTGGCTATAAAGCAAAGACAAAAGTCAAAATAAAAACAAAAGCAAACCAAACAAAAACCCAAAACCAAACCACTCAACTTGAACTCAAAAATCCACTCAGTGTATCATTTCTTTTGTGGTTGCAACTCCAAACGGGTTTTCATACTTTGGTTGGCAACTTCTTTTAGCCTGGGCTCGTAGCAGGGCCCAGAATCCAAAGGCTTTCCATCAAACGATGCTCTGCTCTTTATTTTAATTTGCGCACCTAAGTAAATGCCCGACAAGTGCTAATGAGACATAACGACATAGCCGTCGCCAAGGCTAGGGCTCATTTATTATTTTTAGCAAACAACAGCTGCGCATGCGGATGCTGCCTAAGCCTGCCCAGCATTTGGCATGCCAATATTTTCTAATATTCGCAATCATTTAACTTAATGTGCACTCATTTATTTTGCGTGCCGCAGTTGCTCTGCCCCGGCCAGCCACTGGAGTTGTACTCCAAGCTGGAGTTGCAAGTTAGATCAGGGCGCACATCGTTGGGTAAACAAAAACAAAACAAAAAAAAAAAATTATGTTCAATCCCACGATATTCGCTAATGAGCCTGGTCAACGCAAGGTGGGCGTGCCGATCGCCGTTGCCTTCGTGAGCCAAAACAAACCAACAAAACCAACAACAAACAATTCAATTTTCATGGCCTCCAGGCGGGCTGGCCAAAAACATTTGCAATTTATTACCAAATGCAAGCAGCGTGCGTTAGATTGCACTACAGATTGGTAAGGACTGCCAAGGCTGCCAGGCTGCCAGGCTGCCAGCAGCTGGCAGTTAAACATTTATGAACATCCAGTAAATAAGTAACTCGCATCGTATACAGTTTTTGCCCCAAGGGCGCTTGCAATTTGTCACTCAGCGAGTAAAAATTGTACGGTTTGTGCTGATTGCTATTGACGCTAAACAGTGTGAGAACCGTAGAACTCCGTCATCATTAAGTGGTGCATTTTCGGCTTAAAGACTTCACTCTCAATGCCACTTGTGTTGACTTTTCAACCCAAAACCGAAACTCCAATGAAAACGAAACCAACGATGGCGTGAAAATGAAAACGTTTGCAACAAAAGAGAAAACGTGGCCGGTATGTGTGGGGCATTTGGATTCGTTTCAAGTGTGATGGCTGTCACGTCAGTCAAAGAGCCCGAGAGTGCATCCAGTGTCTCTACTTTGGCATTTAGGGCTGCATGCGTTAGTGGGTCAACTATTTGCAGCCACTGTGATTGCAGTTGCGCCTAAAGGCTTCGCAAATAGCACACACACATTGCAAAACAAATACAAAAAAAAGTGCGTCAAAACAAAAGACTTAAGACACGAACGCGCCAAACGCACTTGCCACAGCAAGTTGCTGGTTGTTTTGGTCACTTCAAAGTTGCCGCATAGCCCACTTCTAACAACCAAAAATCAACATTAAATTATGGCAACAATAGCAAAAGCAACACAGCAACAACATCGATGGACAACGTCTCCCCTCTCGCCCCCTTTACTCGATGACATTCTTAGAGCGCACGCTGTGAAAGTCTAGATATGTTGGCTCAATGACAAGAATTTCTGGTCTTCATAATGAGACTTATAAATGTTTTTATGGCCGCAGCTCAACCGTCAGAATAACAAAAAAAAAAAAAGAGAATACTAGTAACAATACCAGCAGCATGTTCCAACTACTACTACTATATGTAATTTGGCATGTGCACATTTATTAAAGCCATGCAGAGATTTATAAACTTTGTTATTTGTTGCTGGCTTCGTTGTGTGGCAAATTGGTTTTTTAATTGCTCGGTTTTATGTTTATATATTTTCTTTACTCTAATTTGTGTCTAGTAGAGATTCCATATCCGAACAATTATGCAGGTGTATTTTTTTTAAGTTTCTTCACTAATCTATTGAGCCAAATGCCGTTTGAATAATTGGATTGTTGAATTTCTAAAACTTGAAAATTTATAAAAATAATATATAGATCTATTCAGCATTCCAGCTAATGTCAACATTCATGAACACTGACAGCCTCACTTATGATGATCTATGTGGTCACGAGTGATTGCTTGTTCCCAGCCAAATAGCTAGTTTCCCTTGTGGATGGGCATACACAGTTGACCACTTCTTCTTCCGCATGTGTGAGCACATCCAACATAGTATCAAAATGCCCAGATAATGCGAGTTGATTTCCAGCATCATTGGCTTCCTGGGTTATGACTTTTGCGGCTGTCAGCCAGCGATCAACTGCAACTGCTAACAACAAACTAGCAGCGAATAATGCCAAGAATTAGTTGTGGAAAAATTAACACCACCCAGCAACGGCATTGACCACAAGGCTGATTGTGCTGGGGCTGGGGCTGAAGCTGAAGTTGGAGCTGAAGCTGAAGTTGGAAAACGGCAAGTGGAAACTGAAAACAATTTACACAAAACCGTACGACGAGCTGCTGGCTGCATAGTTGGCCGACTCTGAGATTGACTTGGGGCTTGGTGGGCCAGCAGGTGGCCGTGCCATTGCGATTCCAAGTGCATTGACTGCATTGAGGCAACCAGCTTCACTGTAATCACAATTGGAATTGGACTCTCAGAATCTCTCTCTCTTCAAAAGCCACTACACAGATTGATTTGTTTTGCAGTTCCGTTCTGAATGGTTGCTAAAGCACTGAGGCCTCGCAATTTACCATTTTACCATTTTACCATTTTTACCATTTTTACCATTTTTACCATTTTTTTACATTTATCATTTATCATTTACCATTTGGCATTTGTGTTTACTGTTAGCTGCTGTAGCTCATCTCAAATTGATTTCTAATACGGCTGCTGTCACCTTTGACATGTGTTTGTAACGGATTTGTTCGATCACTAGATTGATTTTCACACACTCACTATTTGCTTTACTGACCGACAGGTATATATTAAATTATAAAATTGTATTATGTCAGATATTATAGATATTATTGCAATGCTATTTTTTTTTTATACTCGGCATCTATTAAATAGGTTAAATCGTTAACAAGGTTGTGAAGAAATGTACGACCCTATATGCAACCCCTTGTGTAACACGTGTATGTTAATTGATAATCTCAGGAACTAACAAATAATTAATTAGTAATCATTTAGAGGTTTTTTTTTTAAGGCAATGAGGTGTTAAGTGGTTAAAATATATACTTAAATGTGGGCATTAAAATAATCTTTGTAATTTATATTTAATCAGCTGTGTGATTTTTTAAAGTGTTTTGCGAAAATTGAAATAAGCAGCTGAGCAACTGAAGTATTGTATTTTTTTTTAACCTTCTTTTTTTCAAAGCAAATATTTTGTTTTTTTTTCTATCAGTTAGTGCTATAAATATTATAGGATTTATGCTATTTTTAATACTAAATTGCATGGGAAAATAAGAAAAAAAAATATTTAAAAATAATTTTAAATAATTTACACCTTTCAAGATGGGAGTTTGAAATCGTTTAAGTCGCCTTGTTATTAGTGATTGCCAAGAGCTCTGGCAGAAGAATTTGGATGCTGCAGAATTCTTTCTGCATATCTGCGGCTGAGCAAATGAATTTGATTCCCAATTAGTGAAACCTGACGACAAATTTCTACATTTTTCGTGCGAATGTACTATAATGTCCCCGCCACCTTACAAAGAGTTTTTGCTTGAAGAATATTTAATTTGTCGAGTTGACCACCAAATTTTGAAGGCATAAAATTAAATATGGTAGCCCTAGAATCAAAATAGTAATTGCTGTATTAATATTAATACGCCTAATTATTATTATATTAAATGCAGTGCAGAAGAAAACAAAAAATGAAGCCAAACGCAGACTCAGTCAGTAACAAAAGAATGAACTATTTCAGAAGCTGAATCCAGTTCAATATTCAGTCGCTTGATCTCAGTGAGGAGAGCAGTCAACAGTTGAAGCGTTTACAGCTTCGTCACACGATTTGCAACAGGCGTTTACCTTGGCCACACAGCTGCATGGGGCAATCATTTGAATCGACATGTAAGGCCCTTAAGAGTCCATGTTTGGGGCACGGATCGAGTGGGGCGAGTGGTGGGTGTGGCATGGGCAGGGCATGGGCAGAGCAGGGCTAGACCGCACAGCGCAAACGTTTTTGGCAATTATCAAGATCAGGATGCCTGTTATTGACTGTTGTTGTCTGCGATAGTCGTTCGTTAGACGCTTCTTGGTGGACCCAGGGCCAGGGCGTTTGCGTAGGCTTGTGGCACGGGCGCGCCCTTGCCTCTAGTTTGTTGTTGGTAGCCTTTAGCCGATGGTTGTGCCTTGTAGCCTTATCGTGCGGCCATTAGTGTGAAATCGTTAAAGTTTTAAATGCCACCACGTTTTGTATCTGCTTGTGACTGTTGTTCTAGTTCTCGACAGTGCAAATATTGTACCAATTAAATTGGCCAAAACAAACTGGTAGTGCAGTGCAGAGTATCTGCCATGCTTTAATCACATTTCGATTTGGATTCTAAGTTCGATTTTTTGTTACCTCAACACGCAGTGTTGTACGATTAATTAGGCAATTAGAGTGCGAGATCGAGTGCGCTACTTATAAATCAACAAAATTATAAAACAATCAAAATGCCTATTGCCAATAAAAGTTAATTGTTTGGCCATAAACTATCGACAGCCCGGCGGCCAGCAATATGTTGCTGGCCACTCAACTGAACACGTCAACATTGTTGCCAGCAACATGTTTCGCCAATTTGCTCGGCCTGTCAATGCTGGTGCTGTCAACGGATGCTGTCGGCCCTTAGCTTGTCGGCATTGCCATTGGCATTGGCATTGGCATTGGTATTGGTATTGACATTGGCATTGGTATTGGTATTGGCAATTACATGCAGCTCACGTGCTGTCAAAGTTGAAAGATGACAAATCAACTTGACAGCGACAGCGCGCCAATTTGCATGGCAAAATGGCCAAGACAAAGATTCAACTGAATGATGCCAATGTAAGAAATAAAAAAACTTATATTTGTATGCCGAAAATAAAATACTCTTGCGGCCACTACAGCTACATGAAATAGTATGGAATCTAATACAAAAATTCAATTATCAAACAGTTATACATTTTTTTTTTTGGGTGTTTTTACTAATTGTTGAATAACTACCATATTTATTGTCCGATTTGGACAAATGTTTAATTCAAACATTCGTAATGGAATTATCTAACATATAAAATCTTAAGAATTATTTAATAGAATTTTTAAAATTTTTAAAAAGTCAAGTGAAGCTCAACGATTTTTTAAAAATGCAAAAAGTTCACATTTTACAACTTTGAAGGTTTGTAATGACTTTAATTCTTATTTGATCCGCATAAACGGCAAACCATTATAATACCCACAGTAAGGGCATTAAAAAACATACAAGACAAAAAAAATGAGAGCAATGCTCCCAGATTGTTTCTTTTTGACGAGGTGCAGCGTGTTGCAGCGTGGTGCAACGTGTGGTACAGCGTGTTGCAGCGTATGGTGTAGTGTGTGTGGTGCTTTTGCCACCACCTTGACGCCTGGCATTGTGTAATAATTGGCAGTTCGTGGAAAGCTCGATTTTGATAGCGATTAATTGGCTCGGTTGTGGCTGGTTGTAGCCGTTGTTTGGAATGCAGCTAAGTAAGTTGCCCCATCCCAAGAATTGGTCACTAAAATTAGCATATTCGTTTATGACAATTGCACTCATTTCAATTCTATTTCAACTCACAACAGTCTCACGAAAATTTATCAGTCTTTTCTCGTTTGCAATCTATAGACTGTTTAGTAATTGCAATTTGATAGTTCCATCATAATAAAACATTATGACAACCATATAAAAGCGAATTGAAATGGGCCACCGCAGTGCCTGCAACTACGGACTAGGGGCTACCATTCGACGACAGCTTCCGTCAATTATATGGCCGATCGTAAGTTCTCGTTGAAGGAGGCGTCTCAGCAGGAGCAGCCTCACCCGCTGGGCTGCAGCTGCTACTTTCCAGCTGAGTATTTAGATGGACCCTGAACTTATTTTAATGTTACTTTGCGTATCAATGCTGCTAATTGAAACTGTCAACTGCATTGAGTTGGCAATTTCATTCGATTTATAGCCTAGGATGCTTTAACAATAATAACGCCGCTGGACAATTCAGCTCATAAAATTAAAAGAAAGAATTGTACTGGTTTAGTTCGTTTTACCATTTAAATTTTAGTTTTTTATTCTGCTTTTAAGTAGATTTATTTCACATTATGAATCACTCATCCCATTTATTTGTCAAACAATTTATTGTTTTTATAGCTTGTGGTGCCTTTTACCGGATTCAGACCGTCTCACTGTCAGAGTGTTTATTTCTTTGCCTTGTATTCACACGACTTTCATGTTAGCAACTTGATTTTTCTAACAGTAAAAATCAATAAGTACCTGCAGTTTATTACGTACCTGGGCCAGCCAACAAACCAGCCAGCTCTGAGCTGAGCTGAGCTGAGCTAAATAACTTAGCTGAACATACAGAACATGCAGTAATCATCATTTAGTGCTGCTCCTGCAGCTCTTGTTGCAGCTTCTTTTCACAAGCCATTAGACATTAATTTTTGCCCATATGCAATGACTGCTCATAAACCAGGGACTGTCTCCGTCTCTGAGCTGAGCTGAGCTGAGCAAATATGTCGCAACAATAGCAACAACAATATTAACAACATTAAACAACAACCAGACAACAAGAGGCACGACAACATCAGCAAATTAGTGACATAACTTGGGCGCTGAACACGATTCGAATGAGGATCAAGCTGGGAGGCCACTTCAGCCAATCTTAGCCCAAAAATGAAAAAAACCAAAAAAAAAAAAAAAAAAACTTATAAAATGCACTAATTTTGCAATATAATAATAATAACAGTGCTCGTGCGCTCTCATATTTGCCTGACCTTTGGCATACCACCTTTCACCAGGCACAACAGCAGCATGAAAAGTAACAAGAGATCAGCATTTATCTTATGTAAGCATTGTAGAACCCTTTTTTCGGGGTTAAATGCCCATTACAAACAATTTTGTAATGGTCAGTTAAATAACAGTGCTGAAATTTGTTCTTGCAAATTATTTAAGTCGAGCAGCGGCCACAGCGCCTGCAAAATGCAATGCCAATTTACCCAAATTAAAGTAACATAATGCAAGACGTGTGGGTGGTTTGAGGTCAGTCAAACCACAGCAAGAGCAGCAACAGCAGCAGTCGCAACAGTAAGAGCCACTGCGTCATAAGCAACCTGGGTCGACAGCCTCTCTGGTGCAGCTGGGACCAGGTAACATAAGTAGTTGCTCTGATTTTATATTTTTTTTGTTGTTGAAAATTGCTTAAATTGAGCAGTTCCTAAAATGACGATACATGACATTTTCAAGTGACGACTCTTGGGTTCACATGGGAACTATAAAAAATATCTATATATTATGTATCCGGCTCGTGTGCTCGTAGGCGGGCTTTGCAATAAATTCATTTACAGTTAAATTCGTAGAAAATCTGAAGTTGCTCAAAGGGCCGTAAAAGTGCATAATTATGAAATGATGATGTGCTTGTCAAACAAGAGATAAAAGAACTTGACAACTCAATGTAATCGAATGCATTGGAACAGAGAAAACGGTAGCTGCAATGTGAACAAAACAAAAGTAAAAGGTTACACCTTAAAAATACTGAGAAAAATATAGAAATTATGCGTATATGAATAATATACGATACTTAATTGTTTAAAGAAAGTGTTTTTGCTGCAGATATGAATTGAGGCTGAATAAAGTTTAATTTCCTTTATTAAAGATAATTATTAAATTTATGTTTGTTTAATTTTCGCTAGTTGAAAGCTATCGCAAATTTCACATACTATTCTTAATGTACGCATATTTAAATTCAAAAAATTGTGCTTTATGCCTTTTGGCAAAATACTCTATCATTTAAATAGGACACACAACTTAACATTTTAAATACCTGTAAAATATCAATATACCTTTCAAGAGATATGCATACATTTTTAACTTGACATGTACTTGAGAGGTTTTGTACCCTCTTAATGGACAGTTAGTTCATTATGTTGAATTGTTGACATGCCCCATAAGTACATTCACTTTTTTGGTGCACTATACAACGGGAGCTAACTAAATAAGCTCTTAATTAAGCACCTACGTCAGGTTTTGTCTAACATCCTTTTTGTGCTTGAGCTGGTGCAAGAAACCAAGCAAGTTTGTTGCCTGAGTCTTTCGTTTTGGCCTGCGTTGCAACTAGGTCAGCGGCAATATTTATGCCAGGCAAATTTTCTTGTGAAACTGGTGCCGGACCAAAGCCGCTTGTACGATACACTGTGCATATATGCCAGTGTAATGCATAAATAAATATCATATTCACAAATTCGAATTTGGCCATGGCCATGGCCATGACCAAGGCCTGGACCAGCTTTGGCCGTTTGCCTGTTTGGCTGTTTGGCTTATGGTTATGATTTTCAGCAAGAGCGCCAGAGAATGCAAATAGAAATAAATTTTCCCGCTGTTTGTTTTGCCAAGCGAACAATTTACAATTCGCACACATGCTGCGCCAGAAGGTTGTCCGATGCCAACGAAAATGAAAATAAATGCACCTTAACCGGAGACTCCTGTCATCGGTCAATTGTGGCACCAGTTGCTTGATATGCCACAGCAGCAGCAGCAACAGCAACCGCGGAGCGGTCAAAGTCGCAACAGTTGCCATTGGTTTGTTGTAAGTACACGAATTTTGTTGTTTTTACTTTCAAAATACATTGAAGCGGTCGCTTTGTTTGGCTTAAGACTTAGTTTTTGCTTATTTTATTGCCTGCAATTTCATGGACATGCGAAAATCATTAGCCGAAATCATTAGGGTCAATCAAGTTCGTGTCAAAGATTTGCGTAAGTTTTCAAGTGAAATGACGCGTATGTGTGACAATTTTATTTTATTTGATAATTTTTTTTTGCCGGCGAACTTTCAAACTGATCATTGGGCCAAAAATTTCGCCAGTGAAATGAAAGCGAAAGACGCGTCAATGACTGCATATTAGCATAGGTTCAATTACACTCAAACACATAATACAGAGTGTTGTTTAGGCTGTCAGTCTAAGGTCTAGTTTGTAGACCTTTTACTTTTCATTTGTGAGCTATGCAAATTGAGGTGAATCAGCAGGTTTATGGGCCATAAGCGTACCATAAGCTCTAAACAAAAGCTTAGCACCGTGATAAATTGTCCAGCACACTGTGAAAATAAAATGTTGACGAATTTCTCTTTTTATGTTCTTAATGTGCGCATTCTTTAAGTGCTTTTCATTAAAAGGTGCGTGCTGAAAAAAAACAAAAAATAAAATAACTTTATCGTTTTATGTTTTCGTTTCAAGGTTATTTTGGTTGTCTTCTCTACATGATGTGACACTTTCATTTCGAAAGCCGCCTCCAAAAATGTTTATGCTTACGGGTTTCCCATCGGCTTACTGTTTCTGATCTCCGATGCGTAGGTTCCACATCGGTAGCTGCTGCTCTTGTCGATCCTTTCACTTTCGAACAAAAGATGTTTAACGGTACCTGTTGCGATAAGCATATTGATTATTCTACTTATTATAAAGCCCTAAACATAAAAATTAATCAAATAACAATATAAATATATATGCATAGAAAACACAAGCGACTCTTTTGTACTATGCCATTATCATTTTAATTTCTTTCAAGAATTATGAGGCTTATCGGCAATCAAGCCAGCAGCTTCCACAAGCTACCTAAGCAGCCAGCCCAACAACAAGTTGTATAAAGTGGGCGTTGAATTCAACTCACAATAACTTACAAATTAATCAACACATAAACAAAGCTGTTGGCGCGTCTGGTCGAAGGTCTGGCCCAGGTAGATCGAATCGCACCGCAAGCCGACCTTTGTGCCAGTTAGAAAAACACGCCGGGCACACATGAGGCCGCATAATGGGCTTTTTATTGGGTCACAAGGCGACGCAATTCACACAATACACCCACTTCAGACCCCAAACACCTGCCTCAGACCCACATTTCATTAATGGCTTCCTAATATTGTGAATCGTGAGCCGGGCCACAAGCTCGTTGCCCAGAGTTTAAAGTGCAAAACAGTCAAGGAGTGGACCTAATTCGGCTAACATGCCAGATCAGGGCGGTCAATTAAAGACGGCATTGAAAATCTGAAGTACATAAAATATATTCTTTATGTAATTTATGAATTTAAACCAAACATTTTGATTGTTATTTCCTAAAATAATAATAATAAAATATATTTTAAACTTAAATATGCATTTTTGTGCATTTTTATGAGTAACTTGCTTAGGGTACAGAGTATTTCCCAGTTAAACAAAATAATTCTGCTTTTTACAGAGTTTCTCATCTAGATGTTGAACGTTTGACAATCAATCAAGAAATAGCTGAATTCCTGTGAAATAGAGGCAGTTGATCAAGTTATACTTATTTTGGAGTTTCATGTTGTCAACTTTTAATTGAGTATTAAACGCTAACAACACAAAATCAATTGAAATTGAAACAGTTGCAACTGTTTCAGACCAGAATCTAAAACATAATTCTGCAACTGTGTTCTCAGCAATTATAACAAATTATTGCCTTATTAGATGAGTCAAATGACTTATATGGTTTGAGCAAACTAATAACCAGGTTAAGCAACAAGTTCTGCACAAATCTTACAATAAAAACTCAATCAGCAATAATTGGCAATTTTTCATATTAATTTTAAAAATCTCAATAAACATCAAACTGAGAATCTCATAAAATTAAAATGCAAATGCAATGAAAGTGCATACATTTATTATAATTGTCATTGCTTGTTTTAGTTTTCACTTTTATTATATATGTACATCTCTTAACAAGTTGAAGCAACTGACCCTAGTTAGGGTCCACTTAATGATGGTATCCCATGCCTATACAGGTCACTCATTGAACTCATTCATTAGAGTCATTCACTCGATTGCCCTAATGCACATAAAATCATGAAAAACATACGGGAAAACTCTCACTTTTAATTTTCCATGGGAAAATAACATCGTGTATATGCAATAAATGTTTATATTCATCTGGAAGTTCTGACATAAGAATGTCATAAATTTTGAAACGAATATTAAAAGTTGTGAGCATGCCCAAAAGGGTAACTAAATGAAGACATTTACGAGCTGGTCAGATGCGAATCAATAATGAAATGGCCATACAAAATTCTAGACACAACAAACGGTTAAAAGCCGCCCCTGGGAATGCCGCCGTTCGGTGCAACGGTAAATCGGACTAGACTCAGGTCCAGACTTCGACGGGTTTAGTTCAGCTCAGCTCAGTGCAGCTCATGACTGTAGATACCCGACTTTAGATTAGAATGAATCATTTCCAAGCATCCTAATTGAGTTGACTGAGGCTGCCAGCTGCCAGCTAATAGGCCAAAATATTAGCAGCCGCCTTGTCGAGGTGTGAGACTATTTAGCCAACTATTTAAGACTGCGACTGACTCCGACTCCAACTCCGACGCTGAATCTGAGGCTAGGTAGCCGCGATTAGTCGCGGTTGGGAGTTGTGTACTGTACTGTAATAACTGGACGCGGAAGGGAACACGACGATGACGAAGGACCATTTATCAAGTAGACAAAAGCGAGCTGCTCGTGTCTCGTCTCTGGGCAAGTTAACCGTTCCTTGACTGACTGACTGACTAACGGACATCTCAGTTGGTCCTCTCACTTGAACCTTCCCTCTTTAATTACTCATTTAAAGCTGGAGAGCTGATCTCACACTCAAAGTGCTATTAAAGGTGGGGGCCACTTCAGACTATAGTCTGAGAAATGTAGTTCTCTGGGTCAATGCGAGCACCTTAACTAATCAAAGCCATGGAAGAGAAGCACGCGCTTAGTACTGACAGTCTGTCTGACAGTCTGTCAGTCCCTCCGTCATTCGCATTGTCAATAAATACAATTTTTCGCTTTTGCTGTGGCAGCTTTCACAAGACTCTGACAAAATACGAGTATTTTGCAAGTTTTGTACGCATCGGGAAGTAAAAAGAATATTTTTTGGCGGTTGAAATGAAAGCCGAAGAATTGCAAAGAAATGGAAAGAATTTCATGGCTGGAAGAGATTACGAACTGCGTTAAATGAATTCGATTTGTTTGCCAGAGTTTGTAATCAGCGAGTGACAACTTGAAGAATCGATAGGACACTCGTATATATAGTATATTACATATGTTTATTTTATTTACCAGAAGATCTTCTCCAGTTGAACCTCACGTTCTGGGTACCATAAAACACAATGGAGCGTTGCGGCCAAGAAATGTAGAAATGTCGCTGTTCTATTGTTCAATGACCATGGCTGGCTGGAAAATTTCGGCTGCTTTTATGTTTATGCATGAATTCCAACATGAAAATGCAACAAGGAAGAAAACTTGCCGACCATAAATCAAATTGGCCAAAATGCTCCTAGATCCAGCACGCAGTCATGGCCAACTGATTGAGCTGTCGCGTATTTGGGTGAGATCGCCCAGTGTCTAAATGTCCACGAGTTGTAGCCCCAACTCCAGGCTCAGTCTCCGAATTTAAGTCTTTGAGTTGCTGCCATTTGAATTGTCATTTGAATTTCGTGCTTGTTTTTGCCTTTCCGGCCAACCAGACCAACCTGGCCAACCATTTTTAGGAGGGCAAATCTTCTTTTGGCTTAAACCGAACGTGGCCAGATAAAAGGAAAATTTCCATAGTATGCCTAGGCTCTGTCACCTTGTGCTCCTATATGGCGCAAGATCGCTTCCATATTAACAGATGTTTGTCATATTTAGAGGCACAGCCCGCCCACAGATTTGATTTTGCACATCTTTGGCAACTAGGTCAGTTTTGAGATTGGAACAACAACAGGAAAAGTGCATCGGCAAATGTTAACGGAAGCTTTGGACTTGACTGTGATTATCTATATTTTGCTAATGGTCTTTACTCCAGTTGAAGGCTAACAGTAATAATACATTTAAGATTGCCCAATAGCGAACTTTGAAATGATTTCCATGTAAGGTTTTTCAGCGGGCAGAAAGTTAATTCTTATTCTATCACAAATTTTATTACACTTAAGTGTAGTGAATAAACTGAAATGTGTGCCATGCATTCAACGGCTCCAACAAATTTTGAGCCATGTCTAATCCCTGGCGGGCGTTTTCTTTGATGCCACAATGTTGCGAGCGCTCCTCAAAGTGCGCCGGAGCTGATGTAATGTTTGCTCGATCTGGTCACGTTGCACGTAACCGCAGCGCCTTTTATTTAACGTGCGGTAATTGCATTAATGAAAACTTAATATACTAAATTATATTGTACAAATTGAGCTGCGTACAATGAAAGCGAAATTGTTTGATTTGTTGCGATTGCAAGTGGCCCTAATTGGACCCGGCCCAAGTCATTTTCAATCAATTCGTAGAAAAGACTTGCACACCTAAACATGTCAAAGGTAAAACTAGATATTATAAGAAACTATTGCACAGCATTGTACAAATGTAATACAATTTTTGTGATTTCCTGGCTATACACTTTTTTATGGTTATGCTTTTTGGCAGTTAATAGTCGAACAGATTGGAAAAAATTTACATTTTAATTTTTATCTAATAAATTATGAATATTAAACACAAATTTATTACTACTAATGTGTATATAAAAATTAAAATTAAGAATTCTCTATAGTCAATTTTTGAACACCTGTTGCATTTAAATCTTTGCCTGCATCTCATCCAACAACATTCTAGCTCGTAAGCAGACAACGGATGCTGCTCTGTATGTGTCCATGGACTAATTGACAGGTGATCTGCTTATATATAGTTTTTTTTAACCTTCTTCTAATTAAATTCAAGCAGCGTTGCTATAATTTCAGAGAGGATATATAAAAGCGAAATTTGGTTTACAGTCTCAAGTTAAATCTTTTAGCACATACGTATGGGAATATATGATCAAACCAGCAGGATTTATATACTTTTTTGGCATAAAACTAAATTTGCTCAAATTGTAGCCGTAAATAAATGTTAAATGTATTAATGTCAAAAAAATAATGGTTAAATAATGTAAACAATAAAAAATGAAAATGAAAAATTAGTTTAGAGTGCAAAGACTTTTGGCATCTGTTCAGACTTAACGAATTACGTAATTTGCAAGGATTGTATGGATTAATAAAATAAAAATAAAATAAAAACATATAAGGTTAATTTCAATGTTAATCAAAGAGAAAAGAAGTTGTGAACTTCCTCAAATTTTGTGGGAAAATAATTGATGAGACTTTGGACTCTCGGTCAAAGATGGTAATTTAAAGAAATTTAAATGCCTATTCAAAACTAACGTAAATGAATTTTTATAGAATTTACAATTTTAAATAATAATTAAAATAATATTATCTTCTACACTCTACAATTGAATCATTTTTATGTCTGTTTTATAGATTATTTAAACAGAAATAATATACTCAAAATAAAGTATGTTACAATCTAGCAGAGCTGTCCATATATCTGTCGTTTATTTGATTCACTTTTTCAACTTTTTTTTGTACCCTAAACCAAAAAAATAATAAATCGCACTATAAAATGTATATTTTATCCCAGTTTTTGGTCAGGCATAAATTTGTTATAGTGCATTTGGCATTGGATGATCGTGTTGTGAGTCTCGAATGTGCATTGTACATGTAGTATATCCATGACCATGCCTATTAATAATCATGAATTGAAAGCCGTTGAAAAGCATCGAAATGTATTGGAACTGGAATGCTGCGGGTCGACTGGGCTTCAGGTTTTGATGGGGCCGCCCGAAAGTGAGAGTCGCCGCTGGCTGTGGCAGATGAATCGATTTGAATCAACAAACAAATGATTTATGTGCATAACCATTGAAAGAATCATGTGAAAAAATATACAGAGCCGCCTGCTAAACTGACAAAAGTTCGCTTCACTTTCGTTGGCAGCCTGTGAAGTGTGTGAGAAAGTATTTGGTCGCAGCAGCAGCAGCAGCAGCAGCAGCAGCATCAATTGCCAACTACATGGTACTAGTACCACTGTACTATGGAACGTACTTCATCAATTTGATCAATTTATGCCGCCTGCACAATTACCAGTTGCCCATGTTGACCCATATTAATCAGCAAATCGTTGTGCTCTTGGCCAAAGCGGAAATTAACTGAGCCAAAGATACGAGTAGAACAGTAACCTGAAACTCAATACTTAGTTTAGAGTTTGCTGCTGCGCATGCGCACGCGCCACCAGCCACCCACCAAGCAACAAGCTGCACCACCCAACCACTTCAACCGACTTCATAACTCACACAATGGCGGTATCGATATTGTTACATATTATTTATTGTGTCGGCACCGACAATACCGTGGGCGTTTAACGGCACTTGTGTGTTGCATATTTTCCGCCGACTTGAAGTTGTTGCCACAGCAAAGATTTCCCTGCGAGTTGCAAAGAGTTGTGTGTTGAACTTGAATGGCAAGCTAATGGGAGTGGGTGTAAATGGCTAAGAGTTGCCAATAAGTTGGTAGTAGTTTGGCAGTAGTTATTGCTAGTTGCGGCAGCCGTAAAAATTATGTAAAAATTTTGGTGGCTAGACAGGTGGGTGTGGTTCTAAAAGTGGGCGAAGTTACACAAGTGCAGGCATTATGTACTATGTAAGTCAGTGTATAAATCAAATTTCTATTTTTTTATTCACTCAAAAGCTGACAAAAAGCCTCTGAATATAGAAAACAGCCTTAGGGTTTATATTTTTTTATTTTTATTAATATAGCCAGTTAATAGCTAGAATTACACTTACATTTCATGTGGCATTTGTCAAAGATTAAGCTATAATAATTTTACGGTTTCTTTAATTTATATATTTTCATCCAATTGATATATGGATTTACCACAATGTAAAAGGCGTTAGAAAATTCACATGAAAATGCCTAAAAAGCGGCTGAAGCTGACAATATCTAATACTGTGAAGGTCAAGCTTTTAGCGCCATGCCGTTCTCATTCGACATTTGTAAACGCGTTAATAAAATTGTTATTACCCTCAAATAACGGCTTTGCGTTTAAGAACCTGCAAGAATGAATCTGGTTTTGTAAAAAACTGAAAGTTTTAATTGAAAGTTAGATAGAAAGTTGCGTTTTCGGAGTGCATTAGGGCGCTAATAGGGCCATTCATATTAAACAAATATGTGTGATAAATTCAAATATCTTGGGGTCTGTATCTCATTCTCAGAGAAGTCTAGCAAGTCACACAGTAGCACAGGTTAATATATCAAGAGACTATCGTTTAGATCTGTTTGTCCATTAGCCCTAACGGTTATTAAGTTGAATGATAATTTATTCATTTATTCCATTCACAATCTGCAGTAGCTACATCAACAAACAATTTACTATGGGTGCTTAAATTATCACATTAGCTAATCATATTTGTTTTGGCTTTGAACCAACCCCGCGGGGGCCTTAATTATAATAATTATGTGTACTATTTAAGACTCATATTAATATAGTAAAACAAATGCAACTCACATTTGTGTTAAATGAATGAATTAATTTAGCAATTTATTTTAAATTATACAAAACGTTCTGCCGTAGAGTTTTTTTTTATTTCAATTAAAGTTCGATTAAACGCAAATTATTTAAGGTGTTTAATCTTTTGATTGCTACAAACGTATTTTCAATTGACATTTAATTGGTTTTTTGGTTTCTAAATCTATTTGAACAACTTTCGCTAATACTTCTTCCAAGCATAAAAATCTTCATGCCTTTTAAGTTGCCATTACAGCCAATTGGAATGCTGAGAACTCATTAAGTTTGAGTAATGAGTTGATGAACCCTTGTTAAATACTACTTGGCAATTTAAGTAATGAAAATTTAATTGGCAAATTGTTTTCTAATTAATTTCGGATAACCAAAACGAATAATCAATTCAAACAAGGTGTGCAAAAATACCGGAAATTCATTAAGTAGAATTATTATTTACTTCTTAATAGTTGCTACAAAAATTAAAAAGTATTATAGGATCACAGGAACAGGAAATATTAGCGGTTGATATAGCCGCTGTCTTTGCCAATTTTATTTTTATATAAAACTTGGCATTTTAATTAGCTATTAATGCAATCTTTCCACTGCTTAAATATATTTAAATATTTATACTTTTAAATATTAAAGTGTTCAAATAAATTCCCATTTAAGTATTATATAAAAAAAGTGCCGAGAATTTAGCAAGAACTTGGACCAGCTATATTATTGGTCAAAAATAAATTAGGAAATATTGCCAATATGAAAGAACTATGCAATATTTGATTTTAGCAATTTGTTTATAATACTTTAAAGATTCCCAAATATTTTAAAAAATTTTAAAATATTAATTATTAATATATTTTGTGTAAATATGTGTAGAAAATAATTTTATTAAAAGCCAGAAAGATCTATTCTAATGGCTTCTTAATATTATTTAATATTCTGATTGCTGTTTTTCTTTGACTGTATTATTTTAAGGCTATTAACTAAATGGGGTTAATATGAACAACTTTGGAATGTAAATTGCAAGTGCAATACCAAACGACACTGGAAATAGGGCCAAAGTTAAATTTTAACTTTAGACCAAGAGGCACTGCCAAAACAACGGAATCTGCCCCAAACGGCTTTGGCCGCAACTGAATGGCATACAAACTAGGGGCAAGAGCAAGTTGTATTCGTATCGAAAAGTATCTTTTACTGGTACTCGTATGTAAGTAGGTAAACAAGCGTACATTCATTTGCTCAATAACTCATTTAAAAGCGACGTACTATACCTGGGCCAATAATGAACAAATAAAAGCCAAAATCTGCCGCTCGCAAGGCGCATCGAACAATGCAAGCATAAAATGCCAAGAAGCTGGCCGTCTTAGTTGGCCAGGTCTGAGCGGGCTGGCCTATTGGAGACGATGGATTGTGCACATGTGTGGAGCCGTGGTTACGGCTGGCCAATTGACCGCATTTGTGGCCAAAAACAATGCAGGAAAAAGCGAAAAGGATGTCAGTCATAAGCGAAGATACATTGCCTCGACTTGTAGGAGTAGGTAATATGATATGACCAAGATACTGGCCCAAGCATAAATCACATGCTCAAACCAGTCGGTCGGCGGGGCAGTGAAGATTTACAGGTACTACTATGTATATACATATGTATATACATATGTTTGTGCAACTATCTAGCTAGCCGCACGTCCAAGTGTATATGTATGTTTGTATTTATGTGCCTGAGAAATGTCCGCAGATTGCATGCCAAATTGAAAAGTTGATTATGTCGATTTACATAGAAGTACAATTCAATTAACTTGAGGAGCCGTTCACATGAGCAACGTCTCACCTGAATGCGCCCTTAACCCACTTTCGCATTTAGCCACAAAGTCAACTGCCATTTATTTATGACAAGTCGCTCAGCTCTCATGCATGACACCCACAAATAATGTACATAAAGACAGCCAGCTCGTGCTTTAAATGATGTTGTTACCCCAGGCTCCAACTACTGCCGAACCGGACCCTACCGTTCCCGACTCGGCACTTCTTGCATAAATTTCCCAAATGCTATCAAAAGTGTGCATCTTACGCCAGTTGTAAATGGTTTGTAGGAGTAGAAGTTACGAGCTCACGGTTCACCCACGATAGATAGAACTATGGCATATCTAAGTCCAGGTTTAACGTTTTGCCAACTTCTAATCCTTCTTCTCCTTCTCATGGCCTGCCTTGCATGTCTATTTAAACCTTTACATGTCGCTGACAAAATGCTCAACAATGAAGACAACAGCAATAAAAACAGCTAAAGCAACGGGAAGACTACTGTCTGTCTGTCAGTCTGTCTGTCTTTTTGTCTGTCTGTCTATAAGGCTGCCGTCCTATGTTCAGAAATTGTGCCAGTAGTGTAAGGCAGCGAACATCTTGGCATTCTGGGTTCTGGAACGGGTTGGGGCATGGGTACATCTAACAGGAGCAGCAGGATCAAGTCTTGTTAGTGCTCTCCATCATTTGTTGCATTTGTTGCATGTTGCTGTTTAGACGATGTCAGCGCTGATAGGCGACGCTTGCCGGGATTCTGGTTGGGTCATGCAGCGTCGGCGGTATTGACATTGTGCAGCCAGCCAGCTCCCAACGGGGCACAAAGTTCATGACACTCTTCTGTCTCAGGTTCTCTGGTTGTATTTGAATTTGTATATATGATGTTCTCTTCCTAAGAGATGCAAGATTAGCAAATTTGTGTAAGCTGATTCTGAGCATTCTCTGTGTACACTTCATTAATCTTCGAGTATACCTTTCGTTTATTTAATTGTTATTCGTTGCAAACCCAAAATGATTTACAGTTAATACTAATTCGATGCTGCGTTGCGCATACGCCCCGTTTGGCATTCGATGGCACAGTTTCAATTTCTGCAGTTGGCCGGCAAGCTGGGAGCATTGCGAATCTTTCGACTCACATGTCATTTGTTTCGTTTATCATAAATCATTAAGCAGCTAATTGAAAAGCCAGCCAACCGAACAATTTACTCAAAAAGAAAAGCAAAAGTTCTCGGCCAAAATCTTTCACCCCGTCACTTTGGGTCATTGTGGGTCAAAGCAATTTGAGGTGCTGCCGTTTCGCACAAATTTTATGATTATTTGCATAGATCTTGACAGGCAGGTCGCGTGGAGAGCGTCAACTTTGTGCGTGAACTGAAATTTCAAGCAGCTGTGGTACCAATATAAGAAATAACCTGTTGAAAGCAGCAGGTTGAAAGTTTGAGGAAAACAAATGACATTGCGGGGTGTTAATGATATTTGGCTGTAACTCGTGCCACTCGAATTCTTTTAAACTTTTGACCATTATGGGCTATTAGCAGTTTCACTTTTTAAGAAAGATTTCGATTGAACGAATTTATTCATAATGTTGTGACTTGGGTAACTTTCAGTTGATAATGTGACAAATATCACAGAATTTTTGTCATCTTTCATCTGCTGTCATTGTGGTCAAATTCGTGATGTGAATGCTTAAAATGGGAACATAGGAGCCAGTGAGGAGTGCCAAGGATGAAGCCTCTGTCTCCGGCAGAGAAGAGAGGCCTTGAACTGTGGATAAATGTGTGTCAATGAGAGGATTTGATTTATCGGAAGAGTTGTACGCTTGACACTCGACATGAGTGAAATGTCGACTGGGATGGCAGATGGAATTGCCAAGCAACCACGTAGAGAGATTCTACCTTCGGGTACATTCTCCACTTCTCTTATTTATAATTTTATTTAATTCATGTGATTAGAATCACTTTCGAGTTCGCTGCAAAGTGAAAACGCAGTACGACGCACTCTTGATGGCACGTGAGACACAGCCATTGATTCAGAGAAAGAAGCAAAGTGCACGAGATGACCAGATGACCAGTTGACCAGAAGACCAGAGTCACATGAGCTGACCATTAAGAGAATTGTTGCCCAACAATGAAATAATATGGGAAAGGCCCTGAAAAGAGGATTGTGCAGTTGAGGGGGGTACAAGGCAAAGGCCGGCAAAGAAAAGGCAAATAAATAAAATGAAAATTGCAATAAATTTCACTCTTGTGTGAAGACGAGCGGCTCTAATCAGAGAGTTTGCCATGGCAAGGGCAACTGGCAACTGCAATAGGCAACTGCAACTGGAATCGTTGCCAAATGCAACGTGAGCCACATGCAACATGAAAGCGAAGTGGAAACAGAAACCGACGGTGTTAGGGGCAAAGCCAAAGTGGCAACGGCCTGGGAATTGGGCTAATTGATGTTTAGTTGCACTTTTACCCAAAAACAGTTTACAGAGGCTTCTGTAGATCTATATCCAAGGGGTATATAGAACTCCAATGCCTATAAATCGCCTATAAATTCAATCGAAAGCAACCAGTTCCTCCCTGACCTCCCGCTGTCAGTCAGCGACACGGATGCATCTCAATTAACCCAACAAGCGGCTTCTTTGCTTAAATCAGGAACGGACAACGTGTTTTAATTGAATACAATTAATTATTGACACATTTTGTTAGGAATTCCAAGACAGCTACAAGCTCTGAGCTCCTTACTCCAAGATAAGCGAAAACGTGAGCAACGTTTGGATCAGAGCAAATCCCCGAGTTGCATATGGAAATGCACTTTCTAAGGCGGTTCAATGCGACTCTGAGACAGCAGTTGCTCCTGCAACTTTGATAATGTTATTCAAATTGAAATTTTAACCCAATTTGTTGAGTATATGCACCCACTGACACAAAGAGAAAATCTAAAAACTGTTTAGCAGATACATTATGAGTTGTCAATTCTTATTTTATTTTTTTAATTTAATTTTTATCCCAGCGAAACATATAAATTAAGCCCCTACAGAGTAGATATTTTATTTTTATAATTTTTTTATCTAACATAAATTAGTTATTATTACTTATGATTTATCTATATATATATTTTTTAACATTTTTGCTTATAATTTTATTTATTTTATTATTATTGCCTTATAGCTGGCATTGATATTTCAGTCTTTTATACAACGGTGCCAAGAGTGTTTGTCTTCCCCATTCAAGCACGCACTGGGATCTACTGACAGGTGTCTTGGACATTTTTTACTCTATTCAATTGAAATATATTGAAGAAGAAGCCGCGAATTGGCGTTGGGACATTGACAAAGTCGCGCAAACATTTCAAACATTTGCTGCCTGGTTGCGTTGGAAGGAAAGATTGAGGCAGCTTCAGCTTCAGCTTCAAGTTCAGCTCCAACTCCAGCTCAAACGGTTTACTTTTCTCACTTAACCACGACTAGAGCCGACCACAGGCATCCAGAGGCAGCAGCAACATGGCCAACAATCGATTGGAATGCCAGTTGCGGGTGACGCTGGGTTCGGTCTTAACTCTGGCCAATATGTGACAAAAGTCCAACAAGTGGAGGCCGCCCACTGCCCGCATCCACCACCCTCTCGGTGTCTCGGTGTCATTTGAATATCAACATTTGTCATCGTGTGTCGTGTCGCATTCCGCGAGCCGTCGCCAGTTGCGGGCCCCGAAATGTGCCCAAAAATAAACAAAATCCAATTAAAGTCAAGTGGAACATGGCCAGGGAGCAATAGTAACAGCAACAGCAACATCGAGAAAAACTGCAACAGCAACAGTTGCTGTTGTATGCAGTGTTTTAATTGAGCATCTCTCATGTACTTGGCAATGCAAATGTGTGCCAGTCAAACAGCTACTTAGAGGGTTTGGATCGGCCGGCCTGGAATTGCAATTACTTTGTGGAGCAATTTCCAACACTTTCCCTGCCAGAGACAAAGAAAAACCACAAACTAAAAACTGAAAAGCTGGAAAAGCTGAAAAACCATCGCAGTCTCATTTTAGAGTATCTCGTAAAGATCTGAGCAGCCCAATGAAATTCGGGCTTGTAATTGAAACGCATTACAGCCAAATGGCAAGAACTAACAACAACTGGCAGTCGCACATTTCGGTCATTGTATTGGCTCTAATGGGCGTTGGCAAAAGATCTGCAACAGGACAACAACTCAGCAGCAGCAGCAGCAACAACAACAGCTCAACAGCAGCAACACGACGACAATGTAGGCGATGACAGCGCCACAAAAATTGGAAATTGGAAACCACAGTAGAAGTAGGAGTAGAGTACGCACAGGGAACAGGGTAGAGGGGAGAACTTGGCCGATCTGCGACATGGCAGCTCCGAAAAGTAGGTGAGGCAGCCGCTAACGAACTGGAGACTATCCAAGTGCAGGACGGTATCAATGAAAGCCCATCGGACATGGGCGACGCATTGGCAGCCAACAGAAAGCCAGGCAGGCAGTGGGAGGCAGTCAGCTCACGCACTCGCCAGGGGAGGAATAGGTTATGGGAGATGGGAACGCTTATAAGGCAGGCCAGGCAACACAATGTGCCTCGATTTGTTAGCGATTTGGTTAACGCAAATTTACGGCAGCTTGCGAATGCCTCAGATATCTGAGGTGGCATTTTTGCAGTTGCCTCATAATCCGGGTAGGTGGTCCGGGTAGGTTGGGAGTTGGCAATTGCCAATCGAAATGCGTTCCACACGAAGTTGACCGGTCTTGCAGCTCTTCAATGGGGTGCTTAAGACAACTACATAGCAGGCTATAACTATTTTATATTAGCTCCTCCAGCAATGCAGATGATGAGCAGGCTATTAGTTGAAACGCAACCTGCTAGTTTCCCATTTGTCATGTGTATGATCATTATAGTGCCCTGTCTAACGGTTCCTTTGTCATCAGAAATATGCACTATGGGAATAATTGCCATTAGAGAGAGACGAGCCCCAGTCACAACCACGGCAAATGGTCACGCGCAGGAGAAGTGAACGACTTAACCTTGCGTGGCATTTGACAAGCAAACCAGGAGACAAGAAACGTGGACACATCAACGATCGTTGATCGATGATCAAAGATGAACATGGTCACAAGGGACGGGTCCAGGTCCAGCAGTCCAGAAGTGGAACATAATCAGAAATCGTTTCTTAAACATAAAATCAGCAGGTTGCCAAAGTCGATAAGTGCACGAGCAATTAGTTGACAAGGATGAGAGCCCGAAGGCAACTGAAGGAGGAGCTGGAACTTGGCTAAGAACGTGACACTCTGACGGTGACGGTGACTGTGACGATAACGGTGATGCTGATGGTGATGGTGATGAGCACGACGGTGCCTTATTGGTAAAAGAGTCACCGCCAGTGGCACCGAATTCCTAGGATCGTGATGAGTGTCCCGCTCGTCACTTGTTACCCACTTCTGGAGCAACAAATTCACCTAGATTGTTTAAAAGTCGCTTAAACGAAAAGAATTTACAACATTTTATAGTCCCACAGAACCCCGAGAGTCACAAGTAACCGAAAAAGAATCATAAATGAAATCAGAATTTAATTTACAATTATTCTGACCCCTCTGCAATTCGTTTGCTTTGTCTCTGCTGAGAAACTGAGATCTCATCAGCAATTTCGCCATCTACATCTTCTACCAAAACAAAAACAAAAATAAAATCAAAAAAAAAACGAATTTCCCCTGTTGATGCTCGAGAGATGACCCAAATTCTGCATAATTGTTTCTCCGATTGCTGCTGCACTTTCTTGGTCCACTTTGCCTTGTTTGCCTATTTCCCACCAGGTCCACTAGAGCCACAAGACCCACCAGACACGCCAGACCAAACATATCGCACTAACCACTGCAAATTCACCCCAAAAGCGAGAAAGTTCATTAAGTCCGCCGATCATTTCATGCGGATCATTTGCGTGGCGTCGGCGTCGGCGGCTGCAAATTATCCTGACACCCGGCCCCATCAGTCCGGTCCGATGGGGCTTGGTTCAGTTTGGTTCGCAGTGGCACTTGACCATCCGCCAGGCCGCTTGCGTGTGTTTCATATTTCTCGGCTTGTCTCAGCTTCGGTTTCGTGCTGAGGCCTCCACTGGACTCCACCAACTCCAGCCGCCAACGGCCTCCACTTGAGACTAAGAAGGCGAGTCGAGGCGTTAGGCGTTATGTCGACTTTGATATTATAACCGCAATTAGTCGACATGGTCTCGAGTGCTATCACTGGCATCTGTACTCGCCAGTTCACAGTCCGCAGCCAGCAAACCTCTTTCCGCCTCCGCCTCCTTTATAGTTGAGCTTAGTGAGAGTTTGACTCGATTTGATTTTCTGCACACTCTCAAATGTCTCGAGTGTCAGATGATTAGACACAAAATATAAAACATTTGCACGTGGACAGTGCAAGGAACATGTGGCAGAGTGACTCAGGTCTGCATCAAAACAAGGAAACTTTCGATTATACTCGAGATATGAGCTGCGTTTTGGGTCAACAACATAAATATTGGGAAACAAGAGTTGAGAATGCCATTGAACCCATCCAAGAAAACAAACCTCGTTGTCAAAAATTAAGTTCTTAATAGAAGCAAACTGGCTAAAAATAACTGAGAAGAACAGCACAAAATCATGCAAACAGTTAGATGCCGATTGGTTGCCACCATAACAATTTCCTGTCAATCAGAGCAACGACTGAGACGATGGCCACACCTATTCTCTGTTCCCTTTTCTCTATTCTATATTCTCAACTCTCTACTCCCTATTCTCACCCTGGTTTGCAACTGATGGCAGAATTAGCGGATTATTCGGGGCCCTTGGAGTGCGACCGAGTCAAAGCACGCAATTAATTAGTGGCTCTGGCCATGGGGCAGTCTGTGGGCTGCTGAAGCGAGGAGAAGCCACCAACTGACCCAGCGACCAATCCCCCAAACGGCAGCAAAGCTCATCAAGCCACCTACGCTTACGGTACTTCCACTTCTCCACTTCTCAGTCGACGGCTGCAAATTAATCAGCCTGTGCAGCGTCTCGGAATAATGACGGACCCGAACCACAGAACTGACTGCGACGGCGACTGGGACTGGGACTGGGCCGGTTGGCAATCCCGCCTCGGGCCTGCCACACTTTTAAAGTCTTTTGGAAATGTTCCTCAATTTATCATAGCAGACCAACTCGTCAAGAAAGGTAAAAAAAATAGAGATAAAGATGTCAATGCATAGTCCTGCAATAGGAACTGGTATTGGAATTGGGTCAGTTGGAGTTGAGTTTTAATTAATTTGGATTAAAATGTTGAAAACGCTGCTTGATATGCCAAAGAAGGCGTTGGCGGTTTACCGTTTTCTGGACTCACCTGAGCTGTTCCACGTTCTGTGGTTTCCGCAGCGGTCCAAAGGCCAGGCGAATTTTGATATTGAAATTGCTACCTTGGCACAGCGCACTCCAAACACCAAAACACTGAGAAAAGCTTCTGCCCGAGGCCAGGCCTTGATAACATCAGCTTCACTGGTTGAATGCGAGTTGGTGAGGGGAATTCCTGCTCCCACAACAGCAGAACAAAGACAACAATTCCATTTGGTAAACGTTTGCCCAACGAAGGGGCGGGAAAATGCAACGCCAAGCAGTTTTCTGCGAAAGAAAAACAAAATTAAACGGAATGAAAAATAATCTAAAGCCTGCGTTGGGTTTGAGTTAGACTGTTCTTGTATTTGGTATTTGGTTTGAGTTTAAGTTTGAGTTTGCCCAAATGTAACTACAATTTAAATGCTAATCTGGAATCTGTTGGCGGTCGGCAGTTGGCAAAGCGGACAAAGCGCAAACAACTCCGCCCTGACAACGCTTGGAAACTGCTCCGAGTGAGGGTGGAGACTGTGCTGGTAAAGTAGTTTTAAGAGGGGAAAGGAGTAGAAGTGCAGCACTTAGCGGTAAGCCCATTTGCTCATTAGTTTTCCGACTATCCACCGAAAAGTACTGCTGAACCTAGGCATAAGTACATAAGTTCTACTTGGAACTGAAGCAACGTCTCCTGCCCTTCATGGTCTTTTATTTATTGTGTAATCTGGCTCCTGTCCAACTTCGGGCGGTGCTCAGGCTGTCTAATTAATGTTCACGCCTATAAAGTGCCGACTTTATTTGCGGCGGATGCCTGCTCTGAATATTTCACCCAGAGATTCGCCGCAAAAATGCTGAAACTGTTGCCAGACAGAACTCATAAGTTCAACGGAACAAAGTACCGCTATGGCCTCCCCTTTCGGAAAACCGCGACAGTTCGGATGCAGCCCAGAAAACGAGTAAGTGGAAATGGAAGCAAAATCAAAACAGAAAAAACATTTGTAAGCTGCCAATTATTATGAAATGAACAGACAGCCAGACAGCAGAGAGCAGCAACATCAACAGCAACAGCAGCAATAGCAGAGACAGTCGACAACAGCGACATTCGAACTCAAGAAATCCCAGAAAAAGTCTGAAAAAAAGTCTGAAAAAAGTCTGAAAAGTCGGGTAGAACTCTGAAATCGAAAAGCGCGTCACGCCGAAATCCGCTGGCTCGTTACCATTTGGAGGTTTGAGCGCCAGCAATCGGAAGAATGGTCTCTGTCTCTTAGTCGCTGGTCTGTCGTTGGTTTCCCAGTCTCCAGTTCTTATTGTAACTAGTATTCAGTTCCTAGTCCAGTGTTGTGCCGGCCGCCTCGCGTGCTGCCAAACCGCCAATTACCGAACATCAAAAAGCAGTTTCCCTCTGCTGGACTGCCTGGTTTGCCTGCCTAATAATTTGCTCTCTGACTTTGTGTGGCTTTGTTTGTACTTTTGGAGATCTGTACCCCTCCTAACCCTCTTAGACCCTTTACGTTAACCAGCAGACCTGCCGAACACCCAAAAAGGTGTTCGAAATGTTAAGAATCTTTTGCCGAATCACGCAATGTCTGGTTTGACTGTACGAAATGCAAATGCCAATTGCTTTTGAAGATCTTTCTTGGCTCACGCCTTGATACAGTTTTCGGGCAAGTGCCACGCCCACAACCATAAGTTGTTGGTGAGCTACGTTTTAAACCGAAATTAAATTAATTATATTAGGTATAATAAATAAAGAGAGTTATAAAACACGCTCCCCTTTAGGGTCACTTTGACATTGTAATCACGTCAGTCAGTGGCCTATTTACGAGGTGTTTGAGTTGGCGTCGGGTATTCTTCCCGAATCAACAAAAAACAAAACAACAGAGCGTGACAACAGAGTTCTGTGACTGTTCTCAGTTCATGGATTGCCCAATTAGAAATGAAACAATGCATGGGTAATAATATGTGATATAATACTAAACATTCTCAACACATTCTCAAGAATAATAATAATATACATATAAAGACAGTTATTATTGAACATTGAATGCAATCTGATTAATACTAACAGCAAATAACTTATGAGACATTTGTTGTAACGAGCTGTAAATGAATATTTTATATTCATATTTCTCAGCGATAACTCACTAATCCGAAAGAACAATTCGCATTTAAAAAATAATGCAATTTTTATTCATTTCATCATAATGTTATGACTCAATTAAGATGATATTTCGCATCTGCTCAAGAACAGACGCACTTCCTTTTATGATCGTTTACTTTTGATCTGTTCCGCTTTTGCGTAGGTTCCATGTAAATCCACCTCCAATTGCAATAACAAACACGTATTCCCAGCAGAAGCTCTCATCTCATCTCACGATCATCTCTCACGCCTGTGGTGCATCTGCCGCTGTGTTCTGCCAATCTGGAAATCTGGCAATCTGGCAAGCGGTTTGGTTGCTAATGTGCGAAGTAATCTTGAGGATCGCGTGGGCTGGCGAGTGGCACTGGCAACAATGTTGCAGCAACAAGTCGCTGATTATCTGAGAGTGGTTGATTAGAGCAGTCTCGGAAATGATCTTTGGCCAGAAATACTCAACTACTCCAAATTATGCCGCTATTCCATTGTCCCGCATGACGCCGCATGACCGTCGAATTCGCAAACATTGAAAACCTTTGTAAGAGTCATAGTCAATTTAGGTGGTGCAAATTATTGGCGCTGAATGGAAATGAAATATTCTAGGCATCCTGTTTCGGCCAGAGCGATCGACGGGGGCTCCGTTTTATTGCTGCCTTGATTTATGCAACATTTTCCGCAATAAAAATGCCATCGTCTTGAAGAATTATTACATCATCACGTAATAGGCCTCGTCTTCAGCATCAGCATCAGCTTCGACTCAGTCTCAGTCTCAGCTCGGCGCCACGCCCGTCTTTGGCCAGTTCGCCAGTTGGCGGCACCAATACCATTACCAATGGCAGTGCCAAATTGCCCTCGGATGCATGCAGCGCTCTAGCTAGCGATCCTCAGTGGAATCTTTCGCGCTGTCATAAATCAGTCGCCAGCTTCAGGTTGCCGCGAGAGGCAGAGGCATTAAATACTCGTACTCTCCTCTTAAATTGCAGGGCACGAACAGCTGGCAGAGCTACAACCAACAGCAACAGCAACATCAACAGCAATAGCATCAACACATCAACAAAAGAAGCAACAACAAAGGCACTATTAAGTGTCGTGTCATCCTCAGTGATCCATCATAGCATACAAGATATCTTCACTTCGCTACAGTTCGCTACAGATTGGAATAGGAAAAATGAACTTGGCACGTGTCCATCATGTTAAGTAGGAGTGTTTCCTGTGGGGGAGTTGGGAGGTGTTAAAATGTATAGAATTCAGCGAAATGTTGTAATAACTTGCCAAATTAGGCCTCCGAAGGCGGTGGAGATTGCATCACAGCCTGACCAGCGACATTCCTGTTTGAATTCGTTTCAAATGGTCCATTGTCCAGCCAAAGCCAGAGCCACAGTTAGAGCCAGAGTCACAGCTACCAAACACGGAAGTCGAAGCACACTCCCCAAATGCCCATTTCATATAATTTCTATTATTTCTGGCAGCTTTGCCAACTGCCACCAGGTGACAGTTACAATGCAGAAACAATATACAACAACTGCTAATGCCGACTCCAGGTACGATTGCACTGATCGCCACCGAGTCAGAGTCGGCGTCGGAGTCGAATTGGAGTTGGAGAAATGTTCTTGAAGCATGCACTGAGTTGCCTTGCCTGTGTGGGGACATTGCCACCGACCACAACCTGGCACTGTCGCAGCCATAATCGCCGAAATGATCATCATAATCGTGATCGTTTTCGGGCTCTGGTCAGTCGTCCGTCCGAGGTTGTCTTGTCCTCGGGGAGCCATTTTTGGCATGCGTTCGGCAGCGAACACTTCCTGTGGGAACTACTTTAAAACTTGTTCCATTCTGTATATTCTGAACTATGTTTTGCTGATCTTGCAGTTGCGGCTGCTCTGTGTCTCTGCATGCCTTGTTCCACGTCATGTTGCCTGACCATTTTATGGCTGCACCCACAAGAAGTCTATGTTGGAGTCCACATCGAAGTCGCCTCGCCGGGACTATCAATATTCCATTTCGATCGCGTTTGTAAATATCTCATATACCATTTGACCATAAATCAATTAGTTAAGCGTAACAGTTTCCAATGATTCACTTGGTTACCTGTATTGGGTCTGTTTTCCTTTATCCATTTATCCATTTATGCTGCATGCTGAAGCAATCATAAATTCTAAAACTAATACCTCTTTTGTGTTGCAACAAATTAGAGCATATTTTTCTAGATGGCGATAAAACTGGAACATGCGATTGCAGATATTTAAGTTAACACCTTAAGAGTAAATTAACTAGAACAAATAGTTCCTTATAATGATATAAATATCTTGGCATAACTAATAATTCCTTATATTACTAAGGCAGCCCTACAAACTCAAACTCTATCGTATCTGTATAGATTCTCGAGCTCAAGGTCGCATTCGTCGAGTATATGAAGCAGCCACTGTGAAATGGAGCAGCACATGACCAGAAACAGGTGTTGCCGCTATTGACAGTTGCCTTGATTGGTTTGTGTTGCATGTGGCAAGCCTTGTGCTAGCTTTAAAAGTGGCCAAACACTCTTCCGCCTGCTGGGCACATGTTGCGGGCACGCCCCTCTAGTCACAGGGGCCAGAGCTGGGGAAGACAACTGCATTTTGGGCTCCAGCCAAAGGAATCGTCGCGTTGTCGAGTCTGGCAACGCCCAAAGCAAATACAGGTTGATTTATCCCTGTTCCTCCCTCTGAATCCCCATTTGGAACATAAATTGCTGCGACGTTGCTGCTAATATTAGGTTCTTGGTTTACAAATATTAAATGGAAGAATGGAAGAGTGCATGATGTAGAAATTGCATCACCGACACTGACAACGCAGTGGCATCAATTTGCGAATATGTCCGGCATTGAGGAATGGACCATTTGATGATGAGTACCAATTTGCCTACAAGAATGCAGTTATGATTAAATATTGGACACTACATAACTTTCGAATCGAAGTGCCTTAGAAGGAGGAAGCTTTCTACTTTATCCTGTTTTGTACAAACGACATGGCCCAATGGATCCCATATGACACCTCTGTGTACCCATAACTCATAAGGTTCCTATCCCGCCAAGGCGACAAACCGGACTGAGACAACGCAGGAACAAAAACATCGGCAATTAGAAGAAGCTGCCGATGGCCGTTGGCTGGTGATTGAGTTGCAGCTCAGGTGACTCCACTCCGCAGTCCCGGTTGTAATTGATGACGAGACGCTCCTCTGACGCGACCAACGGGCAACGGGCAGGCAACAAACAGGAAAATTCATATTACGAAAAAACTGCATCGTTTAAGTGTCATTATTGGGACCAGAATCTCAACAAGTCGTTGCCGTTGCCGTTTTATGTCTTCGGATGAAGATCGAGCTGGAGCTGTGTATGGAGATGGAGATGACTACTTTCACCGCGCTCAGAATTCCTTTCTGCACTGAGCAGAATCGCCGCATCGCATCGCGTGGTTGCAGACAGACATCGGTCAATCTCTGCCTCGTTCCCCTTTTACAGCTTCAATATCCGCTGGCCACAGTCAACACCTCCGCACCGCCCACCACCGCTCCATCTGAGGTGGGGCCATCACTCAGACCAAGACTTACACTCAGCGTCAGCTGCTGCCCAAGTGCACCTTACTGGCATTTGGGTCTGTGGCCTTTCTTATCTACTCATTGCTCATTGCTCATAGCTCATTGCTCATTGCTCATGTGCACCTCGTTCGACTCTTGAGCATATTGTGGTTTTTACACCTAGCTCGTTTTTTGTTTTGGTTTTTGGTTGGATTTGCAGTACTGGTGTATGTCGAATGAATCGAGTACTCAAAGCTGAGGTGTTAGAACTGAGTGGTGTAGCCGCTGTCTTTGGTTAAGGGCGTTAACTGGGTTAAACGCTCGTTGACAGTTTTAGAGACGTCAACATGAGGCCGGCCACAGCCACAGCCACAGCTACAGCTCCGACCATGACAGACCACAAGGCGTTGACGACAGTCAGTCAGTGGCACAAACCAAACAAGAAACTTATTAAGAGTGAAAATTCTTATAGACGTGCCTAGAATGAGTTTTTGTTTTGCATGGAAAGCTGAATCAAAGAAAGAAAATGCCACAGCTGCAATTAGTTATAGCCCTGAGCCAGAGGGGTATTATTGTGGAAGGGGCCTATCGAAAAGTGAAATAAAAGAAATCAAATCAAAACTAGTGCAATCAAGCGAAAGGTTATTATAGTTCTAAGGCCAGTCATAAAGTTCCTCGCCTCAGTCTTTCTTTCTTATTTCTTAGTTCGCCCTTTGGATGTAGGTCGAGTCTGCGCTGCACTTTCAACTGTGATGGCGCCCTCGATGGTAACTTTCAACATGTATGCGATTCTTATCTGCAATTAGGTGGCGATTGGAGTCGGAGATTCCCTTTGAATGTGTCCCAATTCCGAATACGCATCCATTAGGGAGAAATCTGTAGGCTTCTTCCTGGCGGTGACTTATGCGAATTAACTTCGATTCCTTTCTCCGAAAACTCTCTCGATGCATTTCAAGCGAAAGTACTTTGCCGTCTGCGTATCGTGTGTCGATCCACTTCTAATCAACAATCCAGAAAACGAGCCTGAAGCGAGCCAAGTAACAATTGCAACAATGAACGAGAGTTTCAAACAATTGATTGCCGGAAATAAAAACAGTCAACAACCTGCACATAACTCTTTCCCACTCCAGCCCGATCGACCTTCTCGGGGGCGAATGTGCGAAAATTGAATAGAAATTTGCATGTCACTCAATTGAGTCAATTGAAATCAGATAGAATTGAGCCACATTGACTTAAATTTGGAGAGTTTTTGGTTCTGTTTGGTCTACAAATGAACTCGTTGAGTAAACTTAGAGCTTGGCACAGTTCCCGAGTTTTAGTACAGCAATAAATATTTGAATATCAAAATGAGAAGCAAGAAATAGAGTTGGTGGCCTATTGATGATATTTATTTACTTCCTCATAACGGTTCCATCTTTAAGATAAGATAAGAAAGAGCAACAAACTCGTTAACTAACCAAAACTGACATGAGAACTATTAACTATGGCCATATGTCCAACATAATTCTACAAATATTTGTGCAGAAACTAAATTAATTCTGGGGAACAACATAATTTTGGCAGCGATCGACGGAGAAGATTACAATTAGAGCACAAGTTTTGCGAACAACAATTACTTAATCTCGAAGAATTAGAAGCAGATAGACGCACAGAAGTCTGGGTTTCTATTGCTTAATCAATCTATGTACAAATATCCAGAATTCAGAACCGTAACAGAGCTAGAAGACTTTTCATTCACACGGCAAACGGACGGCGATTGCAGACTTCCTGCTCCAAAAGCTTTTCCGAAAGACAAAATTTATATAATTTCTTTATCAGATTCAGCGCTTATTGTTGGAAAAAATTGTATAATTCACTTGACGCCGTTGATTGAACGGCCAAAAGCCAGCCAACAACAGAGGCGTCAATTATGAGCACAAAGCGACAAAAGCTGACGACGCGTCACCGTCATTTTCATCGTCATCGACATCGTCATCGTCATCGTCGATTTATCGCCATAGAATCGAATTGTCGAATGGGAGTAGCTGAATGCAATTGCAAGTGTAACAAAAATGCATGAAATTGGGGGGAAAAAGTGAGACGAGTGCAGTTCGCTGTGGTTTTGGTGAATCTACGATATTATATAATTGCATCATCAGTCTCTATCTGGATGTCTGCTCAGAGTGACGAACAGATTCAATCATATTTGACACATGTGCGAGACTTGGGCTTTCTTTATGGCGTAAGTTCGTTCGTAAGTTGCAAGGGCTGCGTAAGTTGCGTAAGTTGCATAAAGACGACTCCAAAGTCCCATGCCACAATCAGTGGCCTCATTCGTGGCTTGCTTAGCTCAGATTTGTTATCTCGCATTTAATTAGGCGTGCGTTGGGTTAATGATCATCACACTTGTTGTCGTGATTGTTGTTGTTGTTATCGTTGTTGCTGTTGTTGTGGTTACAACTTTGGTCATTAGAAAGCTGCAATGTTCTTTTTTAGGTGGCAGACAGAAGAGCGTGTTTACTGCCTCTTCTGATGATCTCGGTCTCTCTCTTTGGTGATCAATGCAATGCACCTGCCAGCTTGAAGACTTTGACTTTAATTAGCGATTATGCAGCGCTACTCAGTGCCATTCTCGAGCAAGAGTTGAAGCAGCATGCACAATCGCATAAGAAAATCATTTAGCTTGACTGCTATAATTGCATTTTATTGCTTCCGACAGGCACCCCGTTACAATGCCTACAGAGAAAATCTTTGGCTGAAGAAAGTGGGAGCGAAGAGCATGGCTAGAAGAGAGTTGGCAAAGAGCGCGTACCATTAGCTTTCTGGTCGCTGTCGCTGTCGCCGTCGCTGCCGCTGCTTTTACCGGTTTGCGTGACTGAAGAGAAAGAGAGCCAGCATTAGTTGGCCGCTGTGGTGGTGTTGGCCTGGCTACCAACTTGTAAAGTTTTCCGCGGCCTTCGCAGCGAGCATTCAGTGTCAAGGTGCTCGAACTGGCAGTCGCAGCCACGGTCGCCGAGTCAGTTAGATAGAGTCAGAGAAGAAGCTAACGAACTTTGAGAGCAATTCAATTTTCCCAGCGCAGCATCTATAATTCTGGAGTCGCAGTTGGAAGTCGGCAGTTTGCGTGTTGAGGAGCTCACATAAGAACCTATTGCCGAGGTGTATGTGCGGCAGTTAGGCGCTCCACTTTCTAGAGTGCAGACGGCGAGCGTATAGCGGTCCATTCGTGAATATTATTTGAAACTTGAATATTTTTTGCGGTTCGAAAAATACAAAATCAATAATTAATACAAACAATATTCGTGTGTCCTGCGTGCATTGTGTTGATGATTAATTATATAAACGAAAAGTTAACATTCAATTCAAATAAACTTATTTATTAAAGTGCAAATAAATCAATAATCAATAAATCATTTAATATTAAAGAAACAAACCAAGGTAATAACAATTTTAAATAAAAAGACAATTTAAAATAAAGTCTGGTTTTGAATTCCATAAAACTTGTATACACATATATCTCGTTTATGTCAATTTAAACCAAACTATAAAAATCGTATCATATTCATGCCATCAATGCCTGACAAGGCGTCAATGGTTGAGACTGAACAGGATGTCCACATGTCCATCAATTAAACCAAAATGGTCAATAGACCATTAGAGAAAGCCTTGGGTGAATGTCAAGGCGATCTGTGAATGATCTCTGCAAACCGAATCGCAAACATGTAGCGCCACTAAACGAGCAACGTCATCCTCCAGTTGAAGACGATCCGAGTTGAACCGTTAGAAATTCGTGTGACCGGACCAAAGCGACCAAAGCTAAACGTCTTGCTCCCGGAAAAACTTTTGTCATCGACCAAGACAGACAGACAGACACTGACAAAACATTTCCCAAATGCGCAGAATTCAGAGGCAATTAAGTTTTGCCGGTTGCCGCACACGCAGTCCAGGGTCCGCAGAATGACAAAAATAATTCAGTTGCGAAAAATCGCCAACTCGACAACTCGCCAAGTCGCCAAGACGCCAAGTCGCCTGGGATGGCTGATCATTTGTCTGGCCAGCGATTTGGGTCACTTGGGTTGGGTCAGGCAACGGTTATGATACAATTGAAGCAATTAGCCGTGTGCTGTGCGGATAAACAACGTTAGTCATTGACTAAACAATTTAACTCTGCTAGATAATTCTTAAACGCTGTGAAAAGCTTTCGCTACATTTTAACATTTGAACCTTTGGCATTAGAGAATCAACAACAATAGCGATATATTTCCATTTTTCTTAACCATTTAAACAATGTCAGAAAGATGTCTTCAAGTCAATGCAGCGTATTTCCATATCCTAAGCATTTTTCACTTCTCCCACTCCTCTGCTCTATCTATTATACTGATTGTTTGACAAATTTGTTTGCGACGTGCGCTCTGTATGCTCTTAAATAGAAAATGATATATACGTAGACATTATTCGGTTGCCTAAGCTCGATATTATGACTATTACCACATTAGCAAGCATAGAAGATTTCCAAAAAAATTCCAGCCCAACAGAAAGTTCATTATTATGCTAAAAGCAGCTTGAGTTGATGCATTTTCACGAATTTTGTTGATTTTCATTATCCAAATTCGTTCACAGTTAGATTTCAACTTCGGTAGCATTTCAACGAAGCGTGAACCAAAAAAATCATGTTTTCATTTTTGAGCATTGGCCCAGTAGATTAGATTTTCAAAATAGCTTTCAAATGGTGCGGTTAATTTGCCGTTAGGTTTTTATTTTTGGTGTGGCATGGCTTGTCAAATGAAATCTTAAGCGCAACTAGTTTGTCGCCTAAGTCTTTTGATCGTGATATCGAAATGAGCCCAAACACGTTTGTCGCCTAAGTCTTTTGATTGTGAGCTCAGAGAATGCAAACAATTTCACTACTAATCTATGGGCTATTAAATTGGCATTTGTCACATAATATAATGCTTGCACACACACACTCACACACACATGCATTGGTGTACATTGTGTGTAGTATATAACCATATAGAAATTGGCGCAAATTGCTAAAATTTCAATAAAAATAACTTTGGCATACGCGATGTGGGTCAGCTCCTGTGCCAACGGCCTGCGGGTGCACTTCAAATTGCCAGCTCGTGGAATGAAGATAGTCAGAATGAAACAGCCGCAGCAGCAACAGCAGCAGCCGCAGCTATGTAGCTGCCTGACTGGCTTCATCTGCGGCTTCCACATTGCTTACAGTTAGAATGACTCGCGCTTCAATTGAGATAAGCGCTCGGTTGGCAGTAGCCTCCGCCTCGGCAGTTATGTCATTCTGTTGGCATTCTCCTGGTTCCGGGCGCAGCCTGGCACAGTTTTTCGAGTTTCAGCCAGCAACAGTCAATGGAAAATGGAAATGAAATATTTTTTGATTACTTGCAATTTTAATTAAGAAATAACATGAGCTGCAGTTGGCCAACTGAGTTGCAAGTTCGAATTGGTGTCACATCAACAAAGTTGCATTGACAGCTGACACTTGACAAGCGAGTGGCAAGTGCCGAGTGGCACAACTGCTCTTCTGGATTAGCCCAAATTTATGGCGACTAAGTAAATGCCATTCAGATTCAAACAAATGTTTACTAATGTAAATTTAATCATAACGGTCGATGTCGGCTTAAATCAATATTATATGTATGCATATAAGCAAGATTTTTACTTTCCATTCAAGAATGCACAATTTATAAGGTTCAATTCGAATTTGAGAAGAGTCAAATCGTAAAAAAAACTTATATTCAACTTTTCCCAAATGGATTGACAGTTCATAAAACAAGACCAAAATAAACTGTCAAATTTGACCGTAAATAAGCAAAAACATTAACTATAAAACTAGTTACACGATGCCGTGGTAAAATAGATTTTTCATTCCCGAAGCAAACAAATTTATACACATCCATACATGTGAATACATAAATAAATCTGCATCCAACTCGAATTCAAATGCTGACCAATTCTCTACAGCAACAGCAACAGCAACAACATTAGTAACAGCAGCAACAGCAGCAGCGGCAACTGCAATGCCAGATGGAAATTTATGTGCATGGCAACTGACCGCGATTACTACGCTTGTCTTGTCCATCGATGGGGATTTAGTTTATTGGCCCACTAAGGCGACTGACCCACAACATTAAATTGTAATTTGAGTGGGCAAACATTTTAACTGAATTTCTTTTATTTGAGCCTGCAGCTCTTGTTCTCGTCCATGTAAGTCAGTTCGAGTCACTAACTGGGATAATTAGAATGCTTTTTGCATTTGCAACAGCAACATTTGACGCCATAGTGCGGCATGTGACCATTTCGTACCGCTATTAGTATCCAAAAAGTTGTCTACTTGTAATTGGAGCTAGTTGTAGTGTGTTGGATGCTTGTCGTGACCATTGCAATGTTTGAAAATCGATTTGCGAGCAAACAATTGCATAATCGTTGATTATGAGCACACAGCACAAACACACACACATATATCCAATAGCTGGATCATTAACCAGGTAACCACTAGAAACCAGTCACCAATATAGCGCACAGGTGCTCGGTTTATCTGTCGGCTTGTTCAAATGTTGTCCATTTCAATTCGATTAGCGCGGAAATCAATCTGGTCGTCAGCGCATGTGGAAAACTCTTTTTTCAGATGGCACAGCTTTGTGGCAGCTGTGTGGCCTGCTCTGTGATTTAACGCATATTACATATAATGCATTTTCCATGCAGCTTTCAACGCCGTTAAGAACCGCAAAGCCACTAACAATTGAACTACCGAAGTATCGATCACATGATCATAGAGCCAATCGCAATCCCAATCAAATTTTCAGTTCGCCTGGGCTGGGTTCAGGCTTTTTTTTTTGCGTGCATTTTACCAAGTGGCGTTATTTTAATTCTTTGGGGTGTGCGTGCCCCGGCTGGAGCCATGGGATCATCAACAAAATTGATTTTGCATCAGAGCTGTGGTTTTGTAATTTTTTTGCAATTAATCAAATGCACTTCGTGCCAGTGGGCGTTGCGGTGTTGGGCTGTGGTTGGGATTGGCGCTGGGATTGTGGCTTGTGTTAGGAAGCCATCATTAAACCCATTATTAAGGCTTAACTGTTAGTGCAGCTGCAATTAATCATGAGATAAGCATGCAAACAAACTAAAATGCTAATTAAAAACCAAGTCATAAAACCATTTTTCCAACTTACAGCCACCAACAACAACAACAACAGCAACAAAATGCAAATACAGCTACGGTCATTGACAACCAGAAACAGGCGAGTCAGCATGATGACAACAACCTCGTTGGTGCTACTGTTGGCACTGCTTCTGGTGGACAGTGCGGCGTCTGCCCGCAAGTTGCCCAAGCGGCCAGCAAAACCGTTGAAGACATTTCCGCGAAACAACGCAACGCCGCCAATTGCAGCAGCAGCAGCGGCAGCAACAGCAACAGCAGCATCAGCATCTGCAACATCAGCGGCATCAGCGGCATCAGATGGTACACAATCCGGCAGCGGAAGCGAGCTACCAAAACCGTTGACACCGCATGCGAGCGAGCAACCGGCGGAAGCTGATGTAGCGGAACCTGGAGCAACACCTGTCAATGGCGAGAGCAAGAGCGATGATCTTAGCGCAACGGCCTCACCAAGCATCTCCTCAAGCAGCCAGATCGATGAGGACTGCGAACCGGATATGATTGGCTTCGAGCTTATAACAGGGTAGGTGCTACCTTAAATGCCTCATAAATCTTGATTTGCGGCAATTAGGTGTAGAGCAGGGACATTGGCTGTTAAATTAATTATAGAGCTACCTTTTCGCACATCGTTAAAGGTTGGCACATGTGTTCTACACCGAGGGCTGCCCGATTAGTTGCGTCGTGATTTTTTTGTGAACATTAAATAGTTTCGAAGTAGTTGCTGCTCTATACTCAATGAAACCTGTTGTAGAGCTAACCAAAATTTATGTGCGGTATTTTGTCTTATCCCAACCCATGGCAGGTACGTGCTATCGGCGCCATCGAAGCAATTGGAGACGCTGCCTGGCACACTGATGCTGACCGACTGCTTGGAGGCCTGCCAGGCCAATGAATCTTGCAACGCGGTTAACTATGAGACGGGCCTTTGCGTTATGTTCCGCAGCACCGCCGATCAGTTGCCAGGTGAGTGGTGGAGTGAAGGCACGATTGTAATTTTATGTGGGCCCGCGGTTGCAAGCCAATGAATTCCGAATTTTATTTTTTATTTTCTGTTTCTCGTCGCCGCCTTCTTCTCCTTTATGCAGGTTCACTTTCGCGTTCCCAGTATCCCGTTTTCACCGTCTACGCACAGAAATCCTGCTTTGGTGTGCGCCCCTGCTCCAAGGCCTGGTGCATTGATCGTGTACAGGGCTACCGTCTGCCGGAGCATGCCAAGTCCAGCCAAAGTGTGGCCACGCGACGAGACTGCATCGAGCTGTGCCTGGGCGAAACCGAATTCACCTGCCGGTAAGTAATAGTCCCGTTAGAACATTCCAGTTTGCCAGTTCGCAGCTCATTCTGCTCATCTGCCTCTTCGAAGCTCGGCCAACTTTTATGCGCACTCTGGCCTGTGTGAACTGTCGGACATGGATCGCATTACGCTGTCGGAGGAGGCCAACATTGTGGCCTACGATGGCGCCGAATATCTGGAGAACAACTGTGCCGAGGAGCCAAGCAAGCTATGCGAGTTCAAGCGCATCTCGGGACGCATTTTAAAGACCGTCGACTCAGTGCACCAGAATGTGCAGAGCATTGACGATTGCCGTGACCTATGCCTTACCGCCCCCTTCCGCTGCCACTCCTACGACTTCAACGAAACGGGTGAGCATGTCTGCCGTCTTTCGCATCATAGTCGCGCCACTCTGAGTGATCTTTCGGAACCCTACCTGAACATCGAAGAGGCGGCCACCTATGAGCAGTCCGCCTGCTACAATGTCTCCATTGATTGCCGCTCCGGTGAAATGATCACGAAGATTCGCACCTCTAAATTGTTCGATGGCAAAGTCTATGCCAAGGGTGCACCCAAATCCTGTGCTGTGAATGTCAATAGCTCGTTGGAGTTCGATTTGCGCATGCGTTACAATGATCTGGAGTGCAATGTCCGCCAAAGTGCCTATGGCCGGTATATGAACGATATTGTTATACAGCATCATGATATGATTGTCACCTCCTCTGATCTGGGTCTGGCCGTTAGCTGCCAGTATGATTTGACCAACAAGACGGTGGTGAATAATGTTGATCTGGGCGTTACCGGCGAGATTGAGTCGACTTTGAGCGAGGAAATTATTGTGGACTCTCCGAATGTTATAATGAAGATCACCGCACGCGATGGCAGCGATATGAAGCGCATTGCTGAGGTTGGTGATCCCCTGGCGCTGAGATTCGAAATTGTTGATGCCAACAGTCCATACGAGATCTTTGTGCGCGAACTGGTCGCCATGGATGGTACAGACAGCGCCGAGATTACACTGATCGATGCCAACGGCTGTCCCACGGATCAATACATTATGAGTGCTATGCAAAAGATGGCCAGCAATCGCAAGGTGCTGCTCTCACAGTTCGACGCCTTCAAGTTCCCTTCCTCGGAGCTGGTGCAATTCCGCGCCTTGGTCACGCCCTGCATACCGCGCTGCGAACCGGTTATCTGCGACAACGATGAGAACGGTGAGCTCAAGTCGCTACTATCCTATGGACGTCGCAAGCGTTCCGTGTTTAATGGCACTGATGGCGGTAAGTAAGCTTTTTTTTTATTTTACTTTTTTTTTTTTGGCTGTAGCAGCCTCCAAGGTAGAGATGTGCAAAATATAACCAAATCACTCTCTGGTGATTTATCACAGTGATTTGTTAGTGATAGAGAAGCAAAAATTGCACAAATCTACAGCATTTTGCAGGAAATTCAATTTACAAGTGCGAAACTACTCGAAAAGGTTAAGTGGCTTAGGAAATGAATTGAATGTTTGATTAGGTTCAAGAACATTTTCCGAGTGAAACTGAATTTTGTGAGCTATAAAATCGATTATTCGCTTGAATAGATAAGCTAAATTTGAATAAAATATGGAATAAATGCATGAAGTAACTATGTATTAACAATAGTGCATTAACAATCATTCACAATTGAATAACATAAGCATTTAGTATCTGGTTCAGCAGTTAAAAGTTCATGAACTAATCAGAATTGCAGCAAGTCACAACTTTTTGCATCTCTTGCCACTTGGCTGACTGTGGCTCCCACACATATATCATGTTCATCACTTGTTACCTTTACTGCTACCTTTCTATAGTTGAGCTGGCTATTAAGTCGGAACGCCAAAAACGTGATGTGAGTCATCAGACGACCGATGAGAACATTTTGCTGGTGCAGTCGATACAAATCACCGATAAGTTTGCCTTCAATGGCGCCGATGCAAGCAACGGCGAGCCCAACGATGGCCTGGTCAAGCTGCAATTGGAATTGGCCAACAAAACGGATACTTGCATAAATGGCTATGGTAAGTTGGTTGCTTAGTTTTTACTACTCTTCAGCCATCAGCGTCTCTGGCTGACTCTCTGCTTAGCTGGATGGATGGTTGGTGGAGCACAGTGGCGCTATAATCTTTAACTCAAGCGCGCCAAATTTATTTCGCGTGCCGGAGCACCATCTAACTGAGCAGTGGAGACCGGGTTGGGGCCCAGCTTGCTGTGGCTGAGTGACCAGCTAATTAAATATGATCATAAATATCTTGTGCTGTACAACTCTATTTGCAGGCTTCATAATTGCTGGAGCACTCTTTCTGCTTCTGCAGCTGACGGTTATTGCCGTCTGGGACAACATGCAGAAACGCGCGTTACACAAGCGATAAACAGCGCGATTGATGCAAGCGCAACGATACGAGAACGGTTGGAGATGGATTTGGAGGACGTTGGAGGAGGGAAATCGGAGGGAGGTTGGCAAAGATGATATGCCCCCATAGGAAACTAGCATGAAATTCTCTTTAGATCAAAAAACTTAGCACCGCTCATAATCTAGTTAGTAGCTGTACGAAAAGGGTTCTCTCCAATGTGGCTGCAGCTCTGTGGCACTTTAAAGTCATTGCGCGCAACGTAGAGCTGGACTTCTCTGCACCACATGGCCAATGGATATAGTGTGGCAATGACTTGTGGGAGCCGCACACACACACACACACTTGGTAGGGCCTAGAACTGTAGCTTAATATTTATGCTCATATATACACATATATACTTACTCTATAAGACTTACTGCTAAGACTACTCTGAATATGTCGACATACTATCAGCTTAAGACTTGAAAGCTCCTTAGTCGTAGTGTGAACCATTCAAACCTCTTAACTGAGCTGCCCTGTAACTGAGACTATGCTTGTCTCTTTTAAGAGGTTTGACTGTCTAAATATTTTTAAACTTAAATACTTATACATACTTATATGTAGGAATACATATATATTTATATAAACGCTAGACTTAGTAACGCAATGTAACAAGAGACAAACTTCAGATGCTATATAAAGAAAAGAAAAAAAAGTAAATAAACGTATTAGAAATTACTCATTTGCCTGCATTTTATTTATTTATCTCTCTATTTGGTTGGGCACACCTAGTTTTTAATATTAGAATCAAAATAATATCTTCAATATTTGCACAGTTATAATAAACACATGTTGTCACATGATTTATATTATTTTATTGATAAAACTAATAAATTTTAATGAAATATGTTTTCACCTAGTTAAAAATATTAGAATCTAAATAATTTTGCAAAAAATTTTTTGCTTAGCAGAACCGCTTTCTTTTACAGTTTCTTTTTTTTTTTTTGATTCAAACTGTTTGTATTAAAATTTATGAAAATGAAAATTATTTATTTTTTTATAATTATTTCTGACTGTTGTTTGACTTTAACGACTTCAAACTTAAGTCACAAATTTGAAAGGAAATGTTTAACATTATCTCTAATCTGATGCTTTGAACTCCGCGCCACTTGCAACTACAAACTTGAAAAGTTGGCAAGTCAAAAGCTGTCACCGACATGACCGTCCAAATTTAGACAAAGCCTCATTGCTGGCCTCCAGAGGAGCATGCTCTCCAGTTGGCCAAGGAGCTCGATCTAGCGAAAGTCATTGGACACTTTCCGCGCCAGAGTCGCACAAGTCGGCGCTTTTTTTTGTTTTTTTGTATTTGTTGTTGTTTGTTGTTTGGTTTGGAGTTTCAGTTTGAGTTTTGACATTGCAACGGCCTCCGACTGTGGCACGCATAACATAAATTCTGCAATGCGTATCTCAAAAATTGCTAACGCTGGATGACGAGGACAAGAACTGTAGCTTAATATTTATGCTCATATATACACATATATACTTACTCTATAAGACTTACTGCTAAGACTACTCTGAATATGTCGACATACTATCAGCTTAAGACTTGAAAGCTCCTTAGTCGTAGTGTGAACCATTCAAACCTCTTAACTGAGCTGCCCTGTAACTGAGACTATGCTTGTCTCTTTTAAGAGGTTTGACTGTCTAAATATTTTTAAACTTAAATACTTATACATACTTATATGTAGGAATACATATATATTTATATAAACGCTAGACTTAGTAACGCAATGTAACAAGAGACAAACTTCAGATGCTATATAAAGAAAAGAAAAAAAAGTAAATAAACGTATTAGAAATTACTCATTTGCCTGCATTTTATTTATTTATCTCTCTATTTGGTTGGGCAATTTAACTGTCAATTGATCGCCTGTCCGACTTAACAAGGCCAACCTCAAGTGGGGTTCACGCCATGGCTCTCTGATTGTTGGTTTTGGCCTAATCAACGTTGATACAAATCAATCAAGAGCAACATTTAGGCGGTACTGGGCGCAACACTTACCAGGTGGAAAATTGGCCAGTGAAACTGCAAACTGGAAACTGAACTGGAGCTGGAGCTGTAGCTGAAGTTGAGCCAAAACGACAAGAAGTAAAAGTGACTAACTAATTGAGCATAAAGAGCGACTACAAATTACTGATAAACAGCAGTATTTACCTTGATTTCACCTATTTACATATGGCAAAACTTCTATTGGCATGCTTGGCATTTAAATAAATAAAATGTTTATAAAGATAAAGTATTTTCATTTTTGTTTAATCAATGAATATCTTTGAGTTTGTGTTGTATATATATTATGTAAATGTTTCCAACCAAATAAAGTTTGTATAAAATGTATAAATGATGCCATTTAATGAATTTATAATTTTGCATAAATATTGTTTATATAGAGTGCTAAATTTAAAGATTTAACACCTGAAAATATTCAAGACATTTATTTTACTGCAGCTGCAAATAATAAAAACAACTATTAAATCTTTCATATTTATATGATTTTATTATTTGACGTTAGTAAATATAATTTTTCCCAGATTTATTAGTATCTTCAATATATGCATAAATAACCAAATAAATATTAATAAAATAAGTTTTCACCTAGTTTTTAATATTACAATCAAAATAATATCTTCATATTTTCGCAGCTATAATAAACACATGTTTTCACTTGATTTATTTTATTTTATTTTATTGGTAAACTAATAAATTTTAATGAAATATGTTTTTCACCTAGTTTTTAATATTAGAATCAAAATAATGTCTTCAATATTTGTACAGTTATAATAAACACATGTTGCCAAATGATTTATTTTATTTTATTGGTAAACTAATAAATTTAATTGAAATATGTTTTCACCTAGTTTTTAATATTAGAATCTAAATAATTTTGCAAATGTTTTTTGCCTAGCAGAACCGCTTTCTTTTACAGTTTCTTTTTTTTTTTTTTGACTCAAACTGTTTGTATTAAAATTTATGAAAATGAAAATTATTTATTTTTTTATAATTATTTCTGACTTGTTTGACTTTAACGACTTCAAACTTAAGTCACAAATTTGAAAGGAAATGTTTAACATTATCTCTAATCTGATGCTTTGAACTCCGCGCCACTTGCAACTACAAACTTGAAAAGTTGGCAAGTCAAAAGCTGTCACCGACATGACCGTCCAAATTTAGACAAAGCCTCATTGCTGGCCTCCAGAGGAGCATGCTCTCCAGTTGGCCAAGGAGCTCGATCTAGCGAAAGTCATTGGACACTTTCCGCGCCAGAGTCGCACAAGTCGGCGCTTTTTTTTTGTTTTTTGTATTTGTTGTTGTTTGTTGTTTGGTTTGGAGTTTCAGTTTGAGTTTTGACATTGCAACGGCCTCCGACTGTGGCACGCATAACATAAATTCTGCAATGCGTATCTCAAAAATTGCTAACGCTGGATGACGAGGACAAGCCGCGGCGGCATCTTGTTGCCCGCTCAGTTCCTTGGCGTGTCGTCCGGGCTTATAAGGAGCCACAGAGAAGCCGTGGCCATTCAGATGTCCGCTGGGCAAATGTTTATGTCAAACGCGCAGCAAATAAAGTGCTTGGCTTGACAATGTCCGCGGCAATGTCATCGATGTGGCTGCCAAACGGCCCTTGGGGACCAATCTGGGTGGGTTTTTTCATAATTTTTATGAATTACAAGGCGCGGCTTGTCTCGATTGAATTTGAAATAGCCTCTCTGGCAGTGTCTGCCTCAGTGCCGTCAATTTATTTGCTCCAAACTGACGGAAGTGTTTGCCAATGCAGCACATTTGCAAATCATTTCTCACGCAGCTCCATCGCCATAGCCAATCAAAATTGGCAACAATGAAACTGTTTAATTGAAAATATCTTGGCACAATTGATATGATTTCAAATAACGCCACTTTCAAAGCGCACGCACAATAGCCACGCCCCAAATTGCCAGCCCATTGAAAAGAAATAGAAAAATTGATTGGCTCTACGGTCATGTGATCGATACTTTGGTAGTTGATTTGTTAGTGGCTTTGCGGTTTTTAACGGCGTTGAAAGCAGCATGGGAAATGCATTACGTGTAATATGCGTTAAATCACATTACAGGCCACAGCTGCATCAATGCTGAGATTTCTGAGATTTTTCTACATGCGCTGACGACCAGATTGATTTTCACGCTAATCGAATTGATATGGACAACATTTGAGTTAGCCAACAGATAGACCGAGCACCTGTTCGCCATTTTGGTAGATGGTTTCCTTCTAGTAGCTAATGATCAATCCGGGAACTGTTTACAGTGTGCTCATAATCAATGATTATGCAATTGTCTGCTCGCAAATCGATTTTCATGCAATGCCATGGTCAATGACACGGCCACAGCCCGCACGGCTAATACCCAAAACCAACATTTGAATGGGCCACAATTTTAAATAAACAGCCAATAGCAGGTACCGTTTGCTGGCATACCACACTTGGGCGTCAAAAGTCGCAGCTACAGATGCAAAAAGCTGTTTAATTATCCCAGTTAGTGTCTCAGTCTGAACAAGAGCTGCGCATACCCAAAGAAAAGAAATTCAGTTAAAATGCTTGCCCACTCAAATTACAATTTAATGTTGTGGGTCAGTCGCCTTAGTGGGCCAATAAACTAAAGCTGCGCTTAAATCCCAGTCATGGGAGTCACAGGCATAGTCGAGGATTCCAGCAACATAAATTGCCGGGCGCACAGAATGTCCATTTGATTGTGCGCGATTTTCAATTGCTTGGCGCGGTAGCTTTTGGGGCGCTTTTGTAGGCATTTGAGTTTGAATTTGAATTTGAATTCGATGGCGATTTATTTGGGCAAATAAACAAATGGCATGTGCATAGTGTTAATTTATCAAGTCGGCGGCCGCGCCATTGAAATGGAGTGCGAGAAAATCACTTGGCAACGGCGCATTTTGCTGGTGCAGTTTGGGCTCCTGTCGATGCCATATTTATGGCCTGGCTGCCCATTTTGTCAGTTAAAACTGCCTGCCATATATCAGTTGAGCATATCTTATTATTCTGAGTGCGGTTAATGTATTATGGCCAATGTATTTTATCTATCTGACCCAGTGGACATTTACAATTCAGCCAAGATTTTCCCATTTTCCAAAAGAAATTCAAAAGACTTGGGCAACAAACTTGACATTGCATGTGCATATGGGAGTTCATAAATAAACACAATAAAGAAACGTTAATACAATGCTTTGCAGAATTTAAAATGGAAGTATATAAATATCTATTAACATATTTAGATTTCTACAATCTACAAAAAATATAAAGTACACAAAGAATGTTAAAATAATTTAAATTAAAAAGCATTTACAACTTAAAGAATTTTTAAAGGGGAAATAAAAAAACTCAAGCATCAAACATGGCTTTAAATTAAGTTTTTAATAATATTAATAAAGGTACATTAATTACTTATACACTACCAAATTTCTGCCTTACATAAGTTATTAAAATAAAAGATTTCTCGACTCAAAAATGATTATAGTAATTCAATCCCTCCCATTGGGATTAACAACCATAATAACTTACTCAAAAGAAGACTTTGTATCAAGTTTCATTAACAATGCTTGAATGCTGAAAGACTAATTCGCATTGAAACAGCTAGACAAAGTCTCGCAAAAAAGATGCAAATATTTGGTTTCAGGCAATTGTGAAAATGTTGCAAAATAAAAAAAATAAATCTTTCAAGGGTTGGTTGAAAATTTCAATGGTAACCGCAGGCTAATAAAATGTACATATAAAAAACTGAAAGACGGAATTTCAATTGCCAACTTTTGAATTCAATTTAAAGGTATTTTTTATGTGATGGCGACAACGATGACACCTAACCAACAGTTTTTCCCGACTAGCTGCTGCTGGCTGCTATAAATAACGGAAAGCATTAAACATTAAATATGCAGAAAACTCTCGCTGATAAGTTATAGTCTTTTATCTCCCAGCTAAATGTCTGCAATTGTTTCATAACCGTTGTATGACCCAAGCCCAAACCAGATAACCCAAATCGCTGCCTAGCCAAATGTCTCAGCCATCCCAACCAAGTTCAACTGAGAAGCTCCAGAATGAGAAATAAATTTGCGGTGTGACTGCGATAGCTGTTAAAATATTTTGTCATTCTGTGAGCTGCGTGTTCGGCAATAAGCAAAAGTTAATTGTCTTAGAATTCTGCGCGTTTAAGAATATCTGTGTGTTTGGATGACATCAGTTTTCCGAATGGTATGAAGAACTTTATTTTGCCCATAAGCGCGTATCGCAGTTTTGTCGCACGAAATGCCAACGGTTTTAGCATCCGTTGTTAAACTGGAAGATGACATTGCTCTTCTGACTGGCCACAAGACATTCACCTATAGCCAAAGTCAAAGTCAAAGACAAAGTCGAATGCATTCTGTAGCTTTCTCTATGCAACAACATCAGCCCAAACACTGTGCTGGCCAAGCGGCTGATCTTCAATCCCAATGTTGCAGATCCTACTCATCGGCTAGTTGGCGCACGTACGCTTCATGTCAGTCTAATTTGCTGACATGATTATGATTTTGCAGCCAAACCAGGCGGGAGTTAAAGATGCCGATGTGACTGTGATGCCGCTGCCAGCAAGTGAATGTCTATGTCCAATTTCATATGTCTGATGCGAGAGTAGCTAGCAAAATTTCTAGAATAATAGTATATCTTAAAAAACCTTTGGCGAATCCTGGAAATTGTATTCTTTGGTTAAAAATTACCATGTGAAGTAAAAAAAATCAAGAGATTTGGTAAAATAGAATTTTTCTCGATATTAAGTTTAATTTCACAATCTAAAGAAGTGTAAATGGCTTAAACTAAATTTAGTTAATAATAATGTTTATAGAATAATCTTATAACTAAGAAAGCCATTGACGAATCCTGGGAAATGTATTTTTTGGTTAAAAATAACCATGTATAATAAAAAAACAAGAGATTTTGTAAAATTTTAATATTCTCAATATAATATTATTTTCTTCACTATAAGTTTATAAGCCAAAGAATAATAAATGGCTTAATCTAACTTTATTTAATAATAAAATTCTAGAATAATAGAAAATAACTAGAATACTTAGCCTTTGACAAATACTGGGAATTGTATTTTTTGCTAAAAAAAAAAAATTGCTATTTATAATAAAAAAAAAATTGTAACATATAATTTTTCCAGAAATAAATGCAGTTAAGAAAGTAATAGTATATTTTATTAACTATAGAATAATAAATGGCTTAATCTTATTTTATTTAATAATACAATTTCTCCATAGAAAATCCTACAGGCTCCGTTTTAATATTCGTAGAAACTTGATACAAATTATATAATCAAAGTTTGATTCATTTATTGCAGCCACAAAATGTCTGTATCTGGCCTGCAGTGGTTACTTAATATGAAAAGAAAGTTATTAATATTCATAACTTAACCCTCATCGCTAGATCTCAGTTGTTTGGATTGAATAGAACAAGTAAACAGAAACCTACAATTTATTAAATTATGCAGCTAGATAGTAATAAAACAATTACACAGCGTCTACTGGCAAAACTTTAACATATATTACTTGTGCACTTATCTAAACTTTCAATTAGACAAAGAACTTTAGAGAATGCCCCGAAGGCAACTGATTGGATATCGTTGCCAAGGACTGGAATACTCGGATCTACCATGGCCCCATGCTGTTTAGTACATCTTTTTCTTTTTCATTTTTTTGTGGATTTGGCTCGAATTGATGCCCGACAATGTTGATGCTGATGTTGTTGGTTATGTTGCTGCTTCTGCTGCTGTTGGCTGAAAACATTTGAACCATTTAGAAGTTGTGGCTGCCGCTTCAGAAACCATCGTGTGCCAAGTGAGGCAAGCGGAAGTCGCTGTCACATGAGCCGCTGACTTGGGCGTGACATAGTTGCATTTATTAATGCAAATACCTATTCCGTTTAGTTTTAGCTATAGCTTTAGCTTTAGCTTCACCTGTATGTAGCCTTAGCTAGACATTCTTCACTTATGAAAATGTCTAACCATTCCATGCTCGAGTGGCAAAGGCAAAGCGTCAGCAGCCACGTCTCGATTCGCCAACCACCAAATGTTTGAAGCGAAGGCCGCGCAGACTTTGACTTTGCCAAGTTGCAAAGAGCACGAGGTGGCAGCGGCAGCGGCAGCGCAGCTCAAACTAACGTCGACAGCGACATTGTGCTCTCTTACCAAGAGAAGGCAACTCTTAAGCTGCGCTCTTAAAGTAAGTTAGCCAGTTGCCAGTTGTGCTCTTTAAGAACTTTTCTTGGAAGAAAATTATGACGGGAAAATTAGAATGGGCAGTCTGCGCAGCTTTTATTGCACATCTGCTTCTGGGCTCTGGTTGCTTGTCGGAAGCAATAAAAAGCAATTAAATCAGTGGAAGCAAATGCTTCAACTCTTGCTCGAGAATGGCACTGAGTAGCGCTGCATAATCGCTAATTAAAGTCAAAGTCTTCAAGCTGGCAGGTGCATTGCATTGATCACCAAAGAGAGAGACCGAGATCATCAGAAGAGGCAGTAAACACGCTCTTCTGTCTGCCACCTAAAAAAGAACATTGCAGCTTTCTAATGACCAAAGTTGTAACCACAACAACAGCAACAACAATCACGACAACAAGTGTGATGATCATTAACCCAACGCACGCCTAATTAAATGCGAGATAACAAATCTGAGCTAAGCAAGCCACGAATGAGGCCACTGATTGTGGCATGGGACTTTGGAGTCGTCTTTATGCAACTTACGCAACTTACGCAACTTACGCAGCCCTTGCAACTTACGAACGAACTTACGCCATAAAGAAAGCCCAAGTCTCGCACATGTGTCAAATATGATTGAATCTGTTCGTCACTCTGAGCAGACATTCAGATAGAGACTGATGATGCAATTATATAATATCGTGGATTCACCAAAACCACAGCGAACTGCACTCGTCTCACTTTTTCCCCCCAATTTCATGCATTTTTGTTACACTTGCAATTGCATTCAGCTACTCCCATTCGACAATTCGATTCTATGGCGATAAATCGACGATGACGATGTCGATGACGATGACGATGAAGATGACGGTGACGCGTCGTCAGCTTTTGTCGCTTTGTGCTCATAATTGACGCCTCTGTTGTTGGCTGGCTGTTGGCCGTTCAATCAACGGCGTCAAGTGAATTATACAATTTTTTCCAACAATAAGCGCTGAATCTGATAAAGAAATTATATAAATTTTGTCTTTCGGAAAAGCTTTTGGAGCAGGAAGTCTGCAATCGCCGTCCGTTTGCCGTGTGAATGAAAAGTCTTCTAGCTCTGTTACGGTTCTGAATTCTGGATATTTGTACATAGATTGATTAAGCAATAGAAACCCAGACTTCTGTGCGTCTGTCTGTTTCTTATTCTTCGAGATTAAGTAATTGTTGTTCGCAAAAGTTGTGCTCTAATTGTAATCTTCTCCGTCGATCGCTGCCAAAAATTTGTTGTTCCCCAGAATTAATTTATTTTCTGCACAAATATTTGTAGAATTATGTTGGACATATGGCTATAGTTAATGGTTCTCATGTCAGTTTTGATTATTTGGCGAGTTTGTTGCTCTTTCTTATCATATCTATTCTATCTTTTATTAAACATTGAACCGTTATGAGGAAGTCAATAAATATCATCAATAGGCCACCAACTCTATTTCTAGCTTTTCATTTTGATATTCAAATATTTATTGCTCTTCTAAAACTCGGGAACTGTGCCAAGCTCTAAGTTTACTCAACGAGTTCATTTGTAGACCAAACAGACCAAAAACTCTCCAAATTTAAGTCAATGTGGCTCAATTCTATCTGATTTCAATTGACTCAATTGAGTGACATGCAAATTTCTATTAAATTTTCGCACATTCGCCCCCGAGAAGGTCGATCGGGCTGGAGTGGGAAAGAGTTATGTGCAGGTTGTTGACTGTTTTTATTTCCGGCAATCAATTGTTTGAAACTCTCGTTCATTGTTGCAATTGTTACTTGGCTCGCTTCAGGCTCGTTTTCTGGATTGTTGATTAGAAGTGGATCGACACACGATACGCAGACGGCAAAGTACTTTCGCTTGAAATGCATCGAGAGAGTTTTCGGAGAAAGGAATCGAAGTTAATTCGCATAAGTCACAGCCAGGAAGAAGCCTACAGATTTCTCCTTAATGGATGCGTATTCGGAATTGGGACACATTCAAAGGGAATCTCCGACTCCAATCGCCACCTAATTGCAGATAAGAATCGCATACATGTTGAAAGTTACCATCGAGGGCGCCATCACAGTTGAAAGTGCAGCGCAGACTCGACCTACATCCAAAGGGCGAACTAAGAAATAAGAAAGAAAGACTGAGGCGAGGAACTTTATGACTGGCCTTAGAACTATAATAACCTTTCGCTTGATTGCACTAGTTTTGATTTGATTTCTTTTATTTCACTTTTCGATAGGCCCCTTCCACAATAATACCCCTCTGGCTCAGGGCTATAACTAATTGCAGCTGTGGCATTTTCTTTCTTTGATTCAGCTTTCCATGCAAAACAAAAACTCATTCTAGGCACGTCTATAAGAATTTTCACTCTTAATAAGTTTCTTGTTTGGTTTGTGCCACTGACTGACTGTCGTCAACGCCTTGTGGTCTGTCATGGTCGTAGCTGTAGCTGTAGCTGTGGCTGTGGCCGGCCTCATGTTGACGTCTCTAAAACTGTCAACGAGCGTTTAACCCAGTTAACGCCCTTAACTAAAGACAGCGGCTACACCACTCAGTTCTAACACCTCAGCTTTGAGTACTCGATTCATTCGACATACACCAGTACTGCAAATCCAACCAAAAACCAAAACAAAAAACGAGCTAGGTGTAAAAACCACAATATGCTCAAGAGTCGAACGAGGTGCACATGAGCAATGAGCTATGAGCAATGAGTAGATAAGAAAGGCCACAGACCCAAATGCCAGTAAGGTGCACTTGGGCAGCAGCTGACGCTGAGTGTAAGTCTTGGTCTGAGTGATGGCCCCACCTCAGATGGAGCGGTGGTGGGCGGTGCGGAGGTGTTGACTGTGGCCAGCGGATATTGAAGCTGTAAAAGGGGAACAAGACGAGGTAGAGATTGACCGATGTCTGTCTGCAACCACGCGATGCGATTCTGCGATTCTGTGACTCTGCTCAGTGCAGAAAGGAATTCTGAGCGCGGTGAAAGTAGTCATCTCCATCTCCATACACAGCTCCAGCTTCAGCTCGATCTTCATCCGAAGACATAAAACGGCAACGGCAACGACTTGTTGAGATTCTGGTCCCAATAATGACACTTAAACGATGCAGTTTTTTCGTAATATGAATTTTCCTGTTTGTTGCCTGCCTGTTGCCCGTTGGTCGCGTCAGAGGAGCGTCTCGTCATCAATTACAACCGGGACTGCGGAGTGGAGTCACCTGAGCTGCAACTCAATCACCAGCCAACGGCCATCGGCAGCTTCTTCTAATTGCCGATGTTTTTGTTCCTGCGTTGTCTCAGTCCGGTTTGTCGCCTTGGCGGGATAGGAACCTTATGAGTTATGGGTACACAGAGGTGTCATATGGAATCGTTTGGGTCATTTCGTTTGTACAAAACAGGATGAAGTAGAAAGCTTCCTCCTTCTAAGGCGCTTCGATTCGAAAGTTATGTAGTGTCCAATATTTAATCATAACTGCATTCTTGTAGGCAAATTGGTACTCATCATCAAATGGTCCATTCCTCAATGCCGGACATATTCGCAAATTGATGCCACTGCGTTGTCAGTGTCGGTGATGCAATTTCTACATCATGCACTCTTCCATTCTTCCATTTAATATTTGTAAACGAAGAACCTAATATTAGCAGCAACGTCGCAGCAATTTATGTTCCAAATGGGGATTCAGAGGGAGGAACAGGGATAAATCAACCTGTATTTGCTTTGGGCGTTGCCAGACTCGACAACGCGACGATTCCTTTGGCTGGAGCCCAAAATGCAGTTGTCTTCCCCAGCTCTGGCCCCTGCGACTAGAGGGGCGTGCCCGCAACATGTGCCCAGCAGGCGGAAGAGTGTTTGGCCACTTTTAAAGCTAGCACAAGACTTGCCACATGCAACACAAACCAATCAAGGCAACTGTCAATAGCGGCAACACCTGTTTCTGGTCATGTGCTGCTCCATTTCACAGTGGCTGCTTCATATACTCGACGGATGCGACCTTGAGCCCCGAGTATCTCAATAGATACGATAGAGTTTGAGTTTGTAGGGCTGCCTCAGTAATATAAGGAATTATTAGTTATGCCAAGATATTTATATCATTATAAGGAACTATTTGTTCTAGTTAATTTACTCTTAAGGTGTTAACTTTAATCGCATGTTCCAGTTTTATCGCCATCTAGAAAAATACGCTCTAATTTGCTGCAACACAAAAGAGGTATTAGTTTTAGAATTTATGATTGCTTCAGCATGCAGCATAAATGGATAAATGGATAAAGGAAAACAGACCCAATACAGGTAACCAAGTGAAACATTGGAAACTGTTACGCTTAACTAATTGATTTATGGTCAAATGGTATATGAGATATTTACAAACGCGATCGAAATGGAATATTGATAGTCCCGGCGAGGCGACTTCGATGTGGACTCCAACATAGACTTCTTGTGGGTGCAGCCATAAAATGGTCAGGCAACATGACGTGGAACAAGGCATGCACAGACACAGAGCAGCCGCAACTGCAAGATCAGCAAAACATAGTTCAGAATATACAGAATGGAACAAGTTTTAAAGTAGTTCCCACAGGAAGTGTTCGCTGCCGAACGCATGCCAAAAATGGCTCCCCGAGGACAAGACAACCTCGGACGGACGACTGACCAGAGCCCGAAAACGATCACGATTATGATGATCATTTCGGCGATTATGGCTGCGACAGTGCCAGGTTGTGGTCGGTGGCAATGTCCCCACACAGGCAAGGCAACTCAGTGCATGCTTCAAGAACATTTCCCGACTCCAACTTCAATTCGACTCCTACTCTGACTCGGTGGCGATCAGTGCAATCGTAGCTGGAGCCGGCATTAGCAGTTGTTGTATATTGTTTCTGCATTGTAACTGTCACCTGGTGGCAGTTGGCAAAGCTGCCAGAAATAATAGAAATTATATGAAATGGGCATTTGGGGAGTGTGCTTCGACTTCCGTGTTTGGTAGCTGTGACTCTGGCTCTGGCTTTGGCTGGACAATGGGCCATTTGAAACGAATTCAAACAGGAATGTCGCTGGTCAGGCTGTGATGCAATCTCCACCGCCATCGGAGGCCTAATTTGGCAAGTTATTACAACATTTCGCTGAATTCTATACATTTTAACACCTCCCAACTCCCCCACAGGAAACACTTCTACTTAACATGATGGACACGTGCCAAGTTCATTTTTCCTATTCCAATCTGTAGCGAACTGTAGCGAAGTGAAGATATCTTGTATGCTATGATGGATCACTGAGGATGACACGACACTTAATAGTGCCTTTGTTGTTGCTTCTTTTGTTGATGTGTTGATGCTATTGCTGTTGATGTTGCTGTTGCTGTTGGTTGTAGCTCTGCCAGCTGTTCGTGCCCTGCAATTTAAGAGGAGAGTACGAGTATTTAATGCCTCTGCCTCTCGCGGCAACCTGAAGCTGGCGACTGATTTATGACAGCGCGAAAGATTCCACTGAGGATCGCTAGCTAGAGCGCTGCATGCATCCGAGGGCAATTTGGCACTGCCATTGGTAATGGTATTGGTGCCGCCAACTGGCGAACTGGCGAACTGGCCAAAGACGGGCGTGGCGCCGAGCTGGGCTGAGACTGAGACTGAGTCGAAGCTGATGCTGATGCTGAAGACGAGGCCTATTACGTGATGATGTAATAATTCTTCAAGACGATGGCATTTTTATTGCGGAAAATGTTGCATAAATCAAGGCAGCAATAAAACGGAGCCCCCGTCGATCGCTCTGGCCGAAACAGGATGCCTAGAATATTTCATTTCCATTCAGCGCCAATAATTTGCACCACCTAAATTGACTATGACTCTTACAAAGGTTTTCAATGTTTGCGAATTCGACGGTCATGCGGCGTCATGCGGGACAATGGAATAGCGGCATAATTTGGAGTAGTCGAGTATTTCTGGCCAAAGATCATTTCCGAGACTGCTCTAATCAACCACTCTCAGATAATCAGCGACTTGTTGCTGCAACATTGTTGCCAGTGCCACTCGCCAGCCCACGCGATCCTCAAGATTACTTCGCACATTAGCAACCAAACCGCTTGCCAGATTGCCACATTGCCAGATTGCCAGATTTCCAGATTGGCAGAACACAGCGGCAGATGCACCACAGGCGTGAGAGATGATTGTGAGATGAGATGAGAGCTTCTGCTGGGAATACGTGTTTGTTATTGCAATTGGAGGTGGATTTACATGGAACCTACGCAAAAGCGGAACAGATCTAAAGTAAACGATCATAAAAGGAAGTGCGTCTGTTCTTGAGCAGATGCGAAATATCCTCTTAATTGAGTCATAACATTATGATGAAATGAATAAAAATTGCATTATTGTTTAAATGCGAATCGTCCTCTTGGATTAGTGAGTTATTGCTGAGAAAAATGAATATAAAACATTCATTTACAGCTCGTTACAACAAATGTCTCATAAGTTATATGCTCTGTTAGTATTAATCAGATTGCGTTTATGTTCAATAATAACTGTCTTCATATGTATATTATTATTATTCTTGAGAATGTGTTGAGAATGTTTAGTATTATATCACATATTATTACCCATGCATTGTTTCATTTCTAATTGGGCAATCCATGAACTGAGAGCAGTCACAGAACTCTGTTGTCACGCTCTGTTGTTTTGTTCTTTGTTCAAACACCTCGTAAATAGGCCACTGACTGACGTGATTACAATGTCAAAGTGACCCTAAAGGGGAGCGTGTTTTATAACTCTCTTTATTTATTATACCTAATATAATTAATTTAATTTCGGTTTAAAACGTAGCTCACCAACAACTTATGGTTGTGGGCGTGGCACTTGCCCGAAAACTGTATCAAGGCGTGAGCCAAGAAAGATCTTCAAAAGCAATTGGCATTTGCATTTCGTACAGTCAAACCAGACATTGCGTGATTCGGCAAAAGATTCTTAACATTTCGAACACCTTTTTGGGTGTTCGGCAGGTCTGCTGGTTAACGTAAAGGGTCTTAGAGGGTTAGGAGGGGTACAGATCTCCAAAAGTACAAACAAAGCCACACAAAGTCAGAGAGCAAATTATTAGGCAGGCAAACCAGGCAGACCAGCTGAGGGAAACTGCTTTTTGATGTTCGGTAATTGGCGGTTTGGCAGCACGCGAGGCGGTCGGCACAACACTGGACTAGGAACTGAATACTAGTTACATTAAGAACTGGAGACTGGGAAACCAACGACCAAGAGACAGAGACCATTCTTCCGATTGCTGGCGCTCAAACCTCCAAATGGTAACGAGCCAGCGGATTTCGGCGTGACGCGCTTTTCGATTTCAGAGTTCTACCCGACTTTTTTCAGACTTTTTCTGGGATTTCTTGAGTTCGAATGTCGCTGTTGTCGACTGTCTTTGCTGTTGCTGCTGTTGCTGTTGATGTTGCTGCTCTCTGCTGTCTGGCTGTCTGTTCATTTCATAATAATTGGCAGCTTACAAATGTTCTTTCTGTTTTGATTTTGCTTCCATTTCCACTTACTCGTTTTCTGGGCTGCATCCGAACTGTCGCGGTTTTCCGAAAGGGGAGGCCATAGCGGTACTTTGTTCCGTTGAACTTATGAGTTCTGTCTGGCAACAGTTTCAGCATTTTTGCGGCGAATCTCTGGGTGAAATATTCAGAGCAGGCATCCGCCGCAAATAAAGTCGGCACTTTATAGGCGTGAACATTAATTAGACAGCCTGAGCACCGCCTGAAGTTGGACAGGAGCCAGATTACACAATAAATAAAAGACCATGAAGGGCAGGAGACGTTGCTTCAGTTCCAAGTTGAACATATGTACTTATGCCTAGGCTCTGCAGTACTTTTCGGTGGATAGTCGGAAAACTAATGAGCAAATGGGCTTACCGCTAAGTGCTGCACTTCTACTCCCTGCCTCTCTTAAAACTACTTTACCAGCACAGTCTCCACCCTCACTCGGAGCAGTTTCCAAGCGTTGTCAGGGCGGAGTTGTTTGCGCTTTGCCAACTGCCGACCGCCAACAGATTCCAGATTAGCATTTAAATTGTAGTTACATTTGGGCAAACTCAAACTTAAACTCAAACCAAATACCAAATACAAGAACAGTCTAACTCAAACCCAACGCAGGCTTTAGATTATTTTTCATTCCGTTTAATTTTGTTTTTCTTTCGCAGAAAACTGCTTGGCGTTGCATTTTCCCGCCCCTTGGTTGGGCAAACGTTTACCAAATGGAATTGTTGTCTTTGTTCTGCTGTTGTGGGAGCAGGAATTCCCCTCACCAACTCGCATTCAACCAGTGAAGTGATGTTATCAAGGCCTGGCCTCGGGCAGAAGCTTTTCTCAGTGTTTGGTGTTTGGAGTGCGCTGTGCCAAGGTAGCAATTTCAATATCAAAATTCGCCTGGCCTTTGGACCGCTGCGGAAACCACAGAACGTGGAACAGCTCAGGTGAGTCCAGAAAACGGTAAACCGCCAACGCCTTCTTTGGCATATCAAGCAGCGTTTTCAACATTTTAATCCAAATTAATTAAAACTCAACTCAAACTGACCCAATTCCAATACCAATACACTGAAAATAATATTCATTTTTAAATTACCGACATTATTACTGCTTGTCGACAATAGTTTCTTATGAACGCTTTTCTTGATATCAGAACAATTAGAAATATTTTGTATGGCTATTTTATATGTGCTTAATGTGATTTTAATTACTTACTAGATTTTAGAACACCAAATTATTGTCACATAAAGCGATTTAAAAAAAAATTTAATGGTTTGAAACCTATATGCCTTATATACTGACTGTAAGAACTGGATGCGAACTATGTGTGAAACAGACAATGTCAAAAAGAATGCACTACTTTAACAATCAATTATATATAATAATAAATTAAATCTTATTATGATTAAAAAAGAGAAGAAATAAAAAGAAGATCAATTAATCTTAATTTTTTAATATAATTTATTCTCAGTGTACCAGTTCCAGTTGCAGGACTATGCATTGACATCTTTATCTCTATTTTTTTTACCTTTCTTGACGAGTAAGTCTGCTATGATAAATTGAGGAATATTTCCAAAAGACTTTAAAAGTGTGGCAGGCCCGCGGCGGGATTGCCAACCGGCCCAGTCCCAGTCCCAGTTGCCGTCGCAGTCAGTTCTGTGGTTCGGGTCCGTCATTATTCCGAGACGCTGCACAGGCTGATTAATTTGCAGCCGTCGTCTGAGAAGTGGAGAAGTGGAAGTACCGTAAGCGTAGGTGGCTTGATGAGCTTTGCTGCCGTTTGGGGGATTGGTCGCTGGGTCAGTTGGTGGCTTCTCCTCGCTTCAGCAGCCCACAGACTGCCCCATGGCCAGAGCCACTAATTAATTGCGTGCTTTGACTCGGTCGCACTCCAAGGGCCCCGAATTCCGCTAATTCTGCCATCAGTTGCAAACCAGGTTGAGAATAGGGAGAAGAGAATTGAGAATATAGAATAGAGAAAAAGGAACAGAGAATAGGTGTGGCCATCTTCTCAGTCGTTGCTCTGATTGACAGGAAATTGTTATGGTGGCAACCAATCGGCATCTAACTGTTTGCATGATTTTGTGCTGTTGTTCTTAGTTATTTTTAGCCAGTTTGCTTCTATTAAGAACTTAATTTTTGACAACGAGGTTTGTTTTCTTGGATGGGTTCAATGGCATTCTCAACTCTTGTTTCCCAATATTTATGTTGTTGACCCAAAACGCAGCTCATATCTCGAGTATAATCGAAAGTTTCCTTGTTTTGATGCAGGCCTGAGTCACTCTGCCACATGTTCCTTGCACTGTCCACGTGCAAATGTTTTATATTTTGTGTCTAATCATCTGACACTCGAGACATTTGAGAGTGTGCAGAAAATCAAATCGAGTCAAACTCTCACTAAGCTCAACCATAAAGGAGGTGGAGGCGGAAAGAGGTTTGCTGGCTGCTGACTGTGAACTGGCGAGTACAGATGCCAGTGATAGCACTCGAGACCATGTCGACTAATTGCGGTTATAATATCAAAGTCGACATAACGCCTAACGCCTCGACTCGCCTTCTTAGTCTCAAGTGGAGGCCGTTGGCGGCTGGAGTTGGTGGAGTTCAGTGGAGGCCTCAGCACGAAACCGAAGCTGAGACAAGCCGAGAAATATGAAACACACGCAAGCGGCCTGGCGGATGGTCAAGTGCCACTGCGAACCAAACTGAACCAAGCCCCATCGGACCGGACTGATGGAGCCGGGTGTCAGGATAATTTGCAGCCGCCGACGCCGACGCCACGCAAATGATCCGCATGAAATGATCGGCGGACTTAATGAACTTTCTCGCTTTTGGGGTGAATTTGCAGTGGTTAGTGCGATATGTTTGGTCTGGCGTGTCTGGTGGGACTAGTGGCTCTAGTGGACCTGGTGGGAAATAGGCAAACAAGGCGAAGTGGACCAAGAAAGTGCAGCAGCAATCGGAGAAACAATTATGCAGAATTTGGGTCATCTCTCGAGCATCAACAGGGGAAATTCGTTTGTTTTTTTATTTATCTGTTTTTTATTTTTGTTTTGGTAGAAGATGTAGATGGCGAAATTGCTGATGAGATCTCTGTTTCTCAGCAGAGACAAAGCAAACGAATTGCAGAGGGGTCAGAATAATTGTAAATTAAATTCTGATTTCATTTATGATTCTTTTTCGGTTACTTCTGATTCGTGGGGTTCTGTGGGACTGTAGAATGTTGTAAATTGTTTGCGTCTAAGCGACATTTAAACAATCTAGGTGATTTTGTTGCTCCAGAAGTGGGTAACAAGTGACGAGCGGGACACTCATCACGATCCTAGGAATTCGGTGCCACTGACGGTGACTCTTTTACCAATAAGGCACCGTCGTGCTCATCACCATCACCATCAGCATCACCGTTATCGTCACAGTCACCGTCACCGTCAGAGTGTCACGTTCTTAGCCAAGTTCCAGCTCCTCCTTCAGTTGCCTTCGGGCTCTCATCCTTGTCAACTAATTGCTCGTGCACTTATCGACTTTGGCAACCTGCTGATTTTATGTTTAAAAAACGATTTCTGATTATGTTCCACTTCTGGACTGCTGGACCTGGACCCGTCCCTTGTGACCATGTTCATCTATGATCATCGATCAACGATCGTTGATGTGTCCACGTTTCTTGTCTCCTGGTTTGCTTGTCAAATGCCACGCAAGGTTAAGTCGTTCACTTCTCCTGCGCGTGACCATTTGCCGTGGTTGTGACTGGGGCTCGTCTCTCTCTAATGGCAATTATTCCCATAGTGCATATTTCTGATGACAAAGGAACCGTTAGACAGGGCACTATAATGATCATACACATGACAAATGGGAAACTAGCAGGTTGCGTTTCAACTAATAGCCTGCTCATCATCTGCATTGCTGGAGGAGCTAATATAAAATAGTTATAGCCAGCTAGTTCTCTTAAGCACCCCATTGAAGAGCTGCCAGACCGGTCAACTTCGTGTGGAACGCATTTCGATTGGCAATTGCCAACTCCCAATTCCCGGACCACCTACCCGGATTATGAGGCAACTGCGAGAATGCCACCTCAGATATCTGAGGCATTCGCAAGCTGCCGTAAATTTGCGTTAACCAAATCGCTAACAAATCGAGGCACATTGTGTTGCCTGGCCTGCCTTATAAGCGTTCCCATCTCCCATACCCTATTCCTCCCCTGGCGAGTGCGTGAGCAGATTGCCTCCCACTGCCTGCCTGGCTTTCTGTTGGCTGCCAATGCGTCGCCCATGTCCGATTGGCTTTCATTGATACCGTCCTGCACTTGGATATTCTCCAGTTCGTTAGCGGCTGCCTCACCTACTTTTCTGAGCTGCCATGTCGCAGATCGGCCAAGTTCTCCCCTCTACCCTATTCCCTGTGCGTACTCTACTCCTACTTCTACTGTGGTTTCCAATTTCCAATTTTTGTGGCGCTGTCATCGCCTACATTGTCGTCGTGTTGCTGCTGTTGAGCTGTTGCTGTTGCTGTTGTTGCTGCTGCTGAGTTGTTGTCCTGTTGCAGATCTTTGGCCAACGCCCATTAGAGCCAAGACAATGACCGAAATGTGCGACTGCCAGTTGTTGTTAGTTCTTGCCATTTGGCTGTAATGCGTTTCAATTACAAGCCCGAATTTCATTGGGCTGCTCAGATCTTTACGAGATACTCTAAAATGAGACTGCAATGGTTTTCCAGCTTTTCAGTTTTTAGTTTGTGGTTTTTCTTTGTCTCTGGCAGGGAAAGTGTTGGAAATTGCTCCACAAAGTAATTGCAATTCCAGGCCGGCCGATCCAAACCCTCTAAGTAGCTGTTTGACTGGCACACATTTGCATTGCCAAGTACATGAGAGATGCTCAATTAAAACACTGCATACAACAGCAACTGTTGCTGTTGCAGTTTTTCTCGATGTTGCTGTTGCTGTTGCTGTTACTATTGCTCCCTGGCCATGTTCCACTTGACTTTAATTGGATTTTGTTTATTTTTGGGCACATTTCGGGGCCCGCAACTGGCGACGGCTCGCGGAATGCGACACGACACACGATGACAAATGTTGATATTCAAATGACACCGAGACACCGATAGGGTGGTGGATGCGGGCAGTGGGCAGTGGAAGGTGGGCGGCCTCCACTTGTTGGACTTTTGTCACATATTGGCCAGAGTTAAGACCGAACCCAGCGTCACCCGCAACTGGCATTCCAATCGATTGTTGGCCATGTTGCTGCTGCCTCTGGATGCCTGTGGTCGGCTCTAGTCGTGGTTAAGTGAGAAAAGTAAACCGTTTGGAGTTGGAGCTGAACTTGAAGCTAAAGCTGAAGCTGAAGCTGCCTCAATCTTTCCTTTCAACGCAACCAGGCAGCAAATGTTTGAAATGTTTGCGCGACTTTGTCAACGTCCCAACGCCAATTCGCGGCTTCTACTTCAATATATTTCAATTGAATAGAGTAAAAAATGTCCAAGACACCTGTCAGTGGATCCCAGTGCGTGCTTGAATGGAGAAGACAAACACTCTTGGTATCTTTGTATAGAAGACTGAAAAATCAATGGCATCTATAAGGCAGCTTTTCATAAAATATATAAAAGTATTAGAAAAAATTAAAAAAATAAATATATAGGTAAATCATAAGTAATAATAACTAATTTATGTTAGATTAAAAAATTATAAAAAAAAATATCTACTCTATAGGGGTTTAATTTGTATGTTGGGATATCTGGGATAAAAATTAAATTAATAAAATTAAATAGGAATTGGGATAAAGTTGGCAACTCATAATGTATCTGCTAAACACTTTTTAGAATTTCTCTGTGTGTCAGTGGGTGCATATATTCAACAAATTGGGTTAAAATTTCAATTTGAATAACATTAGCAAAGGTGCAGGAGCAACTGCTGTCTTAGAGTCGCATTGAACCGCCTTAGAAAGTGCATTTCCATATGCAACTCGGGGATTTGCTCTGATCCAAACGTTGCTCACGTTTTCGCTTATCTTGGAGTAAGGAGCTCAGAGTTTGTAGCTGTCTTGGAATTCCTAACAAAATGTGTCAATAATTAATTGTATTCAATTAAAACACGTTGTCCGTTCCTGATTTAAGCAAAGAAGCCGCTTGTTGGGTTAATTGAGATGCATCCGTGTCGCTGACTGACAGCGGGAGGTCTGGGAGGAACTGGTTGCTTTCGATTGAATTTATAGGCGATTTATAGGCATTGGAGTTCTATATACCCCTTTGATATAGATCTACAGAAGTCTCTGTAAACGGTTTTTGGGTAAAAGTGCAACTAAACATCAATTAGCCCAATTCCCAGGCCGTTGCCACTTTGGCTTTGCCCCTAACACAGTCGGTTTCTGTTTCCACTTCGCTTTCATGTTGCATGTGGCTCACGTTGCATTTGGCAACGATTCCAGTTGCAGTTGCCAGTTGCCCTTGCCATGGCAAACTCTCTGATTAGAGCCGCTCGTCTTCACACAAGAGTGAAATTTATTGCAATTTTCATTTTATTTATTTGCCTTTTCTTTGCCGGCCTTTGCCTTGTACCCCCCTCAACTGCACAATCCTCTTTTCAGGGCCTTTCCCATATTATTTCATTGTTGGGCAACAATTCTCTTAATGGTCAGCTCATGTGACTCTGGTCTTCTGGTCAACTGGTCATCTGGTCATCTCGTGCACTTTGCTTCTTTCTTTGAATCAATGGCTGTGTCTCACGTGCCATCAAGAGTGCGTCTTACTGCGTTTTCACTTTGCAGCGAACTCGAAAGTGATTCTAATCACATGAATTAAATAAAATTATAAACAAGAGAAGTGGAGAATGTACCCGAAGGTAGAATCTCTCTACGTGGTTGCTTGGCAATTCCATCTGCCATCCCAGTCGACATTTCACTCATGTCGAGTGTCAAATGGACAACTCTTCCGATAAATCAAATCCTCTCATTGACACACATTTATCCACTGTTCAAGGCCTCTCTTCTCTGCCAAATACAGAGGCTTCATTCTTGGCACTCCTCAGTGGCTCCTATGTTCCCATTTTAAGCATACACGTCACGATTTTGACCACAATGACAGCAGATGAAAGATGACGAAAATTCTGTGATATTTGTCACATTATCAACTGAAAGTTACCCAAGTCGAACATTATGAATAAATTCGTTCAATCGAAATCTTTCTTAAAAAGTGAAACTGCTAATAGCCCATAATGGTCAAAAGTTTAAAAGAATTTGAGTGGCACGAGTTACAGCCAAATATCATTAACACCCCGCAATGTCATTTGTTTTCCTCAAACTTTCAACCTGCTGCTTTCAACAGGTTATTTCTTATATTGGTACCACAGCTGCTTGAAATTTCAGTTCACGCACAAAGTTGACGCTCTCCACGCGACCTGCCTGTCAAGATCTATGCAAATAATCATAAAATTTGTGCGAAACGGCAGCACCTCAAATTGCTTTGACCCACAATGACCCAAAGTGACGGGGTGAAAGATTTTGGCCGAGAACTTTTGCTTTTCTTTTTGAGTAAATTGTTCGGTTCGCTGGCTTTTCAATTAGCTGCTTAATGATTTATGATTTATGATAAACGAAACAAATGACATGTGAGTCGAAAGATTCGCAATGCTCCCAGCTTGCTGGCCAAATGCAGAAATTGAAACTGTGCCATCGAAGCCAAACTGGGCGTATGCGCAACGCAGCATCGAATTAGTATTAACTGTAAATCATTTTTGGTTTGCAACGAATAACAATTAAATAAACGAAAGGTATACTCGAAGATTAATGAAGTGTACACAGAGAATGCTTACACAAATTTGCTAATCTTGCATCTCTTAGGAAGAGAACATCCTATATATATACATACAAGTAGAGAACCCGAGACAGAAGAGTGTCATGAACTTTGTGCCCCGTTGGGAGCTGGCTGGCTGCACAATGTCAATACCGCCGACGCTGCATGACCCAACCAGAATCCCGGCAAGCGTCGCCTATCAGCGCTGACATCGTCTAAACAGCAACATGCAACAAATGCAACAAATGATGGAGAGCACTAACAAGACTTGATCCTGCTGCTCCTGTTAGATGTACCCAAGCCCCAACCCGTTCCAAAACCCAGAATGCCAAGTTGTTCGCTGCCTTACACTACTGGCACAATTTCTGAACATAGGACGGCAGCCTTAAGGACAGACAGACAGACTGACAGACAGACAGTAGTCTTCCCGTTGCTTTAGCTGTTTTTGTTGCTGTTGTCTTCATTGTTGAGCATTTAAATGGGCGTCAGGCCACGTGGAACAGCAGCAGAAGGAAATGTTTTACTTGAGTTTTGATATTGGAGTTTTTATTATTTTTTTGGTGGGTGTATTTGAACTGGTACAAACCATTTACAACTGGTGTAAGATGCACACTTTGGATAACATTTGGCAAATTTATGCAAGTCGAAGAAACGAAACAAAATTTTGGCGGAGATTTGCCAAGACAACATCATTTAAAGCGCAGGCGGGGCAAACAAATGCAAATCCCATTTGGTATGGCCAACGGCTTTAAGGGTCTCTGATGATATAGCAATTTGTGTATATTTTGTATTTTTGCTCACAATACAAGTAAAGAATTTAATGCGATTCGTTTTTTGCTTTTTTTTCTGTTGTACACATAACTTACTAAGCGGATTTTGGGTAATTGCCAGGCCTGGCTTTAACTATAATTCCTGTCCAATGGACCATTGGACCATTGGACCACCCGAGTGGTTTAACGACAGAATAAATGCCAGGGGCATACGAAAGGGTCAACAATTCAGCAATTTAACAGTGCTCCCCACACAACTAACGGTACCACTTAAGAACATGCAAAACTATCATTGAATGGCCAACAATTTACGTCAGACTATATGCCAACTAACTAGTTGGCAATTAAACTATTGCCAATTGCAATACATTAAGCTACTCTTGTGGCTAAGTGGCAAGTAATGAAGTGCCCCAGTTGTTGCAAGTCGCGATATGAACTGCAGTTTCATTTGGTGACAGTCTGAGGACTGTAAATTGAATCGTAAACTTAACTAGCGAAAACTTGGCTTAATGCCAAACAAATGTATATACATAAATTATTGGAGTTAACGTGTCTTGCCAAGCGAATAGTTTCACTTTATTTATTTAAATAAATGACTTTATTTATAACTAAAATTAGATTTTTTATGAAGCAAGACCTTGGAATGTTGACATCTACGCAGGCAGAGTATAAGGCATTTTAATGTTTCTTTCTTTATTAAAATATTGTAATAGCTAATTTTAATTTCTTAACAGTAAAATCCCCTAAGATAATTCTTATATTTGATTACAAATTGATTAGACGCTTTGAGCAACATTTGACACCACAGTTCAAATTTGTTGATCCAGCAAAAAAACTTTAAAAATTTCGCACTCGGAAAACGTTGATACGACTATTAAAAAGAATTTATTTTAGTATTAAGAAAACAACCCGCATGTTATTTAATTGTTTTTGCATTAATTCTGAATTGAATTTTAACCATTCCAAATCGCATTATTCGCGTATAAATTTTCAAAGCATAAGCTATTAAAAAAAAAGCGCTAAAATTGTTTTTAAGTTGCCGCCCTTTTATTATTTTTGTTTTAGTTCTATGCGGGTTTTTGTCCAATCATTAGATGTCTCTCAGGGTGGTCGCTGATCTTCGAATAGGACAACATACAAAAGCCCGGTAATTAAAATTGCATTTGTATTAGCTAACAAAATTTAGGCAAAAGTGTAAATTTCACAAAAGCTGTCTATGTACAATTTGTAACGTTAGCTTAACGACTTCCATGAAGGAGGTGGCAAAGTGCTTGATGTTTGTAATTTTTTTATTTTCTATTTTTGTCTGGGCTCTCAGTTTAGTACAGCGCGTAAATATTTTGCCATAAACTTGAGTAGGACACTGAGAGTCGATCGTTTAACTTCAACCCGTGACTATAAATGGAAAGCATTGAAACGATCTTTACTGTCCATCTGGGCAATGAAGTTGCAGTTTGCCGTTGCCAATGCCAATGCCAATGCCAATGTCATTGCCAATGCCAATGCTATTTCTATTTCTATGGGCCGGCAAATCGAGAACACGAGATGCGGCTATAAGATGTTTTGCCATTGGCCGCTGTAAGCGATAAGACTTGAAATATGTATTTGATGATGTTGACAATCGATCAATAGATCTTCAGTTGAGAGCACATAAAGTACGGAATGAGCTCAGCTGCACGTGGTCTGGCAATCAATTTGAAAGGCGGTCGTTCAGTCAGCGATGAGAATCAATAACAATTTGTTGAAAGCTGAGGCCTGAGGCTGGAAGTGAGACCCAGTTAAGCCAACGGAAGTGAATCCCATTTAAATGAGTTGCATAAATGACTAAATTAGGGAACGACATGATTACAGTTAGCTGATAGAATAACAAAATTAATTATACAAAAGACTATATCACAGGCAAACTAAATACATATATGAAGAACATCAGCCAAACTGGTTGATGACACTAATGAATTTATGGTTTAGCTTTCATTTTCATAATTAAATACCATATTGTTCGACTGTGGGAAAAACAAAGCCCACACACTGTCAAAAAACACTTTCCAACTTTCAATTTTTGTACAAAAAATATATGATTCTAGTTTAACAAAATTCTAAACTGTCTACGCATTAAATGAGAATATTGGAGTAGGTTGGGCCAACTCGCTTGACAGCTACTACTACTACAACAAGTCCAGTTAAACTTGTCCGACATGGATGTGAGTGACCTTCAGTGACTTGTGGTGTAGATGTCGAACCAACAAAAAAAAAAGTGTAAAAAAAATATGAAAAATGAAAGTTTCATAAAGTTGACAAGTCAAAAGTTAGTATTTAGATCGCAACTCATCAGTTATGCAATGATAAATGTGGGAAATCTTATGCTATTATTTGCAAATTCAAAGCTTCTAAAATGAGTATTTATGAGTACAAAAGCCTTATGCTAACCGTACAAATGAAAGTTATGCGTTAGTTGAAAGTCTCTCTAACCAAAATGCATTCATATTCAAATCGATACGCATTCAAACTTATCTATAGCATTTCATAGCTGGCGGTTAGTTTAGGCTCTTTTGTTAATTTCAAACTCTCACTTTCATTGATGTCCAATGAGCCAGCATTGAGCTCGCTTTTAACGTGATTAGTTGTTAATGTTGTTTGTGTCAGGCTCAGTTGCATATTTTCCAGCAACAAGCTGTTAACATGCTCAAATTATTTGTTGAAAAGAAAAGCAAAGTCAGCTTAAAAAGGCCGCATTGTTATAGTAAACGCTATATTTTTTTTTTATTCCATATTTTTTGTGATTTATGATAAACAAATTGGAATACATGCTGTCAATTGCCAAGTGCATCAAGGGGAGCCAGGTGAACCAGTCAACTAACATATTTAGCTGTTCATCTATGAGTTAATCAAGATGCAGACAAGTCGACGTCAATTGCATCACTCAGCTCATACAACTCAATGCAATTGTGGTTGATTTCTTCAGCTGACTATTGACACAAATTGAAGTAGTTAGTGTTAGAAAGAAATATAGTGAAACATGTATACTCTGCATTTTTTTTATATATTTTGAATTTATATATATTTTGAATACGCATAACACGCTAAGCTTGTGTTGCGATCAGTAAATATATCGAGTAAAAAATAAAGATAAATTATAATTTATTTAAATATATTTAAGAGCATATTGCAAATGATTTACAACGTTCATTATAATAGTTCATTGTAACTTTTCAGACGTGTATTAACTTAGTACGGCTAATTACTATTTATGTGATAACTTTCAAGCCTAAAAAGCTACTAAAAAATATAAGTTAAATCGGACGGATAGTATATGAATCTATAAAGCATACACTCACAAAAACAAGAGTTCTAGTTGACGCCATTTCTCATTCCAATCGTAGACACTCTTTTCCTCCCTCGAGAATCGGTTGATTATAACTGTCTAATATAATATTAAAAATAAAATAATAAAACTAATAAATTATAGACCCTATAGCATTTGCATTTTTAACTCTAGGTTCACAAAAATGCATAGTTCTTAAAGAAGCAATAAAAATTTAAAATAATATTCTATTATTACCCTTCAAGCACTTAAACATTCTTAATAAATGCTCTTTGTTTGCTAACTACCTATATAAGTACACATTGTCAACAAGCTGCATAACATAGTTATTATGCCGCATACTTAGCGAAACTGCAAAAATAATATGCAAAGTCATGAAGAGTGCTGCATCCTCAACGTGTGCGAAGATGAGTTGCACTCAAGAAATTGGCGTAGGCAACAGCGAATACAAAAACAACAACAAGAACAACAACAACAATATCTTCAATAGAAAAATAACAACTACCGTGTGTTGCATTTGCAGAATGTGGAGAATCGTGAGTCGCAATGCTCGTACAGTTATGCAAATGAATTGTTTATTGACAAGAGTGTCACTTGCTGCTTGTTGCATAAACATTGTGCAATAATTTTGACTAATTGCAAGACAAATTGGCAGAGCGGCACAGGAAAGAAAATAAATATGAAAACTGCACAAAATCAAGCTGGGCAGGACGTAATGGTCAACTGGACAGCCAGACAGCCGGACGGACAGCTGAACGAACAACCGGACAACGCGTTTAAACCGCTATTCAGTTGCAGGCTGAATTATAATAAAAAATAAAATAAAAAAATAAATGGTCAAGAGCCACCGAACGCTTTGGTGGGCGTTCTGTGGTCTACAAAAATTTGTTGGCTACTTTTTTATTTGAATTATTGAACGTATCGTTGCCTCCGGTCAGATCTAACTGTGCGCAGAGCGCAAAATATTATAATCTTTATGCATAAATTCACACACCGGTCGGAGCAAGTTCGCTGCTTGAGTCTTTTGTTTGCGCTCAATAGCTATAAATAGCCATGGACCATTGAATTTTGTGCACCAGAAACCTAATTTTTTTATGCGCAAATAGCTCTAATGGTACATTTAATTAGCCAAAAGATTACAAACTCTTTCATTAGCCAAAGATCTATTTAAAGCCGACTATATCTGCTGGCATTCGGCGCCAATTTTTAGCATTACATGCTGTGAATTTTTGTGCATTTTCATATACTATATATATAAAAATAGCTTTAAGACACTTACGACTTTCTGCAATTAGGCAGAATTCAATTAATGTCTATACCGTGCGCGTCACTGACCTAAAAATAAAAGCGATTTATATTTATATTGTGACTTTTATTTTCGCTTTCTACAATACATTCATTAAAAACATTTCTTGAATGAAATTTCAATGAATTCAGGACGCTAATGTGCCGCAATCTAAAATTAAAAATTTCCCAATATTCGGGCTATACACTGCACTTCAATAGTCATCAAATTTGTAATAGACCACGAATATAGCCTAACATGAAAATGATTTTAGATTTCACTACTACCAAACCTCCTTTATTGCAATAAACTAGATTAAAGACTATTAATAAAATATGGCGAATTGAGAACAAGTCCAGGGCTTCTGTTTACATTTGCCGATGCACTTTTCCTGTTGTTGTTCCAATCTCAAAACTGACCTAGTTGCCAAAGATGTGCAAAATCAAATCTGTGGGCGGGCTGTGCCTCTAAATATGACAAACATCTGTTAATATGGAAGCGATCTTGCGCCATATAGGAGCACAAGGTGACAGAGCCTAGGCATACTATGGAAATTTTCCTTTTATCTGGCCACGTTCGGTTTTAGCCAAAAGAAGATTTGCCCCCCTAAAAATGGTTGGCCAGGTTGGTCTGGTTGGCCGGAAAGGCAAAAACAAGCACGAAATTCAAATGACAATTCAAATGGCAGCAACTCAAAGACTTGAGCCTGAACCTGGAGTTGGGGCTACAACTCGTGGACATTTAGACACTGGGCGATCTCACCCAAATACGCGACAGCTCAATCAGTTGGCCATGACTGCGTGCTGGATCTAGGAGCATTTTGGCCAATTTGATTTATGGTCGGCAAGTTTTCTTCCTTGTTGCATTTTCATGTTGGAATTCATGCATAAACATAAAAGCAGCCGAAATTTTCCAGCCAGCCATGGTCATTGAACAATAGAACAGCGACATTTCTACATTTCTTGGCCGCAACGCTCCATTGTGTTTTATGGTACCCAGAACGTGAGGTTCAACTGGAGAAGATCTTCTGGTAAATAAAATAAACATATGTAATATACTATATATACGAGTGTCCTATCGATTCTTCAAGTTGTCACTCGCTGATTACAAACTCTGGCAAACAAATCGAATTCATTTAACGCAGTCCGTAATCTCTTCCAGCCATGAAATTCTTTCCATTTCTTTGCAATTCTTCGGCTTTCATTTCAACCGCCAAAAAATATTCTTTTTACTTCCCGATGCGTATAACATTTGCAAAATACTCGTATTTTGTCAGACTCTTGTGAAAGCTGCCACAGCAAAAGCGAAAAATTGTATTTATTGACAATGCGAATGACTGAGGGACTGACAGACTGTCAGACAGACTGTCAGTACTAAGCGCGTGCTTCTCTTGTCATGGCTTTGATTAGTTAAGGTGCTCGCATTGACCCAGAGAACTACATTTCTCAGACTATAGTCTGAAGTGGCCCCCACCTTTAATAGCACTTTGAGTGTGAGATCAGCTCTCCAGCCTTAAATGAGTAATTAAAGAGGGAAGGTTCAAGTGAGAGGACCAACTGAGATGTCCGTTAGTCAGTCAGTCAGTCAAGGAACGGTTAACTTGCCCAGAGACGAGACACGAGCAGCTCGCTTTTGTCTACTTGATAAATGGTCCTTCGTCATCGTCGTGTTCCCTTCCGCGTCCAGTTATTACAGTACAGTACACAACTCCCAACCGCGACTAATCGCGGCTACCTTTCCTCAGATTCAGCGTCGGAGTCATAGTCAGTCGCAGTCTTAAATAGTTGGCTAAATAGTCTCACACCTCGACAAGGCGGCTGCTAATATTTTGGCCTATTAGCTGGCAGCTGGCAGCCTCAGTCAACTCAATTAGGATGCTTGGAAATGATTCATTCTAATCTAAAGTCGGGTATCTACAGTCATGAGCTGGGCTGAGCTGAACTAAACCCGTCGAAGTCTGGACCTGGGTCTGGTCCGATTTACCGTTGCACCGAACGGCGGCATTCCCAGGGGCGGCTTTTAACCGTTTGTTGTGTCTAGAATTTTGCATGGCCATTTCATATTGATTCGCATCTGACCAACTCGTAAATGACTTTATTTACTAGTTGCCCTTTCGGGCACGTTCACAACTTTTAATGTTGGCTTTAAAATTTATGACATTTTGATGTCTGCCCTCAGAGTCAGGACACAATTCAGTTAACACAAATACAGTTTATATATGTGTTTATGTGGAAGTGAGAGTTCTCCCGTATATATATATATATATATATTGGGCAATCAAGTGAATGACTAATTGATGAGTTCAATAAGTGACCTGTGTATGCTGGGAATGCCATCATTAAGTGGACCCAAGCCAACTTGATTCACTAACGTGGCACGATGAAAGTGAAAAGTGAAATAAAATAAAGAAATCAAAGCAAAACAATGCACTTTCATTGCATTTGCCATCATCCAAATGAGACCTAAGGGACTGGTGTATTTTATTATTTTGTTTTGTTTGTTGATAGCTTATCGAAGAGTTAATCAGGTTCAACGATTGTTAATTGAGTTTTTATTGCGAATTAGTGCAAAGCCATTGAAACCCGTATCAGATAGACGCTTTTGTCTAACAATTAATTTACTCATTAGACCATTTCTGGCGCATTTCATCACCACAAACGGCATCTCGACATAGACGTCAAGATTGCGGCACGCAGCCTTCATGTCCAATGCAGGTGGTTCTGGGAAATGTTGAGGAACTTGTTGCATTAAGACGACCCAGAATCCACTGTAAATTCCCAGGAGTTTGTTGTCTCTCATTTAGGGTTTGGCCATTCAAATGGTCAACTCTAAACATGCACAACTCATAACTTAATTAAGACTTGGGCTTGATTTGGCCATAACAAATATACATAAGTATAACTGTATAAATGCTACTAAATGTTTCTCATCCATCGTCCACCTGCTATAAGTCACCTGTTTGTTGATCTGCCGCCAAATACCAATAGAGTATCCGTCATGCAACTCCCGCTTCACTGCATCTCAAGTTGCAATTCACTCACAAATGCAGTTGGACATTGCACTAATGAACAAGTGGACACAGTGGCACACACACACCGACTGTTGGGCGGACTAGGCGACTGGGCGACTGCCACAATTCGCACCACATATCCAACTAAGTCGCCGCCATATCCATGTCCATGTACATACACATGTCCATATGCATCTACATCAGTGTGTGCAATTGATTGCGCGACAACATGTGTTAATTACGCTGCTAAATGGCGTTGATGCAACGTCAAACAGTAGCAAGTATCTCTGTCTATCTCTGCATAGACAGGTTATCAAATGGTAATGCTTATGAAACAGTCATAGTCATAAAGATTATGTCTTTGCAGCCCAATAATGGTTATATCACAGACAGTTAGGTTATGTCCAATAAGGATTGTAATGAATTCTCACTTTTATAAAATGACTTTGGCGTTGAGTGACAAGCTAAATGTATCCCAATGAGATATAATAAAAATGTGGTTTTTATTACTTTAAGAACTACTTATGAAATAGTCAAAGTGATGAAGATTGCAACGTTTTACAAAAATAATTATAAGATTAATTAAAAGTGAATAAATTTATGTATAGAATTTGTGCCCAAGACCAATAAAAAATAAAATGTATGCCAGCGTCTTAAGATAAATTAAATTATTCGCAAATTTGTGAGATCGTTTAAAAAACTTGCTAAAATAATTAAAATTTTATACAAATAATAGGCCTAATTTGGTATAATAAATTAAACGTAAACTTGGTTTGTTTATAAATGACTTAACTCTGAAAATCAACTAAGAAAAATTGCATCGCTTTATTAAATACATATATGTATAAATAAATAAAATAAATAAATTTAATATGTAAATAAATTATAAAATAAAATAAGTGGATTTATAATATATATATTTAGCTAAGAATCCCCTAATAAATATATATCAAAGTAATCTCCTAATAACTATATATCAAAGTTTATATTTTTAATAAAAAAAAAAGTTTTAATATCTAGCAAGTATTTCAAGAAATTCATATACTTAACATTGATATATCCAGGCTCTTAAAATAATATCAAATTGGTAACATAATTATAAGAAATATTTATAAAATAGATTTTATCATTTTCGTATTTAATTATACTAACATTTTAGTGCACTCAATAATTTAAATAATATAAAACTCTTAACCCAAGAAATCTGCTTAGTAATGTCTCTGTACTCTGTGAGCCAAACAAAAAACGTATCATATCATTTTGAGACACTGTGTCTTTAACCTTGAAAAAATAAAATGAAAAGTAGCACTATTAATGCCATTTTACAAGCTCTCGAAAAGACTTTAGCAATTAGCATTGCTTTTGGCACACGAAAGAGAAACTTAAGCACTTGTAGTTGAATTTTGGCAGACCCATCAAATAGAAAGCCAACCACAAATTAGATACAATTTCAGGCTTAGGCTTTGCTTTAGTTCTACGCTACTTTAATTTCGCATTTACTATAAGTTTGTACATTCCCAGCGACAACAGAAAATGTTCAAATAATTTGTAATATTGAGTGTGATTTATATGAAATATCATGTTGTGCACAACACACATGTCAAAATGCGCTGAATCATCATCAACGCCGGTTGAGTTCAGCTTAGTTCGGTAGCCAAACTCTCAATGAATTTCTGCCACAAAAAAACATGAAAAAAACAACGAATCAAACACAAATCAAAATTAAACACAATCCAACTGAAAGTAAAAGATCCATTAGTTTGAACAAAAGAATTTTAATTGCGATGCGAAGATGAGACGCGGGCTATTCTAAATGAATTTCTTGTTAATCTACTGATGGATATGATATGGTTCAGTCTCTTGGATTGGCTCATTTTATATGCGTCGATAACTTTCATTTCATTTTACTTTCATTCACACCTCGTTGTTGTTTCTCTTATTGTCTTTTTTTTTTTGGCATTAGCAAAATGATGTTCAAATCTTATTTATTACCGTAAATTAAAGCCATTTCTTATTCATGGCGCTTCCTTTGTGACCAGGTTTAAATTTGAGCTGCCAATTTGATGAGATCACACGAGATTATTACACAGTATATATATATATATGCTGGGTATGGCCGCTATGCATGACGAATTGTTTGGTTAGAAGTTAAGGGTCCCAAAAATAATTTTTATATATGTTAGACAACATTTGAATTTCATTTACACAGCTGACATTTGTCTGCTTCGGCTACATGTCAATTGTGCATTCTCAGCATTCTATTCAAATTGAATTTCCGGTCGAATGTGTTAAAATGCGTAAAAGATTTTCACTTTTTCATCATTGCTGACCACTTGAGATCCTAACGAGAGACCCAACAATGATGCTTCAGAACCTTGTAGTTGCATCTGTAAATTGTGTTTACATTTGACAGCTGTCAAGTTGTATTGTAATGTAATTTACATGTATATTGTAAATATTTCTACAGTCTCTTTTTTTTTGGGTACGTGAGAGAATTTACACGCTGCAAAGATTACATTTTCTGTAAACATTTACATACGATATTATGATATTATGTAAAGCGGTTACTTTCAAATGGATTGAGTGGAGAGTGCAGGTAAAATAAATTAAAGTAAAGTAAAACATGTTATAGATAATTATAATGACATTTTAAATATATTTAAAAAAAAGATTGTATGAATTTTTATTGGTTTATTCTCTAGTATAGTATAATATCTCTTTAGAATTGCAAAATAACCATTCCTGTAGCAGTAACATTCTGGTTAGATTTAAATTACTTTTAATTATTAGTTATAGTTATTTCCAAAATTTTAACTCAGCAATTCAACTTAATAACATATCAAATTCCAATAATGTCAATTAATCGAACTTCATCATTTTGCTTCATACAACCAACAATTTGTATACAAGTATTCAAATTGAGTTTTAAGTGACCACTTAAATTCCCAAATGCGCCAAAATGATTCAGCGATTCTTTTGCTCAATTGAAGCGTGCAGAGATTTGATTAATGCCTTAAATATTCAAAGCGATTTAATGAAATTAAACTACCATTCAATTGTGGTTGCTTAGCTCAATTTTTCCATTAAATTGCCACAAATTAAGTGCTTGAAAAGTGTTTACAATTAACGCGTTTAAAATACTTTTTGTCAGTTGCACAACAATTTTTACCTTGCCTTACATAATAGAGAGTTGAAGAAGGAAAAAAAAAACACGCACAATAATAAATTTAATGCCCAACAAAAAAGCATATGCAAGTGAAATATGTATTTTCTACAATGTTTTTTTTTTATTTTCATTTTGTGTATAAATTTACGAGATGTCCAAACGCATTTAAGCCAAATTGCGTGTACAATCCAATGACTGTCTTTAAGTTTTTTTTATGGCCAAAAGACAAGACAGACAAACGGGCTAATTGCAGCGACCATTTCGGTTTTGTTTTAGCGATTGACAAGCGTTTCAGAAGAAAGTGCACAATTTAAGTAAAGCAAATAATGTCAGCCAAACTTTATATGTTTACAATTTATACTACATTAACTGGCATTACCCGGGTTTAATTTCATTTTTAATACTTTGTTTTAAACACTTCCAGCAGCCTTGCGATTAAGCTGTCCTGTTTGATTGATGAAAATTTAAGAGACTTAACAGAACTGACAAGGATTGCAAAGAAATTTTTATTTAACACCCAACAATCTGCACAGTTATGATTGTACTCTGATATCCAAACAATTAGTGTCTTGTCATTCTGGATAAATTAAAAGTAAAGTTGCCAGAAAGAAGAATTCTTTCTAAATACTCTTTCGAATAATTTTGCAGCACTTAAAGATGGATTTAACCCAACAATTCATTGATCTGTAAAGATTTGCTTCATACCACGGATCTCTATCAATTTTACACTTTTGTGAATAAAATCTTTAGAGTCGCTTAATATAACTTCCCATTTTGTCAGTCAGTCAGTTAGGACAAGCTCTTTGATATAAATAGTTGTTAAATACAATTTGTATTTGAAACCCTTTTTGGCATGGTCTGTGCCACGCCGCGTGCCATGACGCGCCGGCGCTTAATAATCGTAAATAAAATTTTGTATTATTTTGTTTACTTTCTTTTGGCTGAGTGTGTGAGCTTGTTTCATTTATATTTTTTTAATTATTTCACAGATAACCAAGAAAAAAAAAAAAATCACAGGGACAAATGCAAAGTCAAAGGCACAGCATTCGCTGCAGCGTGAAATCTCTTTAATCATTGACCAAACAACAAGTTTGTAAATGCCTTGGACCTGATGAAATATATAGATTTCGATGTGAAAGTTTAATGACAGGCCTACAAAAATCTACACACACACACAAACTCTAGCCGATTATGATTATCGCCTTGATGGCAATGTTCAAGGCAGCAACTAAAATCCAGCATCTAATCCAGATGCAGCTGTAAGATGCCAACTAGTGTTAACTGTTTATACACTGTATTTGTGGGGTCCATACATTTTATACACTAAGTACTTAATAATAAGATGCTTAAGGTATATAAACCAAGGTATATACTTTATAATATATATGATTATTATTTATTTTAAAACAGGCATTCACTGTTAGATGTTTTACCTACACTTGTCTATTCAACATTAAAAATTTAAATGAAATGTAATATTATTTAATCAACAATTATATTCATGCCAATTCATAAACAAATACCAATGGAATTATCGTAATTTAATTATTTAGCAAATAAATTTTCCATTGAGCTTTTATTCCGAGATAAATATGCTTTACTGAAAAAAAAGCAATCGACAAAACGATAAATGACGCTAGTTTTAGTGGCATCAATTAGATTACAGCTCCACTTTTTTCCTTTATTTGCTACTGGGTATAGCATAGTCGATTACTCTCAATTTGAGCTATAGACTTCTTACTTGCTTTTTAATTGAAAAATGTTAGCGGCTCTTGGCCACTTTGCACATAACTGACAAAACACCGCGGGTCTAGTCCGGATCTGCAGTCTAAGTCGAAGTCTAAGTCTTGGTCTGGGAGTGTGAATATGTTCTTCTACTGTTGCTCCTGCTTCTAATCTTAATCGCTGCTAATCACAGGCGATCAATTTTTTTTTTAAAGCTTTTTTCAATTTTTTTTGTTTTTGTTTTGTTTTAGTTTCGTTTTATTCAAGCAAATGGCAGTGGTCATGTGCGAGGAGTTGTGGTTGTAATTTAAAAAACGATAGAATAGTGCCTTCTGCTCCATTTCGAGGTGAGAAGCATTCAATTGGAGGCTGTTGCATTTGTTGCATGTTGCTGTTACGAACTGGCAACGAGTTGCTAACACGTCTGGGGCGAGGCACCTTGCAGTTGTTGCTGTTGTTGATTGCTGCCTGTTGATTTGATGCATGCGAGGAGGCACTAACTGACCTTGACTATGACTTTGACTTTGACTTCGAGTATGACTACTGTACCTATGTATGTATATATATATGTATTTTACAGTGTATGCAAGAGGTGGCATGTAATGCCACTGTCTTTCATTTAACCATGCCCAGAAGCCACACACGACACGCCAAATTCTGGCATTTGCATGGCACGCAGCGAGAGAGAGATCTACGGCTTGGTTATCAGATTGGGCAGTGTTCGGTTTTGATTTATGTGCCACAAGTGTGACTGCCGTTAGCTGGGGCGTTGCACTGTGCTGTTGCATTGCTCTTGCAACGCCCAGATTATGCAATATTGATTGCACAATAATTGGCGAAAGGGCGCAATCGCAATACCCCTACAAGGTGTCGACTCACTAACGAGCTCTGGGCCAACAACAAAAAAAAATACAAATAAAAAAAAAAGATCGCCAAACAAATGCTGCCATAAACTTCATACTAGCTGCGATTATGCACAAATACTCGATACTTCTGCAACAACTTCCGCCATTGTGAATTGGCATCGAACTCGGACTTGGACTGTAACTGTGACTCCTGCTCTCTCTTTCTCTCTCTCTCTCCATATGCCTTTTCCTGTGTTGCACTTTAATATGATAACAAATTATGGCCAGGCCGTAGTGCAGTGTAGTGCAGTGCATTGGATTGGATTGGAGTGCGGCGCTTTTAATACTCTCATGTAGTTGTTGTATGTTGTATGTGTCCAGTTGGCAGTTGGTCTTGAATCAGCCACATATGGGAAGAGAGCAACAAGCTGCTTGGCTTTTTATGATTATCATGATATACGAGTGCCCATTGTTTTCGGGAGCAGGCTACTAAAAAAGACTAACCAAAAATGGCCAAGCCAAACTGTGTACCGTGCTGTGTAAAATTTAAATGAGCAGCAACAGTTTCACACAACTTAACAGTCAACAATTTGTTGTTGTTGCCAGCAACAACATGTTGCTAGTCCAAATAACCTCAACAGCAGCAACAACAACAACAGCAATGGAATGCACTCCACTTGGCTTATCAGACCACATTAGGTGAGAATTGTGTCACCTAATTAGCGTAAATGAATCAAAAAGCTAACTAGGCACTTTGCCAGCCTTCTAATCAACAAATCAAAGGTGTCAAAAACGTGACTTCGAATGGTGTTTCTTATACTCTGTTTCAAAAGGCAATTATAGCATGTTAGCATTGTAATTTTCTTAAATTACGTTTTCGAGTTTCAATTATGCACAAAAGCGAAAACGTCAATATAAGTCCAAAGGAAACAGAGTATATTGCAGTATTGGACTATGCATCTCTTTTTTTGCATAGAATAATGAAGTCAAAAAGCTGAAAAAACACAATTAAAGTCAAACTAAAGTTGACATCTAATGCTAAAAACTTGAATTAAATGCTTTAAATAATAGTATAAATATTTTTCGTCATAAATTCCACAGAGTTTATTGCCATTTTTCAACTTTTACCAACTTATTTACTGAGTTATCAAAACACAGAAAAAACTGTCACTTATAGAAGTTTAAATACCCTTGCAAGCATATTTAGCAAATTAATTAAATCACAACATTAAGTTAAAAGACTTTGATCATAAGCTGTAAGTTTAGCCGGATTAAAAGCAAACTATTCAGATTAAAATTTATAAATAAAAAAATAAATATAATTTATCTTTAAGCCCATTAGTTTTATGTAAGTAATATATACTCATAAACTGTCTAATAGAATCAAAAAAATTTATATCAAATTTCACCTACATACTTAGCTTTGTATTAACGATATCTATAAACTATGTCTTGTTTGAGAACATTTTAATGCCTATATGTATTTTGTTTATAGATATACCAACAAAAATGCTTTACAAATATTTTTATACAACATAACAATACCTTCAGCTAGTGTATAACAAAGTGCACAATGTGTTTTACTTTTATTGTCATTCTTGGATTTTCTTTATAACTATTGTAACTATTATTGTCATTACTATTATCATATCTGTGTTAAGCTATGCGACGTCTGTTCCGCACATGCCACACTATAGTTATTTGCACGTGCGATGATGAATATGTTGAACATAATGATGTTTATAATGATGTTCATAAAGATGATCAACGATGGCACTGACAGTAGAACTGACAGTTGTCAAAGTATTGAGAACAGAAGTTCTTGTCATTGGTAAAACGACTTTCACCGAGCTTAGAATGCTGTGCAGTGTGACATCTTTTGGCCGCAAAAATTTCTTTTAAGTAAAGTACAAGTATGTATGTATTTATGGTTTTTGCAAGAATTTTAAGAAAGGCCTAAAGATGTACGCCACGATAGACAAAAGGGCAGGCAAAAGAATTTCTAATTTAAGAGCTATTAAATGTTGTGTGACCTATCTAAGAATCCGATAAATATTTACCCTTTGGCTACATATAAGTATATAATCAGTTTAAGCATTCCCGTAATCGGACAATTAAAAAGCATGCCGACTGTTTTCAGAATTGCATCATTTATCTGGATAAAGTTTCACTCGTATGAGGGCCAAGACATTCATAATATCCGGGTCACACGCACATTTAGCCAGAAATAAGAAAAAAGAGGCAACGCATTCCCCAAATCCCCCCAACAAGTATTCAATTTTATGTTGCTGGACACGACAATAATAAAATTTGCAGCGCAACCCACGGCGTAATCCAACAAATGCAGCATTTCTTAAAGGGCCGCATCTGCCCCGAGGACACAAACAAATTACACAAAGTAATCAGCTTTAATTAACGCAACGTTTTATCTCTGGGGCCCCATGTTACCCAAAGAGACCCCAAAGGGTCGTTCAGCATTTTTGTATTTTTTTTATATTTTTTATTTTTTATTTTATTAAATGGTTGGGCCCTTTGGGACGTTGAACTTATTTGGCAAAAAAAAAAAAATAAGGTGTTGCCTGTTGGCCGCAACAGCATTCAAATGGAATCTCCACATTGAAGACAATTTATAAGCAACCCAAAGATTCCGATCTTCAATTATAAATTCAACAACAAATGCTGCCGGCCCTTTTGGCTAAAAGCCCAGACAGAAATAACAAAATATGTGCTAAATGCTAACACAATTATAAATGCTCTCAATTATTATTGAACGCTTGATCAGCAAACAATGGACATTAGTTATTATATGTGGGCTATGGCAAATACTTGATACTATATAGATATATATACAGAGTAGTATGGCAAAACGATTTCATGCCCATCAAATAAATGATATCGCCAAACAATTGTTAATCAAGACTCAATGATCATTCATAAATGGTAACAATAAGTTCAACCTCTGTCATGGCCAAATGCTTTGATAAATTGCCGCCAAGAATAAAGAATTCTTGGATATTGCCAACTTTAGAAAATACGATTTGCACATAAAAAGTTTGAAATGTTGTAGAAAATATTAAAAGTAACTTTATGCGATTATAAAGTAAACAATTTCAAGTGCAATTTTCCAAGGGATTGCCATTTCTTTCTTTTTTTGCAGATTTAGTTTGCAATTCTAACCAACTTACGCGTTCTTAAAAACACACATTTGGCCATAACACTTAAAAAAAAAACCATAAAAAAAACTATAAAAAAAACCTCCAAGGTTCACAGCATACATTTAAATTCAATGCTGGGCACAACAAAGCAGAAATAAAATTTTCTCAGCTCATATTTCACCCAGCCTGGGCATAATATTACGCCCAATTTGGCGCTGGCAACGGTGCTGGACCTGGAACACGTCTTGGGCAGGGGCCCCGTGTTAACAACAGGCAGTTACAATGGGACAACGTTAGCTGTATTTGTTTGTTATACCCTGCACAGTTCAAAATAAATGGGTATCTTCAATTATACAGCATGGCAAGCAGAAGGCAAGATTTAAGGCAACCAATTTGCGTACATTACTTCTTTCTTAAATTATTATGAGTTTATTTAAAAGTTGCCACAAGAATTGTTTTTAGACATTTTTTTAATAATTTAATGTCCTATCCTTTTAAGACTTTTTTTCTAAGAGAAAGTGTAGTACAAATTATTAACAATAATTATTTATTTGTCTTGATATGGCAATTTAAAAAAAAATTAAAATTTAATTCATTATACGGAACTTTAAGATCGAACATTATATTCAATTTGCCTTTTCAGCAGAGAAAATGAGTATTATATATAATGTGTAAATTCGGTAACGTAAACTTTAACTACGTTATAGACCATAAAGTTTTATTATTTAATTCAGAATAAAAATCCAAGAATTTGTAATATAAGTTAATGTTATAAAGTAATAAAGTCAATTCTTCTTTAAAGTTCTTTGCCTGTATTGGAAGCTTAATCAGTTCACAAAGCTACACATGAGGAATTACTTTTAATTATTAAATTTCGCATAGTTATTTTTTATATCCAAAATTCATTTAAAAAAGTAATTATAATGCCATTTGTTAGATGCACACAATGTGATCATAAAATTCATATATTAAAATTTTAAAAGCTGCAAAGGGTATAGAATTATCGGTGCCATAAACCTAGTTTCCTGTCTTATGCTGTATGTTTTTGGCAACTTAATCAGCAGACAAAGCGAACGTTAACGGATTATTTTAGAATTCACAGAGTCTGCAAAGAGCAAAGGCATGAAAACACGACGCGGGCCCACGATCCAACCATAATATGACCAGGTTTTAAGGCAGGCAACAAATTCACCTCTTGCAGCCAAAGAGTTATTGGTAGCAACTTGGCCTTTTAAACGTAAACGTTAATTGTATGGAAGCATAGCAAACATATGCCACATAATTAAAACTATTTTTTTGTTGCTAATTAATTTCTGCAAAATTTTGCGTGAAGAAAACAAATGACTTAGGCAACGAACTGACACTAGAAATCATCTCATTTATTTGGGAATGCCATTTTGCAGCTGCTAACGAAAGCGTCGCAATTTTCATTTTCACCTTAAAACGAAAGTGGCCAAAACGATTCTTTTGGCAAAATCAACAAAGCTAACAAATAATGCACCTGCTGGCAAATCGGCCGTCAAATCTTCGAAGCTCATCAACGGAATAGACACTGCTTAAAGCAGCTGCCTTTTTATCATTGTCACAGACATTTTGGCGGTGAAATGCAAATTGCCTTTCTCAAACACAAAACTGATGAAGAAAACAACAAAAAACAAAAAAAAACAGTTGTAAATGAACATTTTCGGTCATTTTTGGCGCTTTGTATTTCCGTTTGGTATTTGATTGTTTGATTGAGCAACCACCATGAAGTACAAAATATACAATAAAAAATCAAAAAAAAAAAACTATTAACACTTCCTTGCGCGACATTTTCATTTGGCATTGCCATTTCGATTTCATTCAGCAATTCTCGCCTTGGCTTTGCTTTCTCCAGATCGTGATGCGCATCTGAGCTGTATGAGTTTTGGGATTATATAGCTAATCAGTATGCGGGGCCATTGTCGCGGTCATTCATTGAAAGCGAAAGGTCTCCGAAAAGCAGCAGCAACAGCAGCAGCAAAGAAAAAACTCTCCGTCTTAAATTGGAAATTGATTCATTTTGGGTTTATGAGATTTTCTTGATTTTTGATGCTTTTGATGTTTGTTTATATTCGATATTTACGAGCTCGTGCATTTTGTTAATCGTTTTAAGCGCTTTATTTATGAACTGGACATGGAAATTTCCTAATTGAATTGTTTCGATAAGCAAATAAACATGAATTATTTGTAGCCCCAAAACAACACAATTAAACTTTCGTTTTCATAAAGGAATCCCAATATATATATATATCAACTTTCTTCTACATAAAAGTGCTCGTAAATCTATCGAAATTGTGTATAAAATGAATCTAATGCACTTCAGCCGGCCGACACCTTTCTCCAAGGCAACAACAGACTTGACTTCGTTTTGGGTTCCTAATTCATTTAAACTGTGCTCTGCTCTGTGCCGGACAGAATCTGTGCTGTTTTGTAACTTTGTGGAGCATAAAAAAAACGCACAACAACGACTGTCCAACGCTCTGACCACAAAACGGAGGCCCAATATAATATGTGCAAAAATATGGAAAAATATCTGAGAGAGAACCAAAAAAAAAATATCAAAATGCATAATTATAATTTTCATGTACCAATAACTCAGCTAAGTGTATGATAGATAGTATATATAACTTGAGAAATTGATTTTCTTTCTTTAGAACTTGCCAACGCTCAAACCGACCATGCACTGGTTTCAATTTAATTAATGTTTTTGAACGTCGTGTGCCCGTTTTGAACTTTTCCAAAGTAGATTTTGTAATAGCATTTATATGCTTTCAAATTATGAATGAAATCAGACATATGGCTGAGAGAGATAGCGAGAGAGAGAGACAGAGAGAGAGGGAGAGAAAGAGAGCATTGAAGAAAGAGCGATTTAAACAGCATTTTCAGCGCGTGCTGAGTGAAAAGCAAATTCAAACGCTGATTTTTCTCATACTCAAAAGTAAAAAACAAAAGTCAGGCAACTGACTTTTCTTACACTCAACAACAAATATAATGTAAGACACTCAAATACAAACACAAAGTACACACTCAAAGTCAAAAGCAAAGTCAAACACACTCACAAAATCAAACACAAAAGCAAAACACAAAAGCAAAACACAAAATGCAACTCAAACTCAAAGCTGTTTTGAGCGCTTTGCTTGTGCGCGCTCATTTCTTTGGCTTTCTTTGTTTGCTTTGCTTTGTGGCTTTCTTTCGCTGCGGCCAAAAGCAGCGCTCGCCGCTCAGCAGCAGCTCACAACGATTGCCATTGTCAAGGCGAGCGCACGGCCAAACGGAGCAACAACATTCGCAGCAGCAGCAGCAGCAACAACATTTTACAGCAGCCGCAGCAGCAGCAGCAGCGCAGTAACTGCATCAAAGTCTTCAAACTTATATAACGACCGATTAGCCTGACGTTTACTTTAGTTATTCGGTCAACTCTCGACGGTCAAGTTCGCAGCGCGACTCGACTGCAAACAAAATAAAAAAAAGAAACAAATAAATAATATAAATATAAAAAAAGCATACGCGAAATACATATTTGCCAGGAAGCGCATCTTAACTTTCAAGTGCATTTATAATACCAAACAAATCCTAACTAAAGTGCAAAAGTGTCAAAACTGTGTAAACACACAATAGTGAAAAGTTTATAAAACAATTTATAATCAACTGTAGCAAATAAATATCTTAAGGATATTTGGCATTTGTGACTTTGACAAACCGCAAGAATTCTTGAAAAATATCAAGTGAGTGTTTTTGAGTACTATTTAAATTTATTTTCTTTTCTTTTTTTTAAATATTATGCTTTGTATTTGGAATAAAAGCTGACTAAATTATTCAAAGAAAACATTTTAAAAAATGAAAACGTGAAAATTTTTTGTTATCCTTTGGAATTATATTAGAGATCAGGGCTTTTTTTTATATGTGAATATAAATACATGTCCATTTATTAACACTTAAAAATCGAATAAATATATATTAGAGTGCTTTAATTTTAAAATTCATTCGAACTTAATTTTTTTTTTTTTTATTTATTAAATTACTTCAAAGCACTATTAAAAAAAAATTTAATTTTTAAAAAATGCTAAAATATTTTTGGAAAAAAACCGTTTTTATATATATTCCAAACTTTAAAATGAAAATTCGCCTTATTCACAATTAAGGAGCTACTAAGTCTATTAAATTATAGAAACAAGTATTCTTGAGAATTTAATTGCAAACTAAGTTAAGCTTTATGAGAAAAAATGGCTATTTAGGAGCTGTTAAATCTATGTGAAAACAGAAAACTCTTTTAAATTCTGAGAAAACCTTTGCACTCTTAGACAAACTCTTTAAGAATTACTATGCCTATGCAAGTTTAGTATGTAGCATTATATTGAAACCTTGAAACCAGACATTATAAATTAAAAAGCGACGCCCTTTTAAGCCTAGCCACGTTTTAATACCAATTAACAGCAACCTCCTTAACTGAATTGTTTTTCCTTTATTATATATTAAGGTTATCTCTATTTTCTCAGCCCTATATAATTAAAACAGCAATTAAAATAATCAAGAGCTGGCACTTTTGTTGCAGTGTGAAAAGTGCAACGAAATGTGTCAAAATGTGAGCAATGTGAAGTTGATGCCACAGACCACCAGCCGAAATGATGCATTGAATGTCAGTGGCAAAGCAGCTACTGTCTCAGCTAGGGTTCCATTACCAAAGATCTGCAAGAGCAACATTGCTTGGTATTTAAATTTGCTCATATATAATTGCAGTGGCCATGACTGGGCTCTCTTGTGCAGTTTGCAGCCGCGCATCATCGTCATGATGACATGACAGTTACAACATAAACCGATGGGTAATCTTATCTGGCCGGTGCATGTTGGGTTACTGAGTTACTGAGTTCCTGGCTTGGGTAGCATTGCCTTGCCTGCCTGGCAGCTATTCATTTACGCAGCCTGCCACTCTTTGTTGATTAGACGAAGCGTGCGCTTTAATTGCCGCCAAATGGGCAAATCTGCAACACGCTCTTTTGCGGGGCCCTGGCTTGCAATTTGTCATGTACATTTAATATTTGTGTGCAACCGCCATAGAAGGCCATGGCTTCATGCAACATTGGTTGTTGCATAGCTGTTGTTTTTTTTTTTTTTTTTGCTGCTGCCTTAAAACAATTTGCGTTTGTTTGTCCAGCTTGTTTGTTGCAGTTAGCGTTGATTAGGGTGTAGAGTGGCTCAAACGCAATGCAGGTTGCAATGCAATTACAGCAGCACCAGCAGCAGTTCCTGCAACATCAACAGCAGCAGCAACAGTTGCAGCTGCGGTTGTTGCGGTGGGCAGTGGCACGCCCATTGGGCAGCATTTAACGCAGCTGCTGTCAGTCAGCAAAACAATTTCAAATGTCCACACACACACACACACACACTTACACACACTTTAGAGTGGACCCACCGCATTTGGGCGTTCTGCTGTGAAATTGATTGAGTTGACATTTGGCGCAATGCCTCTCTACTTTTATATCCATCTACAGATACTTGGAAGATGTACTATTTTTATATTATTATTATTTTTTTCTCATCTTAAACCGCTTTTCAATAATAATTCTGCCATTTTTGTAATTTACTTTTTGCGGCTACTGTCGCCAACTAATAATGCTCATGATGATGACAATCGACGGGCTAATCAAGTTGTCGTCAAAGAAATCGGCATGGATTCTAAGTAAGAGAGCCAGGCCGCAAATTGTGATGTGTACGTAGTGCTGTGCTGCAATTGTCATGATTGATCAAATTATAAAGCAAAAATAAAAAAAAACCGCTTCCGTTTCAGTTTATCAAAGAAAATTGATTGAAATGCCGGCAATACAGCAAAGAATCGATTGTAGACATTGTCTTCTCTTTTAAGCCTTTGGGCTAACTTTTCATCGCAGCTCTAAAAGTTTTAGATTTATTTTTTTTTTTTTATTTTTCATTTTTACAGTTTACCTCGTTTGCTGTGTGCCAAATTTCCGTTTCGTTTCGTTTATTTAAATAGTTGTTCAACTTTTGGGTCAGTTGATACAACGGTCTCTGTTTGCTTTAGCAATTAGCAAAGATTGTCAACAATAGATGTCTAGGGGGCAACTAAACAAAAAACTAAAAAAAAAATACAACATAACTGTCAACATTTGAGGGAAGCTTTGTATATGTCGCCAAATGGGTTAATGCAAATTTCGAGCATGGCCCAGAGGCCAGTTAACTTTTTGGCAATTGCTAAACACAAAAAAAAAAACAGCTAACAGTTTATAGTGGGAAAAACTTTTTGTTGGTTGGGGTGGAAATTGACGATACAAAATTGTAGTTCATTGATATGCAAAACAAAAAAAACTTTCGTTTTGTGAAGGAAGCGCATAAGACAACAATTTGATCTGACCAAGAGAGAAAGCCAGGCAATAACAGAAAATATAAGAAAACTATCAAAATAATGCAAAAATCAATTGCATTGCGTACTTTATGTTACGTGCTGTTCTAGTGTAAGAAACTTTGGCAATCAATCTACAGGCGTGACTTTTTGCAGTTATTCTCAATGAATCATTAAAATATATTCAGGCGTCTGATCCTCAACCTTCTCCAATGAGGTCACACGGGTTCATTGCCGCCGCTTAAGGCAATCAGATGGCCAGCTTGGTCCGGCCGAGAAACCAACCCACATTTCAGCTGTCACTCAAGTTACTTGGCTTGAGAGAGGCTCAGAAGTTGAGGATCAGGCTGCGAGTGAGGCTGCTTGTTTGCCACTTGATTGGTTGGCTTCGCTTTCATTGCCAAATGTCTGGGAGCTGCTGTTGCAGCTTCACTTGCTCGACTTGACATGCAGTTTGGCTAATTCATCCAGAAGTGCTGCCCGAAATAATTTGCGACTGTGTGAAAGTATTTCTTTTTGCTTTGGCTTTCGTTTTGTCGTATTTTAATTGAATATTAATTGAAAAATAAAAGTTTTTCTTTCGATAACGACACATGCATTTGCAACACACACAGCCGGCAGCCAAATACAAAAAAAAAAAAAAATACCAAGTTCACATTTGGATGCTGTAGAAAAATTTCACTTTTCACAAATATCAATGAACTTTGCAGCTGAACTTCTCCTGGGGCACACACAATGGCAGGAGTTGCCCGCCCAACTAAGTTGCAATAATACAAAACTTCAGCAGCAGCAGCAGCTTGCAACATCACGACAATTTGGGCAGAAGCTGCTGCTGCCAAAAAAAAATTACAAAGAAATAATCGTTGAAGAATTTGACTTTCGCTTGTTGGTGTCTGCAGCTTCAGCCATAAATTAAAAGCTTCCTCCCCTTCCCTTTGCTTCAAAAAAGATATGTGATTGTCGCCGATTAAATGCGCGAAAAATTGCCAACAAAATGCACACAAAACCAAAAAAAAAATAGAAATAATAAAAACGCTTTGGGTGCAACTCACAAATGGCACGACGTGGTAATGGCATTGGCAATGGCAATAAGTAATGGTAATAATGATGCCCGGTCGTTTGTATTTGTTTAAACTTTGACATTTGGCAGCTGGCGTGCATATCGCAAAAGAAATGCCAACAGGAAAGTAAAAGCCTCAGCTCAAGGATGCTAAGGATTGGCCAAGACCAGGCAACACTTTACCTGTTAAGCTCTTAACAACAAAAAAATGCACACATAGGTCGTTGGCAATTGGCTAGGTTATCTTTTATAGTAGAAAAAAATATGTAAGTACATTAAAAGAATATTCTAAGCTGCATCTTTATCCACAATTTTGCGGAAGTGAAATTCACTTAAGTGTTTTGATTTTCACTAGGATTATAATTGATTGAAAAGCTTAAGGTTTTATGTAAACTAACATTGAAAACATTTTAGAACCTTTACATTCAGAATTATGCAGAAAGTGGCGTTCTGAATAAGCCTTATTAAAAATAAATACATTCTGAACAAAAATTGATTTAAATGTAACGAAATTATGATCATTCGATGACAATAATTTGTTATATGCATGTTATAGTGACATTTGATAAACAAATTCAATTTATTTTTATTTTATATTTATCGAAAACGATTTGACCTTAATTTGTTCTTTGTTTTAAAATATCTAATATTAAATCCAGAACAAAGAAAATTCATAAATTCAAGATTATTCGGACTGATTAAATTTTGTTAAATTTCTTATTAAATATTTGTGGCCATTTTATTTGTGCTTAATGTGAAAAAATTTCTTTTTTTGATCCATGATTATTTTATATGTAAGAAAATAATAAAAAAAAATAAAATAAAAAAAAATTTGAACTGCAGAGAAACATGTATGTCTTATATACTGACTGCTTAAACCGGATGAGAATTATAGGCGCACAGGTGTGCAACAGTTTACTTATTCTTTCGGAGGGATTTTATACAATGTTATTATATTATTATTCCTTATTATGGTAAAATTCAATAAAAAATGCTGCATGATTTATAAATTGCTATTCAGGACTACAGATTATGAACAAAAAAACAAATTTTCAATCTCTTCAACTTGCACTTAAATAAAAATCTAGGTGTTAATTTCAAAACTGGTAGCAGCTACTTTAACCTGACCTCTGACATTTATTTTATGGGTGGCAGGAACTGCGCTCTCAATGGTTTCACCGCATTTTGGCGGCATTCAATTTCGCTTTCAAAAAGTTTATTATTATTTTTTATTTTTGTTTATTTTTTTTATTACATTTTTTCTAGGCTTCTTCTGGTTATAATGACAATAATCCAATAAAACGTTAAATGTGCCTGAGTCGTGACAAAAAATTCGATGTCGCGGCGTGAAAGCGCCAGGCAGCTACATTTAATTCCAAGTGCCCCCCCTTTAGCCCCGTAGCACCATAGCCCCGCTTAACCCAACTGCCGCAACCAAGTTGCCCCGCACAGTTTGTGTTGCATTTAAACGCTGTTAACATTTTGACATCGACGCGTTCCATTAAAAACTTGTCTCTCTTAGCTGACCCCGGCACATTTAATAAGCTCGATTTATTTTGTATTTTTTTTTATTTTTTTTTTTTGCTTTTGATTATGGCCATAATAAGTATTAAAGCCGCTTGCTTAGCTCTGGCAAGCGGTTAGCTGAGGCTTCTTCAGTTTCAGGCGCAATTTCAAAGATTGCCTGGAATTCTCTCTTGGCGGCCTCTTGAGGCTTCTTGCTCGCGTATTGTGGTCTGGTTTTTTTTGTGGTACCCATGCATGTTGGCACTTGGCCGCCTTTTATGAGTTTGGCTTAAAGCCAACAAACGCACAAAAATTTTCTCTATGCTTTTGCTTGTTTCTACGCCCATTCAATGGCATTCTTAAGTAGACGGTTTTTTTTATTTTTATTATTATTTTCGTTTGACCTCAATAGAAAGTGTTACAGTTCAATGTCTGTTGCTTCCGTAGTGCTACAAGTATTTCTTTTTAAGATTAATTCGTAGTATATATACAGGTGCTGATTTACGACTTTGTTTGCTGTGTGTCTACTATCAGCAAAAAGCAAAAGTGTAAATCTTTTAAAACAGCTTGTTAGAATGCCAAACACTTGAACATTTTGCATTGCAAACACAAAAGAAAGTTGCCAAAAAAGAAATAATTATAATATAAAATCAAGAAAACACCAAAATCATGGTAGACATTCGAATTGCTAAAGGCGCGTGCGTTGCATCTTTAATTGTATATACTTTAAGTTATTTAGCTCGATAAACTGCGCACAGAATCAACTAGAGAGTTTTTTCTTTTTGGCCAAGTGAAACTGGCCAAAGACGTCATGGCGGCAACTTGGCAGTGTCCTCGCATTTTTTTTTTATTTTTATTTTTAGTTTTTTAGTTGCAAATGTGTTAAAATTGGCAGCCTTTTTAAGGCAAAATGCTGCTGTTGTTGCTGCTGCTGCTGTTGCTGCTGCTGCTGTTGCTGCTGCTTTTGGCCATATTTAATTTCGTTATTTATAAGCAAATTTGCTGCGCTGAGTTATGCCCCAACCAAGGCCTAGCGACACCGTCGACTAGGTCAACTTTCGCTAGCATGGAATGCAACAACTGCAACTGCAGCAGCAACAGCAACAACAGCAGCAACAACAACAGCAATAACAACAGCGACATTGCCAGCCAATAATAAAGCAAAAGAAGTGCTCTGGCTGACTGACATTGTCTGACTTGGCTGACTTGGTTGACTTGGCTGAGAGCTGCCAGAGGGAGCTAATAATACTCAAGCGGGCCTTTTTTGTCCGGCACGAACTGAAAAAAATAAAAAAAAAAAAAAAAGATGCAGCCAGTTTTGCCTGGGTTCGTTTAAATAGTTGCAAATAAATTGTGTGGGTAGCGACGAGAGATGTGCAACTGCAACAGCAACAACAACAGCAGCAGCAGCAGCAAGTAAATTACTTCAATGTCACCTGTTGATGATTCAAACTCAAGATAAGCGCTCCAAAAGAAAAAAGAACGTCGTTGTTGTCGTTGTCGTCTTCTTGGGTCCAACATCTTTGGATTGTTCGTTGTCGTCATGACGGATATTTTCAGCATTGCAATTGCCTTAAGTTTTCTCTTATAATGAAATTATCGCTGCATCTCATTGTTTGACTGTTGCTGTTGTTGTTACTGTTGTTGTTGTTGTTGCTATGCTATCTGAGATTTTTTGTCTCTTTTTTTTATTTTTTTGTCTGTTGCAGTGGTAAAATTATTTATTTAGTTCTCGTTTTCACGTTAAACGTTGTCACACTAAACTCAATTGCTGAACTACAGATTCCTATCGCAGTCAGGCCACTGATAACACCAGAGACACACTAGAAATGTATATACCCCAACTAATACCCTACCACCTCCCGCACTTCCTCGATTTTATTTCATTTCGTGCAGCTGAAAGTCTTAAGTGGGTTTCTGGCTCAGAATGTACACATATACTAACTAACTATGTAGCTCCCCCGTATTGTTTGTTGGCTCTGACTTGAGACTGTAAGCTAATATTTATACAATTTTCATTTGTTTGCTTACAGATCACACAAACACATACTAGTACTACTATAAAAGAATTCTCTGTTGGCAGTGGAAGTGGGTGTACTTATATATATATATCTACTTATATTGTAAGAGATCCAAGAAACGTTTATTTGGCAAACAGCAACAATAGCTAAGGTATGTAGTTGGCAAGCAAACTGGAAGAAAAAAAGGTCACGTAAAGTTCATAATATGATATAACAAGTAAAAATGCTGGACAAAGAAAGTTCCTGGAGTGTAGTATACTCTGTTATAAGTTTTCTGTTTTCTTTTGCTGAAAGTTGTGCCATTAAAAAAATTGGGTTTTTTTTTAATTAACAATAGTTCCACATCCCAAAATTGCTAGCTATAGCTAGAAGAAAAGTCCAGCTAGACAGGTGTGCAAAATCTAGAAATTTTATCCTACTCAAATTTATATTACCTTTAATAATGCATTCGAACTCTCTATTAAACTCTCTATACCATTTAACAATAGAGTATAAAATTTGAAGCTGCCAACTTGAAAAATATTATGCTACTTAAGTTTATTCATCATTGATTTTATGTTCCATAATAACTTGCATAAAGCACAAGCGTATCTAATACTTCGCTTTTATGTTTATTTAAAAAAAAAAATATATATGATCATGCTGCGATATGCCGCAGTGCTGGCAATTTAGAAAAAATTAACTTTAGTATAGACAGCTCAATTAAACATTTAGTTTTTATGATCAGCAACAACAAAATGAAATAGACATGTTTTGTGTACATAGTAGCATTTAACATACTTAAACATTTAACCATAAATGTTTAACAAATGGCCAAAATCAATTTTATGACCAAACGCGTGCTGATAGCAAAAGATGTTTTATTTTTTTGTTAAAGGCAGATCTTACCAAAGTACAGACAGAATATAACCGCAAGCAAAAAATGCAAACAAAGATCTTGAAAAGAGATCTAAAACTGAAGCTGGTAATTCAAGTTCAAGCCTGAAAAACGTTTTTAGCCATCTCTGGCTTAGGCAATCTGTGGGCCATCGATAATGTTTATTAAATGCAAACAAAGTGAAATCCGTTTTGGTTAACTTCTTTATTCAGACAGGAAATGTTCGCCGGCTCTGTGTCTCTGTCTCTGTTCCCGTCTCTATCTCTATGTAGTATATCTTAAGCAGCAGCATTCCAGACGGCCCCCAGTGTGCCCGGTGCATATCATCGACCCAGTTTTTTTTTGGCCAGTTAAGAGCAACAAGCCGGCGTGCTAACTGGGCTCTGAGCACTGTCTTTAGTTAAATAGAAAATAATTTGGCGTGGGCCGTGCATTAAACAAGAACTGGATAAAGCATCCGCTTCAGCTGCTGCTGCTGCTGCTCCTGTTATAGACTAAAGTAATTTCTTTATAAGTATGTTCTAAGCACCTGCAGAGAGGTTTTCCAAGAAGTCATTTCCGATCTCATAAAGTGTGTACTATATATGCCTCGCAAACAGCAAAAGCTGAATCAATTAAACTTGATTTGAATTTGAATTTGATAAAACAAGTAAATTATTAATATATGTATCAAGTTTTGAATGCGTAATACTTATATATATATATTTTATATATGTTTTAAATACGATCTTGTCTATATAACTAATTTACTTTTCAACAAAATTCCTAGTTTTATAATGCTTTATTTATGTTGAGAGCCCTTATTCCTATTATTTTTTTTTTGTAGCTCCTCTGTTAGCAATTTATATAAGCGTATTCCCTAAGGGTATTAAAACTTCGTCAATAATAAACAGCTTAAGAGATTCTGGTTTAGTATTTATATATATATGGTTTCCTAGTATTTAGATATATATATAAGTAGTTTCCTAGACGCTCTCCTCACACAATTCACACACAAAACACTGAATAAATTAGCGTGCTATATAAACAATATGTATATTGTATGTATATATAAGGCATGGCGTAATTGTGCAATGAATATCAACAAAAAAAAATACAAAAAAAATAAAAATAAAAAGTCAGCAGCTTCTGCAAGCTGCTTTTAGCCAAGATTGCATGTGCCTGCTAAGCCGTTGGCTGTCCCACTTGTGCGCGGCCTTCGATGGTTTGATTGTGGTTGCTGGTGGTGCCGATGGTGCTGATGGTGGTTCTGGTGCATCTCGTCTCGTATTCCACAATAAACAGCACGCAGAGACTGAGACTTTAATATTTATTGCGTTTTAAAAGACGCATTGAAGAACGGTGGCTTTTGGTGCCCACAAATGGGCAACTATTGCTGCTGCTGCGGCGGCTGCTGCTGCTGCCGTCTGTTGGCCATAAATCTCAGCCAGGCTTTTTGTGTGCAAATTATATAATGAGTGCTGCACTTTTGCGGCCAGTGCTGCAATTGGGCTACTACCATTTTTGGCTTGCTTACTACAAATCGCATTAAAATGTTTTTTGTGCTATTCCCAATTGGCCAAATGTTTTTTTTTGGTACTAAACATTTTTGCCAGCTCTTCCGTTTTGGCAAACATGCAACACCTGTACCGGAAATGCAGCTGCGACTGTGTTATTGATTTTGATTGGTTGTGTATGTGTGTGTGTGTGTGTGCGTATAATGATGGCTAATAAAACAACTCAAATTGCCAAGAATCTGCGCCACGTCGGCATCTTTTTGTCTGGCCATCTTTCAGCTGAACACAGCACAGCGCCTGCATTTCCTGGGCCGTTGCCAATGCCAACAAATTAACGCAACGGCGGCGGCGGCAAGGCAAAATCATAAGGCTAACATGACAGACACAGACACAGACACAGAGTAGAGAACACAGAACACAGAACACAGAGCACAGAGCACTCAGTCTATCAATCAGTCAATGCATCTCTTGGCCAAACAAGCAAATGCAATAGCTTTTGTTGTTATTGCAGTTGCTGCTGTTTTGTGGCAAGACCAATCTTTATGTTTGTGCAACCAAGTGGATACGACAGAGAGGCAAAAAATCAAAAAAACTTGTTTGAGCTGCCGCATGTCGCTTAACCCAACAAGTGCCGCAAATAAAAATATTTTTTTTACTTTTTTTTTTGCCAATGTACACACAAGTTTTTGGAAATTATTGAACTTAAGTTTTTTTTTTTCTATTTTTTTTGTGTCTCTTCAAAGACGATCTATAAAAGCTAGCTTGAGCAGCACTTCCTATAACTTCTTTAGCATGTTTACTCTTATATTTTAAAGAGGCTTTCCAAGACAAGAAGAAAGCAAGTAAGCTGTGCTTAAGTCTTTAAGAGTACTTAAACTTGAAGATACCCTGTACACAGCTCTAGTATTTGCACACACATTCCAACCATGAGCATAAAAACAAATATATGACTCAGCTGTAGTTGTGTTACTCCTCAATTTATATACAAAGTTATTTTGGCTTAATAAGCTTTAGATTTTTATAAAATTTGCAGATTTGGAAGTTAAATATATAAACCAAATATCAAGAATATATTTAATAATATAGAGAATATGTTTATTCACCAGTCAACTGTCATTTAATAGCAATTTGTTAACCTATTGATTGATTTGTGTTGTCTTTCAAGTCAAGAATGTTTAATGTCTTTTTTTTGGTGCATTGGCTGTCAAACGGTTAAGGCCAAAAACTAGTATGCAGTTTGAAAGTTTTGTCGCCTGTTTGTTTTTTGTTTGTTGCACACTATGTCGATGTTGCATCTTCCACTATGCCAGTCGAATATGGGTTAATGGCACATTCTAATAGTCAGCGGCCAGGAAAAGTAGGCAGGCCGTCATTTGAGCTAACAAATTTATTAGTCAGCTACAGGTTCAGAATACATATTATGGCCGTGAATATTGCGCTCAAATTGGCTTAAAAAATACCAAGCGTTGGCAATTAGCTGCGCAGTCGGTGGGTGGGTGGTACAGTGCAACAGTTTACAGTTAGTTTGCGCCATGTTGACAGTTACGTGCACCGCTTTTGCTGTTGCTGTTGCTATTGCTATCGCTGCCACCTGCTACTTGCAACGGCATTGCATAAATTAGCCAACAATGTGGAGCAGTCAGTGGCATTGTTGCTGCTGCAGCCGCTGCTGTTGCCACAATTCACAGCCTTTTGTACTTGCGTAATGCATTTTCACGCAATTTATAACAGTTTTCCGAGCTGAATGCAAAAAATGGGTCAACAGCACCAACAGCTGCAGGTGGCCGCCACCCCAAAGAATAATATGCTTTAAATATGCATTTGCATTTGATTGAGTCGTAAATTGGCAACGCACACATGCACACAACAACTATCTATGATATGAATCTTTTTTCGACTGTGGGAGTCGCCAAGCGTTTTACGTTTCTGGTTACATTTATGGCTGCAACATTTGCCGGTTACGACCTGGTTTCAACAGCATCATTTCCAGAAACCGGAGTCTCGGTTCTGATGATGATGATGCGGCTTTGGCGTGCGCTTTTCAATTTGTTTTGGCCGCCGTTTCCTTTTTTAGTGTGCATAGTATTTGGATTTATGTGTGCTGTCAGCTTTTTGGTTCTTTCAGCTTTATGAATTTTTACTTTTAGGCCAGGAATTTTTGAAAAAAAAGAAAAAGAAATATAAGCCACAGAACCACTAATTATAAGACACGTGCTGTGCCGCTTACAAATTGCACACAGTTAAAGAGTTGAAAAATGCGCTATTTTGCCAACAGTTTCCATTTAATTTGTTGTGCCGCGGCTTTCTAAGCATTGTATAGATTGCTTTTGAGCCAGTTTTCTAGTATATTTAATTGCATTTAAATACATTTTAAACGTTTTATTTTATTGGCTCGCATTAACGCTCAAGTAGAATTTGATGCCACACAACGAAAGTGTCAACTCATTTTCAGAATTTCAGATAAAAAAATAAAATAAAATAAAAGCGAAAAACTAGGCTGAAACTTTCATAAATTGACCCCCGAACCCAAAAGGAAAGCGAAAAGTGTGTGGCACGCGGCAAAGAGTATAGCTTTAAAGAATGCAGACCGAAGACTGAAGACCGCAGAACCTTTCAAATAAAAAGAGCTGTCATAAAGTTCTTTGTCACGTACCTCAAATAAAATGTGTTTATATGGCGCGATTAGTGCTGGGTTTTATGGTGCCTAAAGCATATCACAAACAACAATAATAACAACAACAGCAACATAAACAACAATACAACAAAACACAAAAAAAAAGTGAAAAGAATGTCAAGTGTTAATTGCCTTCCTATGAACGTGTCTCTCTGTCTGTCTGGGCGGCTTTCGTTGGTGGCTGATGAAGATTAAGTTGTAGCCGGTGACTTTTTATGGGTTTCTAAGTGTTATGTTTATGGTCATACAACTTGAAACGAACACACTCAGCATTTGTGTGTCATAAGATAATAAATGATCATATATATATGATTATACATAAATGGCAAACACAATTAGCTATGTCAATTGACTTAATGCTGTCTTATAACATGTTGCTGTAGGGAAAGGTATTTAGAATGCCTTTTCCTTAAGTTAAGATCAAGCAAAAGTTTAACGACAAAACTGGAAAATAAATATCAAGATAAGATAGTTTTATAATTATTTTACTCCATTTCTTTTATCAACAGCAAAGAGAGATATAAATTTATACATTTACTTGAGCCCTTTTTGTTATGTATTTGAAAAACAAAATAAATTTTTTATTTGTACTTGTGTTAGAGACCACAAACTTTTGTTGCTGATTAGGAAATTAATATTCTATAAAACAAAATTTATTTTGTCAAAATTGGCCAATTGATCAAAGAGATCTAGCCCATTTACTTTGATAGAATTTGTGAACCTATTCAGTTGAGCTGGAGTGTTTATACATAATTCTAATGCAAAACAAATTGTGAAATTAAATGTTGGCCTTTTTTATTATACTCTGCTTCTACTATGCACCCATCTAACTGTAAAATATTATGTAATATTATCTCTGTATCCGAACATCTATATGCCGATTAAATAATAAACACAAAAGTTATTTCAGAAAATTAAATTGTGTAACAATTCGTTAGCTGTTGAAAAATAGCCAAAGTTTTTTCTGAAACTTATTTTATTGTATTATAAAAAAAGGGTTAAATAACATTAAAAAAAACACAAAATTGATTTTTGTACTTTAAAATTAAATTGTGCAGGTGCAGAGCAGTAAAAAAATAAAACCTTTTCTACTGCATAAAAAGAGAATTCCTCTTAGATTAATGTCCATGATAAATCAATTTGCATACACCCGCCCAAGGGTTTCGAATTTGCAATTAACATTAAATTAATGCCAAGTGTTAATTGACTTTTGGGCCATAAAAGTCAAGCGATGCAATTTATTTTCTCTAAAAGCAAAAAAAAAAAGAAAAAAATTAAATGAAATCCCATGACCAGCAGATCTTTAGAATACCCTCAAACGAATTCAATATAAGATATTAACTAAAGTTGAGAGTCCATGAACAGCCACATAATAAATACACATAGAAGCCTTTTGTGTTAGGCAACAATAAAAAATAAAAAAAATAGAAAAAAATAAGATGCATGGTCGAACTGCATTCAAAACTAAAGTTGCAAGGAAGCAGCATATTAACAGAGTAGAGAGCGGTGCGGTGAGGTGCGGTGTGCGGTGCGGTGCAGAGTGTCCATGTTGGCGGCATTATCATAAACTAAATATAGCAGCAAATATCAATTTGATTGTGCGGGATTTGCGGTCTGGCCGGCAGCAAATTGAGTGCAGAAATGGTTGCAGCAGCATTGTTTGCAAGGTACCGTTTGACCGTTGCAAGTTTACCAGTTGCAAGTTGGAAGTCTAAAAGCAGTTCACGTTCATGTCCGGCTGCTGGCCAGTGATAAATTATCACTGTTGGCTGGCCATTAGTTTTCGGAAATGTACGAGGTGCGCAAGTTGCAGTCAGGGGCCATGTTACCATTTCACTTGACGCTAAACTTATGGCCGGCACTGTAGTAAATGCGCCTTAACCAGAGCCACAGAGACCAGGCCAAGTCAAGCCTGACCAGAGCTGGCCATGGCCATGGCCAAGGCGTTGGCGTTTATTATGCAAATATTTCAGCTTTAACTTGCGCTAAGGTAAATTAATATGCTGGGCTGGCTAACTTACCTGTTGGCTTTAACTGAGCTTTGCTTGGCTTGACTTGGGCTTCACGGCCTGCACACAATGTCGCATTCATTTAACGGCACTTGGCTGATTGTTATTTAAAGTTCAGTTCATAACAATTGTTGCTGTTGATGTTGGTATTGCTGTTGCTGTTGCTGTTGATGTTGCTGTTGTTGTTGCTGTTGCGGCTGGCCGTTGCAATTTATTGCTTTGCATAGTTAACAACTTGATTGGTAGCGCTGGGCACTTGGCTGACATTGAAATGTAGGCCTGGCATTGATGCCCGCCAATGATTGTCCTCTTGATGTTGTTGATGTTGCTGTTGTTGTTCGATGTTGCAGTTGTCATGCTGCATAAGTGGTCTCCAGCTGTTACCACTGTTGTCGTTGTTGCTGTTGCTGTTGTTGCATAACTAACAATGTATGCTGCGCATAAATACATAGCGCGATTGTCCAACAACAATAACAGCAACAACAGCAACAGCAACAACAACTGCCAAGCCAAGAGTAACGGGAGCTCTATACAAATGCGCTTGACATGCAAAAGAATTCCAGAAATGTGGCGCGATTATGCGGGGAGTCTACAAAGAGACACAGAGAGAGGGGTAGAGTGAGAGTTGCGGAACGTAGGCCATTTAGCAATGCAAATTGCGCTCTTTAGCTTATAGATAATGTCATTCACAATACAAGAAACTATCGCAAATATGGTTAAAGAACTCAAACATGTTTGCTAGTCAGCTAGTCAATTTTGGATGCAACAATGATAAGACTGTCCAACGAATGCGACAGTTAAAACAATTATTTTGAATCTAAACCAGAAAACAAAAAATAAAAATGGAATGTTGGCATAATTAAAGAGCATTGATTAGAGTGCAACCAAAAACAAGTTTGCTGCCTAAGTCATTTGTTTTAATGATGGGCAAAAAGAACAATTTCGTTTTGAGAATCGAGTTTTGATAAGCCAATTGCTTGCCCAGCATTGATACCTAATTGAATTTTCATTTTAATGAGCTTGAGTTGGCCCAAAATGAATGCCCTAGCATATTGATGGTCCATTAACAATACAATGGCCAGGCCTAAGTCGAAATGCGAATCCATTGATTTTAGTATGAGAAAAAAAAAACCATTAACCTTGCAATGGAATAGCTCTTTGCCCATGATTATCGTTAGGATTAACTACTCGCCCAGTCTATACAGAACCTCTTATATATCTCACCTAATAACAAGAAAAACAAAAGCCAACTAGAGAATATAGTTAGCCCCACCCAGAAAAGAACAACCAACTTACATGATTGATAGATGAGCCGATCAGAATCAGAATCCATGGCTTCCAAGCAACTGGCTCCCAAGGCGAGCGGCTTGTTAACGTTCAATTAGTGAAATTGATAGACATATCTATGGAATAGCATCAGCGGAAATCAAAACCTAGAACTTTATACGCTAGAACGCTAGAAAAATAGAAGCCAAAACGTTAAACCCCAAAAATTACTTACATGTTAATTAAAATGTTTTTTTTTTTTGACTTTGATATAATCACTCGCATGGAAATTCTAAATGCAATCGCCATGGCGAGACCTCCAGCTGAAGCGGCAAACCGCAAGATTCGATTCATGCCACACATGCCACACACACGCTATGCGTGCGTATCGTACGTTTCATAATTTTATATAAATTTTTTTTCCATATCTTTTTTTTCTATTTTTTTTTCCATATTTTTCTTTTCTTTTAGTAGTTGTGAACGCTTTATGGCCATTCGGTCAATGGCTCATTATTATTTTGTGGGTTAGCAGGTGATGCCGTCGCCGCCAAACCGCAAGAAGAAGATAAAAATATAAAAAAAAAGTCTTTTAACAAAAAAAGTTGCCCAAAAAATATAAGCACAGCCAGTGGCTTATTAAAAGCGTGTCGGTCGATGGGACGCCGTTTGCCTTGGAGCCTATAATTAGCATAAATTCATTCATAGAACTAATTGCAAGTGGAAGTGAGTGTTGCCGTAATGAACCAAATGCCAGCTGAGTTTACTTTGTTTCCCCATATATATATACTTATTTTTGTATTTCTTTATTTTTTTTTGTGTTTTCTTTGAGTATTTTTTCATTTATTTTTTGTTTTTGTCTTTGGTATGTTTCAGTGCAGCTCTTAAAGCATGTTATTAACTTAACGGTACACTCTGCCGTTGTTTGACTTTCATAATTTATGTGTGAGCGCGGCAGGCGGTGCACTTGTTTTGCATGCCACATTGCCAATGCGATGGCGCACCGAACGCACCCCCATAATTAATTATGCAACCCAACAAGTGCTGCTGCCGCTGCTGCTGCTGAGCCACATAATCTTAAAAATTCTGGGCGCAAATCTTTCTCACGACACCCCCCCATATTAACAGCTAAAGTTACAGCTGTTGCTGCTGCTGCTGTTGCAAATAATGAGCAAAGATTATCTAACAGTTGCCTAGTGCCGCTGGAAACGCCTGCCACAGTTGTTGTTGTTGTTGCTTTTGTTGTTATCTTACCACTCAACACACAATTGGCAGTTAAATAAGTGTTGGCCATAAAGCTGAACACATTTCAGCATTTTAACAACAAGTAGTATGTTGTATATTGTTAGCATTTTATGCTCAAAAAAACAAGACCCCAAGTTTTGAAATTATGAAATGTATAGTTATTTAACAATGAATATAAGGGTTAAGATCGTGCAACTAAAAGTAACTAAGAAAACGTCAATGGATCAATAAAAATTATATTGTTTTAGTTAAATGATCTCCGCGTTTTTTCTCCTCTCATTTTGCAGCAGAAAATCAGTCTTAGATTTTATTTATTACAGCAAAGTCGCGTTAAGTTCAACATACGCTATTAAAAACACAATTTTTATTCCCAGTCACCAATAAATTTTTTATTTGTTTAGTTTCTGTTATTGGTATATTTAAAAAAAAAATTATCTATTCAACTCTTGTTTAAGTTATGGCGTATTTATCGGTAATATAATTGATTGTCACAATTGCATATGTTCCGCTGTTTCCATTAATATTTCGCCTTAAAAATAATTTATATTGCATCATAAATTTTTTGATTTGCAATTAGGTTCAACTTACAGACATTTTTTATTGTCTTGAGCATATAGAATTTGTATGATCTTTTTTATTAAGTGTTCAACCATAAAAGCCTATAGATCAATTTATAAAATGAATTTTAGCACACAAAAAAGAAAGGTGCTTAAATTTATTCAACTTAAATTTTTAGCTCACAAAAGTTTATAGACAATATTTCGAAATTGCATTTTTATGAAACTATTCAAGAGGGTTTTTTTTTTTTGTATTCATAGCTTGTAAAAATTGTGCTTCAATTGCTGCAACACAGCGTGGTATCAACGCCTACACATATTAAAGACAGACATTTTCTTCTGTATAAGCTGTCAGCTTGTTGCTCTCATTGCAAAGAAATACAAAAAATAAATAAAAATAAAAATGGTTTAGAAAAAACTTTACCTTTCCCAGGCGTCAACTCATTTCACACATTCAACAGGGAACAGAGCGCGGCGGCCTTAAACATTTCTTTTTATTGTTGTACAATAACAAGCACAACATTGCTAGCCAGCTGTTGCTTTAATTAAACTCTGTAAGACCTTACAAGCCAAGCAATTAATGCTTGCACACAACGTGCAACATGTAACAGAAATAGACACAGAAACACAAATGGAGACAGGGAATGGGGGCAGTCACTGGGGACAGGGATAGGCGTTGTATTCGTACACTAGGAACACAAAGTGCCGTTTGCCAAGTGTTGTATGCCACATTCAGTTGTTCAGTCTTGTTTAATATAACAACTAATAAAATGCACAAGAGGAATTACATAAATTACGCGTAACGTTAAATTAGTTTGCCTAATTAACATTTGCTAACTTTTGTCCAACCAACCCTACTCTCTCTTCCTTACAGGCAACATGTTTCTACGCCGCTGCACTTTTCTGCTTTTGCTCTGCCTAATTGCGAGTGACGCCAATGCCGCCCGCAAAACAAAGCGTCCTGTCAAGCCGGCCAAGCAGACCATTCCACGCACCAATGTTACACCAGCGCCTGCAGCATTAGCTGCCACAACAAGCAGCAGCAGCAGCAGCAGTAGCAGCAGCAGCACCAGCACCACAACAACCACCAGCGAACAGAGCGTGGAGGCTGCAGCACCACTGACCAGCAACAGCGCGGTCAGCAACAGCGAGCTGCCCAAGCCGTTGCTGCCACAAAATGATGCACCTGTGGAGCCCAAGACAGACAAATCACCCGATATGGAAGAGGAATGCGATCCAGATATGATTGGCTTTGAGATAATTACAGGGTAAGTGCAATAAAGCTGCCCATAAACACAATTTCCCTAACTCCAAGCTTATGCAATGTGAACTTTTTGTTTTCTATTATTTTCACTTTTACTTAATTTTGAATTTATTCCAAAATACAACAATGCCAACCGGGTCTATAAAATTTTATGAAATTGTATTCCGAATCTCACATTTTTCACCAATTAACCAATTTGCATTGAATCAACATCTTAACGGTACTACAGTGAAGCAAAACAACGTGGTGTGCTGCTAATTGGCAAGCAAATGTTAACGGGGGCGTGGCATGTGGGCGAAACGAGGGTTGTCTAATCGTATGGTTTGTTTTGATCCCAAGCAGCATAACACAAGCGCCGACAGCAGCTGCTTATAAGCTTTCTTCATTGAGTGGCCGCTGACGGCAACAAGTTCGTTGCCTCAGTCTTTTGTTTTGGCCGCTCAACCATAAGCCAGTTATGCGGGAGCCCCATGACCGAATTTTTGAGGGTAATGCGATTGGGGCAGAGCTCACTTTCATTTTTGTTTACTTCTCGGCTTGGATGTTGTCTATTAATTAATATGGATTAAATGAAATAATGAATTAATCAATCAAAACGATTTTAGTTTGAAATTCAATCAAGTTGTAGGAAATGAAAATAGGTGAGGTTCTGTTGGATATTATTTTACGCTAGTATAAATTATAACAATAGAAAAAAACAATAGTATTAAATCTGATTGGATAATGTCGCCCCTCTCTGCATACTTTTCATTCCGTATCCCTAACAAATAAGGAATTTTAAGCCTTGTTGAAATCTAATCAATAAATCTAATAGGTACACAGTAAAAGCACATGTGCCATCAAAACGCAAAAGGGGCAATAAAATTCTAGCATTGCTTAGCTACTTCAACTTAAATTATACACTTCAAACTAACACTAAAAGTGTTTCGATCTTTAATCTCCTTTTATTGGCATACTTTTTAAACAAGTTACAAATCAAATTGACAAGTTTATTAACCTGATAGCTGAGATTTTTATTGAAAAACGTTTTAATTTTAATATATTGTCTATGTTATAGCTATGTACTTTCGGCGCCCTCAAAAATGTTGGATACACTTCCTGGTACTCTGATGCTTACAGACTGTTTGGAGGCCTGTCAAAGCAATGAATCCTGCAGCTCTGTCAACTATGAAACCGGCTTGTGTGTGCTGTTTAAGACAACCGCCGATAAATTGCCAGGTGAGTTAGAAAGTGTGAGAATTTGAGGCGACTAAGACTGCAACTTCTACTTATTGCTGTTGCTGTTGCAGTTGCAGTTGCTGTTGCAGTTGCTGTTGTGCAGCTGCTGTTTTGTGTGCCAAAGAAAGTTCAATAATTTAGTTGGCCACTCATTCATTCAATTATTGAGTTCTAGTTCATGGTGGCCATGGCGCATAAATCACCAGCGTCAGCCAGTGCGAAACACGCCTTTGCTTTTACGCATGATTTGGCAGGCAGACACTGCGACGACAACAACGACAGCAACAACAGCAACAGCAACAACGACGACAACTACAACACGACGGGCTCCAAGTTGGCCTGGGCCCAGGCAAACTAGATTTTGCCTATTCTGCAAACTGGCTTTTGGCATTGGCGGTTGCGGTAACGCATAATTTTTTAGCCAGCCTTGTCGTTGTTGCAGTTGTCGCTGCATGTGGCTGTTGCATGCGGCAGTTGCTGCTGCTGCGTTTCTCAACGCCTGTTACTTTGTAGTGAAGGGGCGTGTGCGTAAAAAACGCATCGTACGCACTACACCAAGCACCGTTTTAATGTGCGACTCTATCGTTTTGGCTTTTTTTTTTTGTAACATTTTGCAGGTTCACTTTCGCGCTCACAGTTTCCGGTTTTCACGATCTACGCACAGAAATCGTGTTTGGGCGTACGTCCTTGCTCCAAGGCCTGGTGCATTGATCGCGTTCAAGGTTACCGCCTGCCCGAACATGTCAAATCTAGTCAGACGGTGTTGTCTCGCCGTGACTGCTTGGAACTCTGCCTGGGCGAAACGGAGTTTACATGCCGGTGAGTTAACTGAAGATGCTCAGGATGGTCAGCGATCATCAGCTGTTTTGTGCGCTTTGATCACGATTGCATAATATGTACGTGTTCAAGTTGATCCAGTTATAGAGACTGTGAGAAACAAGATATCAGCGATGACTACCAAACATCAACATTTTGAAACTGGTTCAATCAAGATCAGAGTGTAAAATGAAGATGAACTGTAATAGCTGAACTAACAGTAGTTGCAACGATTTGTAATACAAAGTGTAGCTAAGACGAGCGTCAAATTGATTTAGTTGCAACTCACATACTCTATGTAGATAATTGCAACTTACTTACATATAACATTGATGCAAATTGCAAATTGATTTAAGAAGAAAGTTAGTTTCTAATGAATTAATGAAGTAGAAAGGGTATAAGCTACTTAAAAGTGTAAGAAACCAGTTCCATAATGAAAACCAGTTTAATAACAAGTTGCTTAGATTAAAGACATATATTTCCAGCTATCTATAATAACTATAGCTCTATTCTATGTACTGTACTTAATGCTATATGTATCTTTCATTCATTCTTTCATCCTCTACACCCTGCGTCTCTCTAAATACCTTCAACCTATCCTACTCTACATATGTCAATGCGTACACCTCTGCCGCTCATAACTCTCGCCTTGCGCAGCTCGGCCAATTTCTATCGCCATTCCGGACTATGTGAACTGTCGGACATGGATCGTATAACACTGTCGGCGGGCGGCAGTGTTGAGCCCTATGAGGGTGCCGATTATCTGGAGAATAACTGTGCCGAGGAGCCAAGTAAATTGTGCGAATTTAAGCGCATCTCGGGCAAGATTATGAAGACCGTGGATTCTGTTTATCAGGACATTAACACCATTGATGAATGTCGCGATCTGTGCTTAAACTCACCCTACAGGTAAAACTTCCGCAATTACGACCAAAACATTGCTTCTCACCATTCCATTGACTCTGACAGATGTCACTCGTACGACTACAATGACACTGGCGACATGGTATGCCGTCTGTCGCATCACAGTCGCGCCACGTTGACGGATGTGATGGATCCCTATCTGGATGTGCCCGAGGCTGCCACCTACGAGTTGTCCGCCTGCTATAACGTATCCATTGAGTGCCGTTCCGGCGAGATGATCACAAAGATACGCACCTCCAAACTGTTTGATGGCAAGGTCTATGCTAAGGGGGCACCAAAGTCTTGTGCTGTAAATGTCAATAGCTCGCTGGAGTTTGACTTCCGCATGGGCTACAATGATCTGGAGTGTAATGTGCGCCAGAGTGCATATGGTCGCTATATGAACGATATTGTTATACAGCATCATGATATGATTGTCACCTCCTCCGATTTGGGCTTGGCTGTCAGCTGTCAGTATGATTTGACCAACAAGACGGTGTTGAATGATGTGGACTTGGGTGTCACTGGCGAGATAGAATCATCACTTAGCGAGGAGATTACCATCGATTCCCCCAATGTCATTATGAAGATCACCTCACGCGATGGCAGCGACATGAAGCGTATTGCCGAGGTTGGAGATCCGTTGGCCCTGCGTTTTGAAATTGTTGAACCAAACAGTCCATACGAGATCTTTGTGCGCGAACTGGTCGCCATGGATGGCTCGGACAGTGCTGAGATAACATTGATTGATGCTAATGGCTGTCCCACAGATCAATACATTATGGGCACCATACAGAAGCTTTCGCATAACCGCAAGGTGCTGCTTTCCCAATTTGATGCCTTCAAGTTCCCATCTAGCGAAGTGGTACAATTCCGCGCCCTGGTTACGCCCTGTATTCCACGCTGCGAGCCAGTCATTTGCGATAGCGAGGATGGCGCCAGCGGCGAGCTCAAATCATTGGTCTCCTATGGCCGCAGGAAACGCTCTGTGCTGAATGGCACCGATGGTGGTAAGTGTGGCCAACAGCTGGCCTGACTTTTGGTTTTTAGCTTCTGGCTTCTGGCTTTTTGGCTTTGGGCCGATCGCTCATTAAGTTGCTAACTGCTTGTAAATTCACAGTCGAGTTCATGGTCAGCACACGCCAGCACCGTGAGCGACGAGATGTGAGCCCAGCCCCAGCTCCAGCCGATGATAACATACTGCTCGTGCAGTCCATACAAATCACAGACAAGTTTGGCTTCCAGGCGGAGGATGGCAGCGACGCCAGCTTGAACGATGCCGAGCCCCATGAGAAGGCCTACGCGGGCGTTGCTCAGGACAAGCTCACTTGTCTTAATGGCTATGGTAAGTCTGATCCCTCTCTGTGAAAATGCCCAATCAAGAGCGAATCAAAAGCAAGAAATGCTGCTGTTTCTTTTGCTGCTCCTGCTCCCTACTGTTTCCTGATGTTTTCCCCCCTCCGGTTCGCTGATTTGCATAGACAAGGCGTAGAGCTTTGTTGACGTCGTGCTGCTGCAGCCAGCGGGTGGCGGATGAATCCAACTGAGGATGTGGATGTGAATGTGGATGCGTTTTGAAACTGCAGCCAGCTGTTCATGGTCTATTGCCTGCTGCGTCGTGAGCCAGCGGCTTGTTCTAGCCATTGTTGGCTGCTCGCTAATTTTGATAATGAATCAATTTTTCATCATTGCCACTGACGATTGCATGAGAAATAAATTGGATTCTCTGGTACTGGCACTGGCATCATGTCCAGAACGTGTTCCGCACTGACTGCCCAACAAGTTATGATGGCAACGCGCAGCGTCGCGCCATAAAGTCGCCGCCGGCTCACGACCAGGTCACTGGTTCAATGTGATGTGCCTTGCCACTCAGCGAGGCAGTCAGCCAGCCAGTCAGCCAGCCAGCTGTGCAACAGGATGAAATGTTGCCGCTGCTGCATTTCCGCACGCCACAGTTTCGTGCGGCGCGAAATGTTTGCACAGCCAAGTAGCTAACCCGACAGCTTATACCCCTCGCACCAAATCCCCCCCCTCAAGCTCTACATGCACATGTGTCAATGTTTTTGTAGAGCAATTGCCAAGGCGCGTTGGCCATGGCGCATTAAAAACAAATGCAGCGTTGAAGCGTTAAATTTACAGCTTGTTAGACGGCAGCAGGTCCAGCAGCAGCTGCTCCAGCTTCAGCTACAGCTCCAGCTCCATTTTCAGTAGGTCCATTTGGTCCCAGTTGGAACATAATACTCGCATACCAGCAGCCACATCAATTTCTGTTGCAATTACGCGCTGCAGACCAAAGCGAAACGCGTCGATCTCATTGTCCGCAATTAGATCAACGGTTTTCTCCTCGGTTTAAGCTCATTTGCCACACACATTGAAGATCGAGAGCGAGAGCACATAGATCCAGACCCAGACCCAGACCCAGTGCCATAGCTAAGAGATATAAGCTAATATTAATGAGCGTGGCATGTGGCAATCAATCTAGCGGCCAGCTGTTCTTATACTACATAATTTATCCAAATATAAGTATTTGAATTATACATACATATTCATCATAACTCCATTTAAACGATTTTGGCGGTAGTCTTTCTATAAGACGATCGTTTTAATTAAGCCCATCAGCTTAAACGGTTCTATTTTGAAGACTGTAATTTGAGTTTATAGAACAGATCAATTTGCATCATTCTTGAGTTTTGTTTTGGTTTGTGATGAACGAGGAAATTTAAGAACATTTATTTTAAGCTGCTTTTAAAACGGTTTTCTTTCAGCGATCATACTTTGTGAAACTTCAATGCAAAGAATGTACAAATTATTATTAATCTTTCTATTAAAGCTAATTTTTAGTTTCTTTTAATTAAACTTATCAAAAGTTGTAATTATTTTGTCGCATAAATTAAATGTGTTTACATATTTATTTACTAATTGCAAGCAAATTATAATATAATATTATAATATTATTTGTTGAAACCTTTCAAATCCCAGCACTATTAAAAGCTTTCGATTAAATATTTTTAAAGCATTATTAATTATTTTAAATATTAAAATAAAGCCTATAATTTGGAGATTAATGAAAAGCTTTTTTTAAGTACATCAAATCAATGTCACGATTTTTTTGGGACATCATAAAATTTGTCACTTCTCTTTAAAAAACAAAAAATTTAATTCATTTAAATATCTTTAGTATTCTTCAAATTCCAACAAGATCTAAAGACACTTCTCATTTAAAATTGTTAGAATGTACTCGTCAAAGTTTTTGATTTAAAAATAGCCGATATTTTAAGAGCTTCAGCTTTTTTTAGAGTTGTTGATCAAATTTCGATAATAAGAACAGCTAAACATTTGCATTTCACATAATTAGAACTTAAATGCAAATGGTACTCCCAAAAACCCGTTCATTCTATTCTGTATAAATATAGATAAACAAAAACAAAAAAAAAATTCTTTTCACTTTCGCTTAATGCTCCTTTTTTTTATTATAGTTATCTTCACTTTCTAAACAATTTAGTTTTTTTATAAAGTCACATTTTCAATATGCCCAAAATCAGTTTTCTTCGCTTTCATCTCAGTGCATCATGCACATCCGATATATTGGTGCACTGGTTCCCATAATGTTATAGCTATATCCCATAAAATATATATCGTGCAACAAACAACAATACAAAACAACAATATGTTGTTCATTGTTCTTAGATGTAGGATTATGTGTTGTTTTTGTTGTTGTTGTTTTTTTTTGGTTATACTATTTTCAAATTGTTTACAATTTGATTGCTTTTGTGGCTGCCCCAAAGCGCATTGGCTTACCGTTTATTGTAATTGTAATAATTTCATGTATATTTTGTTGTTTTTATTGCTGTTTGTTGTTGTTGTTTGTTGTTGTTGTTGTTGTCTATGCGTAGTCAGACAAAACAGATAAAAGGTAAAGCAAGCACATAAATAAAAAGCTCAAGTGCGTGCGCTTTGTTATTGAAACTCGTTAAAGTCATTGCCAACGGACCACGACAACGATGACGACCACGACAACGACAACGACAACAAAGTTGTTTTGATCTTGTTGTTGTTGTTGTTGTTGGCTTAGTTTTCGGTTATTTTGTTGTTGTCGGCGCTTACTTTTTATGGGCATTTGATGTACAACAGCAACAACAACTTGCATATGTACGTCGTAATCTGTGATAGTCATCAGCAACAGCAACAGCAACAACAACGTTGTCGTTGCTCTTAAATTCTGATTTCGTGAACTGGACGACAACGCATGCGAGTGGAAGTTAAAGCTCTCTGTGCACTTTGGCGGCACTTTCACCCGATTTCTACTATAGCATTGGCATTGGCATTTCGAATTTCCTCAAACCATTGGGTCCGATCTGGCCGTCTACGATCTCTGGTTTCTGGTAGTAGTATCTATCTGGTCTCTGTGGCCTCAGCTTGCAACTTATTTATGTGGCATGTTGCATTTTTGAGAGAACCAGCAGCAGCAGCATGAAAAGTGAAGATCTTGGCCTCGGTCTCGGCCAAAAAATATGCAACTCATGCACTAAATTGTCGCTGTTTTATTTCTCATTGTTTTTTTGTTTATCTTCAACTTGTTACTGTCAAACTTGGTCACTTGGTCGGTCGTTGGATTCATTTGCCTCTGGTAGCATGCCCCCAGGCCATTTTTGTATATCTGTTGGCCAGCTGAGACCAATGAACTGGGTCAAGTGCCGTCCACTTTTGTTTTCTTTGATAACTAAGTAAGTCGATTAGTTGCTTCCTCGTTGCTCTGGTTCCTCATTATATATATATATAATTTTTTGTTCGCCCATGTTCTCTTTTAAACATTTTCCTGTTTTGATAAGCATGTTGTTAATCCACTTTTTAACACCCTGTAGCCATTAAAAATTGCTTAAAGGGAGTTATCGAATGGCGCAGTTGTATGTAATAGACGAATGTGTGCAGCTTTGAGTCTATAAAATATATACTCTAGTTTTGCTTACTTAATTTAAATTTAATGTAAAAATTATAAGCTTGAAACATCACTTTTTTGAATACAGTCAAGATTTTTAAAAAATTACCTTGATTGATTCTCTCAACGAGCAGCGACAAATAATATGAATACAAAAATATATTTGTGATCTTCAGAACTATTAAAAGGGTATTTGTTAGTCAGGCACACAACCGCTTAAAACACTCTTACTTGGTTTTTCTTTATCTTATATATTTTTTTAAATTTTTTTCTTTATTTTTCTAGGTCTAATTTTTGCCGGTTCGCTATTTCTGCTCGCCCAGCTGAGCATCTTTGGCATTTGGAAGACCGTACAGCGACGCACACACAAGGAGCGCTATTTGTATCAACAGGAGCCCACGCCCACTATAACATACGGTGCGCCCACCATACTTTATGGTCCACCACCATCGTCGACAGGATCCGCTGGGGCGTCGCATGTGGGCAGCGGCAAGGATACGCTGAGCAAACTGTATGATAGCGGCATCAATGGACGCTATGGACAACAGTACTAGAGAGGGTATCGGATAGCTCTCACAATTAGCTGGGAACAAACGCAATATGCCTCGAAAGCTTCAAAAGATTCGATGAGACTTGAATAGCACATATTCGCCAAGCAGCGCGATTACATGAAAAAAATCATTTGAAAATTGTAGTTTAATTTACTTAATATTATGTCTAAGCTTAATTTAATATTTAATTTTAAAACGTATACGCAACACTTTTTTTAAATGAATTTAATTTCAAATGCGCGCTTTTAAATGCACTGGATGCAATTTTCCAGCATTTTAAAACTGCGCATTGCATAGACACATCAGCAATCACAATATTTAAAAGAAAGAAAAAAAAACTTAGTAAATTAATATTTTAGCATCAGTTTTCTCTCTAGCAAAAAAATTAGATTAATTTTGTGTGTAGTGAAAAATAAAAACTCTTGCATATGAGTATCTTAAATCTAAGTCTAAAACTGAGGCAAATGAAGTGCATTTATAACTTTTATCT
>JAWNNH010000190.1:0-163339 GCA_035043045.1 Hirtodrosophila alboralis | reverse complement strand
AGAGCAAAAGCAAAATGCAAGCGTACAGCCAACGGCTGCGTCAAAAAGCGACGACGCCGTCGCCGCTGCAACTGTCCTTGAACTTGGCAAACGTTTCTTTCTCTTTCTCATTTTTTTCTTATTTATTTTTTTTTTTAATTTGTATTTTTTTATTGTTGTTTTTCCAAACGAAGGACAGCAACACACACACACACACACACACATGCGACTGCAAAAGTTGCGTCCACCATTTGCTTTATTAATGTGCAGCAGGCAGCTGCGTCGACGTCAGCAGCGACCCCAAGCGGCAGGCATATTTCATACAAAAGTCCATATACTCACAGTATATGTAAATGTTTGGCCTATGGGCTTTTTGGCTTCAGTGTCATATCGAATATGTATATCGATTAATTCAACAAAAAAAAATGGAACTTTTGCATTATTCTAAAATACAGCCATACAACATTTTTTCATTGAATTATTTGGAAAGACTTTCTAATTATCGTACCGAAAAGTAGGTGGACAATTTAAATAAAATAAATATTATATTATCAAATATCCAAAATAAAAATTGTTAAGTTTGCTTGAGATATTTGAATAACAGAAAAAAAGATAATATAAAAATCATTTATAAAATAATAATTTTTTTATTATAACTTGGAATACAAAAAAGCTATCCACATAAAAAAATATTGTTTGAGCCAGTTAATATAATATAATCCTTCAGTTTCCGACTGCAAAAAAACAAAATCAATCGCATATAGGCATAAGATATATCTTGAAAACTGAGATTTAGAGAGATCAGATCGTCAAGTAATTTATAAGTATTTACTTTATAATATGGAAAAAAACTTCCTCTATGCACTATATATTTCCTATATATAGTTGAGATTTAGCACTAAGTTAAAAAACAACTTCCATGAATTTGGTAGGCGAATTTAGGAACATTTAAATATAATTTTTGACAATCTTAAAAAAAAAACATTGAAAGATAAAGTCGCAAATGTGTAAATCATACTTAATAGAAAATACACCGTAAATGTTTACCAAAACAATTTAAAAATATTGCCTTTAGTCAAGTAAATTCAGAAATCTTAAAGTATTTAAGTGAAAACAAAGTTTATATTTAAACTAAGTATAATACATTTTATACAACAATTTTCGAATTTATTTTATTTACATTTAAGTTGGTATTTTATCTATAATATACTACATACCGCAATTTGCTAATTTATTTTTCTATATTTAATCAAAAATTTATTTGATACTAGAATATTTTTTGATCTACAAAATTTTGATTAAAAACTTTTTATATTAATTTTTTGCTTTAGTCTTAAAAAAAATTCAAAGATTGCTTTTACTATTACGTTCTTAATATTATTTATTTATTTATTAATTTTTTTTTTTTGTTGACATCTAAATGGTCAAACGGGGAACTTTAAGGTTTCTGAGAAAAACAAAAAACTACAGAATTGGTTTATGCGCCGTTACCAAGCGACACAAACAATCAACAATTTCACAATTCTAGTAAAAAAATATAAAATCAAATAAAAAACCAAAATAAAAACCTGACCACAGAACACAAACAACGAAACAACGAAATGAATCAAACTGAAAACCAATAGAATGACGGAACAGCTCACTTGATTTAGTCAGAATTGGCAATTAGAACAAAGAAATATATATACAATTTATACAAACATATATTTATTTATATATATATATTTGTACTATATTAAACAGATATGAGTATATACGAAATTGTATATAAAGCAATACAATCACAAATTGTTAACCAAGGTCAACAATTTATATACTTTGTATAAGTATAAAAAATTATATCACATAAATAAATAAACGATAGCAGGCCGAAGCGTTTGCTAAATGTATATATATATTATATACATACATATATATATATATACATAACGATAAATTCAAATTCAAAGCAAAGAAATTTTTTTAAGGAATGCCAAGTTAGGCTAAACAACAACAACAAAATATGGCGGATCGAGCTGTGTTCAAATAATGTGCGGTGGGGGGGAGGTTGAGCAGGGTAAATCAACATATATATTTATATACACACAGAGACACATAGATACACACACAAACATTGAAAACGAAGCTTTACGCATGTCTGCGAACCGGCTTTTTACGTTAGAATAATCTTTTAGCTGTGTGTGTGTGTGTGTGTGTGTGTATCCGTCAGATACTCAATTGATTTTGCTTCATGTTTTCTGTGCGTTGCAATATAAAATTCAATGGGGTAGGCAAAGGGTCGTTGGCGAGACATAACTACAACAAACGAATTGTTAAAATATTTTTCTATTTTTTTGATTTTAGAAATTATTAAAATATTTTTGTGATTAAAAGCGTTTTCAAATAAAAACATAAAATAAAATTTGCAGCTTTGCTGATAAGCAACAATTGGCATTTTTTTTTATTTATTTTATTGTGTTAATTATTTTTTGGTTCTTGCCAGACATTTGGCTTTCGTATTTATTGGCAGCTCTAATGCTATAAATAGTTAAAGTAAATATATAGTTTACAATAGTACAAAAAGTGTATTTATCTAAGAATAGAAAATATTTGTACCACTTAATAGTGTATTATAGCAATAAAGCAAGAATGCAGAGATTTTTATTCAATTCAATATCAAAAAGGGAAATGAGTTTGCTAAATTATATCAAATTGATAACAATCAATATACTTTATACTTTGTAGTTATCGTTGTAAGAAATATAATCGCATATACTTATTACAATCTCAATTGAGTTTAAATATAAACTTTAAAGCACGACTTCATTCATAAAAAAAATCGTATATAGTTGACAGACAACAAAATAGATACATTCAAATGCCGCATCGATAAGATACTTTAGCGGTCAGTTCAATTTTAAGCACTGATAACAACAGGTGGAACGTGAATGAACGCAGCTACTATATAAAACAATAAAAACCCGAACCTTAACCAGCACTCAAACCGTGCCCCAGACCCCAGAGACCATATCACACAAAAAAAAAAAAAAAAAAAACAACACCTACGTAAATCAATTGGCGATAACAATAAATAGCAATTTTTTGCCTTTTTGTTTTATAACTATATATATTTTTTTTTCGCATCAATACAATTTCCTGTGTATACTCGTATTGGTGGTATAAAAATATCGCAATATCAATTTCCAAGATTAACCAAACAGAACAGAACGTTGCGATATTTGGCAGTTAATGTTGACGCTGGTACTGACCTTCAGACGCAAAAATTAGCAAATAGATAAAATACAAAAATACTTTACAAAATCAAAAAAACAACGTATACCCGACTATCGTGCACCCTGTAACGCAAACACACATGTATGCGCATGTAAACTAAATCTTAAATAACTTTCAGATTTATTATCCGATCATGATGAAATTTAAACAGCATATTAAAATTCACATTATGTTTATGTGTGCCAATAATTTAATTCGTATCTGAATAATTGTGCCTTTAAATCGTTTTTATTGATTAAGTGGGCAACATTGGAAATTGTAAATAAACTTGTTTTGCAGGAACTTAAGTACCAAATTTGGTGTTTTTATCTTTAATAGTCTCCGAGATAGATTGATTCGTGTATTTTCCACGAAAACTAATTCTTCAATATCTTCCAGGCTCATTATCCGATCGTGATAAAATTTACACAACTAATTAAAATCCACATTATAATTACGTGTGCCAAAAATGCAAATCATAGCTTAAAAATTGTGTCCATTTTTATTGTTTTGATGTGTTTTGAGCGTTTTATATAGACGAACCGGACTAGTTCGACTTATCTATTGATACGGATCAGGATATATAGAATTTATATGGTTGAAGACGCCACCTAATGTCTCTCACATACATTTAAACCTCCATTTATGATCCCCCCTTTACCCATTTTATATGGCTACAGGGTGCAGAAAGAAAGACTATAAATATAAATAGAAAGAAATTTATAGAAATTGCGCAAGTTCAAGTAAATAACAATAAATATCTATATAAACATAAAAATTGTCTAGATATTGAATGGCTTAAGTCAGAAATCAATACGTTTTGGTTTTAACACTGACCACACACATTCTAATCAATTTCTTTTTGGACTATATCTATTATCAGCAAAGAAATCAAGCACGCGCCTATTTTATTATGACAAAACGTAAGAATCGTGTGATCCTTTATGATACTGGGAAATCAGGTGCAGCTGATGATTCATACAAATACCAATAGTGAATCATAGAAACCTAGGAAACCCCTAGTTCATTATCATATAAGTATACTATTGAACAGTTAGACCCAAAATAAAATATAAATAACAATTTGTAAGTCCATTGATGAGTCAAGAAGTGCGTTCTATATACATATTATAGTTTAAGGGTTGACTCATCAGGAGATAAATTGAGTTAGGCTTTTCGGTGGGGGTGTTCTGTGCATATGATGATTAGGCGATAATTAAAAGAGTGACAAGTTCATTAGAAAATATAGAAAATCATCATAACAAAACAGATTTCGAAATTGTTTGCTTTGTCATGGCAAGTATGTGTAATTAATGATGAAAAAACTTTGTTGTCTACTAATTTGGAATTATTCTAGAAAGGCAAATCTTGCGTCGTATTTTGAAATTCTTATCTATTGCTCGGAGAAATATATTATAATTTTTTATTTACGTATTTTTCAAGTGTCTGGCAATGCTGATAATACTAGACAAAAATTATATCAAATTGCGTATACGCAGTGTGTACAGCAAATTTGAATTATTTTCATAAATAAATATATGTGAGTAATATGGTATTTTTAATCAAATTAAATAATTGTTTTGCAAAATAAACTGCATATATTTTTCAATAAAAATAATATTAAAATTATAAATAGTAAGATTTCAGCAAATTTGTTTAATGTAAATAAAAAAACATATTTTTTTTATAAAAATATATTTTATATATTTATATCAAATTAAAGTACTTTTAATATAAAAATAAAAACAGTTTTAAAATGATTAAAAATTCTAAATTTTAGTGAAAAATTCAAAATCATTTTTTTTTTAAATAAAATTTATGCTTTTTAATTAAATTAAACTATTTATTTAAATATGTAAAATATGATTTTTTTTTAAATAAATTAATACCAAAATATGTATACAAAAATATAATATGCAAATTTTTTAAAATTCAACAAATTTGTATAGCTTACCATAAAATTAAGACAAAATCCACAAAATAAATTGTTGTTGAAATAATATTCCTTTTTTTGTAATTCCAAATGACGAGTCCAAGTTAATATTTTGTGATTGTTTTTTCTTTCTGTTGTAGTTTTTATAGATTGTACTGTTATTATGTTAAAAACACTTGTTGTCACGCGAATCGACGAGTGGCAAGTGTTTTTTATAGAGAACTTTTTCACTGTTGCGCACTCGAAGCGAATGAAAATACGAAGAAAAAAAGAATCTAAAGTCGCCGCAAAAATCGCTAATCGGTAAAATGTCGCGACGACGCTTCTGTGTTCTCTTTCTCTCTTTGTGAGCAGCGTCGTATTCTGCACTTGTCGTATTGTTCAATTAGAAATATATTATATATATTTAATGAGAGTCCGTTTAGAAGCGTAGAACCGAATGACGGGACGCGGCAGCGTTGACTGAGCCGAGCGCTGTGATCGTGGCAGGGTTTTTGATATTGAAAAAATTATTTGTTGAGCAGTTGACGCAGCACAAAGTGTTGACTTAACCGAGCGAGCAAGGGAGCGCGAGAGAGAGAGAGAGCGAACGTACGTACGTTTTGCGTTTTATAATTGCGGCCTGTGTATGTGTGTGGGTGTGACGCGCTGCTGCTTTAAGCTTTGACGCTCGCGTTCGTCTAATGCCAGGCGCTTTCAAGTTCTGGTGCTGTCGCTGTCGCTGCGAATTTCCGTATTATGCGTGTATATACACACATACATGCATGTGTATATTATCTTTTGCTGCTTTTGATTTGTATTTTCGTATGAGCGAGCGTAAGCTGCGCAGCTTTATGATTGCTTTTGCTTTTGTAGTTGTTGTTGTTGTTGTTTTTGTTGCTGCTATTAGCGTTTTGTTGTTGCGCACATTCACACGCCACTATAAACAATATTGACCTAGGTTATATACTATATATATATACCCATAATATGTATGTATGTACATTAGTATTACTGATTTTCAGATTTTATTATAAATGTTTACTTATCGCATATTTTATATGCAATTTTTTTCTAGGTTATAATTTTATTTATTTTGCTTTATTTGTATTAATGTTGTTCTTTAGTCACTTTTTTATTTAAATTTAACCTGAACATATGTATGTATATATTTTTGTTATCAGTCTTTAGTTAAAACAAACAAAAACACAATATTTATTTAAGAATTGCACTTTTTTTTAAGCTGTTGGTGTTGCACAAATTAAAACTTTTATTTTGTCGTTTTTTTTTTTTTTTGTATTGATTATTTAACACTAAACAATAAGGCAAAGGAGATCAGATAACGTTCATAATTCTCTATGTAGCTTATTTTATATTTTTGCAATTGTTGGCTATAAATTTGCAGCGTTAAAAGCTTTTTTTTGCTAATACTATTGAAAGTTCTATGTTCCAAGAAGAAGAACAGTAAAAACGATGCCGTGTTCAGTGTGGACGCGTCGCCAGCTCGCTGAGAAATACGAAATGGCGGCCAGCGTTCAAAATTTTGCCGAGAACAACAAGCAGGCAGCGCAGCGAGCAGCGACGGCAAGCAGCGCAGCAACTGTGACTGCGCAGCTGGCATTGGTATTGAATAGCGGCAGCGACAGCGGCTGCGGCTGTGACAGCAGCAGCGACTGCGACAGCGACACAGGCAGCAACAACTAAAGAATGAAAGCGCTACGTGTGCAAGTATGAGTACGTATGTATGTGCGTAAAATTGTGTGTACATATGTGAGCCGGCATTTGAGACAGCTGCCCCTCGCACAAACGCACACACACACACAGCAAAAACGTAAAGGCTGCTTTCGTAGTGTTTTTTTTTGTGTTTGCGGCCGCATTGAATTTGCCTGCGTTGTTGTTGCTTTGTTATTTTCGGCAATTGCCTTTTGTGTTGCGTTGGCGTCGACAGCAGCCGCGACAGAATGCGCTCAACTTACTCAATAAAAATTTTATTATGATATCTACGCACACGAATATAAAATACGTTGTTTCGGCAAACGGACGTTAATTTTGCATTGTTGTTGTTGCTGCTGCTGCTTTGTGTTTGGTTCTTATCACAGTTGTTGTCTTCTTGTTGTATTTGGTCAGTTGTTTTTTTTTGCCTTTGTTGTTTTTATTTTATTTGCAGCATTTTTGGTGACGTTTGTGTGCACATACATATGTAAATACATACATGCATACATTTCATAGTACAATTTATGATTTGTTAGCATGATTTGAAATATTTTTAGCTGCCAACAATCCCAAATCGAGTAAAATTTTTGGTTAATCAAAGATTAAAGATCACATGATACATACAAAAGTGCCAGACGAAATAATATTAAATAGAAATGAAATAGAAATTGATAAGGAATTAAAGAATACTTAACATGCCATTCCACCCAGGGCCGGCTTAAGCTACCCGCGAGGCCCATGGCTAATTTAAACAGCGGGGCCACACTAAGACTTTTTAAGACGCGGGCCATACCACTCGAGGCCTAGATGGCCCTTGATCCCTCGGGGGTTTTCAATTTCATTTAAAATTCCCTGGTCTCATCCCTAATCGATATAACCTATTTTTGATCCGATTTTTTCGTATTCTTTACAACTTTTGGGACAAAATGTAACTCATCCCAGGTAGTAAAAATCGTGTTGGGCGCGTTTAGTTCGATATTGATTCGATTTATCTTGGCTAAAATGCTTTGAATGATTTAGTGGAACTTTTTTGTCATTTTTTTACTTTCACGTCAGGTGAAAAAAAATTTTTGGGAAGAGGAAGAATTTTCCACATAATAAATTAGAATTAGAATTAGAATTCGCATTAAAATTATTTCAATACCTGTGATGGCTTAAAAGATATAGCCTCTTAAAGTTGAAAATTTTTTCTGCATGGAATAAGTTGAGAGCCACTGTAGCTCCCATAGGAAGAATCGGAAACACATAATTTTCATGAAAAGCGTTTGTATGAAAAACTTTATTTATAAACTATAACTATACTTTATTTATAAATATAACTATTATAATATGCACAATCTGACCAAGAGTCTAATATATTTTATAGTTACCATAGGAACGATCGGTGGAATATTTATATTTTTTAAAAATGCCATTGCAAGAATTTCAAATTTTTAACAATTAATAAAATATTTATTTAAATTTTTGACAGATGCATGCAATTTGTTTACGCTCGGATTGCATTGACTAATGAGAGAATTAAATTGTCATGTTTCATATTGTACAAAAGTTGTTTGATAAGCGAATAATCGGATTAAATTAATTATAGTAATTACATATTTATTATTAGAAAATATATACACATATGTATGTGTATGAACACCTGGCAATAAGTTTATGCAGGTATATTATAATATTTGAATTACCTGCCCTGTTTTCATATATAGGTAGCAACCCTTTAAAGCAACTCTGGACTGATTTATTTTATTGATTATTTGACTTTAATCCTTTTATTACACTAAAAATATGTTTTTGAAATTTACTTGACACAATATCTATAAGAAGTCAATGCCCCAACTTAATTAATATGTATACGTTGTATCTTTTGCTGTTGCAGACGTCTCTGGCCCCTGTAAAGTGCAGTTATTATTATTGGCATTTTATTATATGGGGTGTATTGACCTGAGATTTCTTTTGTCGGGTCGCAACATTTATAGTCGCTTAAAAGAATTAAAAATTATTGTGCATAAATAAACAAAAGAAGTTCTTCCAAAAAAAAAAAAAAAAAAAAAATTCAAAGAAATTTTGCATAAAATGCAGCCGAAGAAAACAGCGGCAGCAGCAGCAATAGCGGCAGCGACGTTAACCATTTCCGCTGCCTGCGTTGCAGTCGACGCAGTTGTTGTGGCAGTGGCGGGGGACGCACGTTTGTGAACGGTGCAATAAATTGAAGCTTCATCCCTTTTTTTTTGGCAACGACCAACACCAACACAGATGAACTCAAACCCAAAAAGTCTGCAACGTTGTCAGGCAGCGCGGCAAGCAGCGCAGCTGGCAGCTGGTAGAGCAGTGAGCGTCAGCGCAGCAGGCAAGCAAAAATTAATTCGCGTGGCGGACGTGCAACGGTTTTCAACAGCTGCCAGCTGAGGACGTGCAACAGTTTTCAACATGTGCTGCACATGCAGAGGGAGCAGGCAACAACTGTTAAGAGTTTGTTGCATGTCGCCCGCTCTCTCACTCTCTCTGTATCTCTCTCTCTCTCTCTTTTTCTCTTGCTACTTGTGTGCTTGGCTTTTGTATCCGACAAATACAAAATGTGCATGTAAATGTATCTGTATCTGTATCTGTGTTGTTGCATGTGGCAATTTTGTACTACGTCTGCGTCTGGACGCTTGCCATCAGGTTGAATCATTAGACAGTGTCGTGTGTATATATGTGTGTGTGTGTGTGTGTGTGTGTGGCACCACTCAAATGTTAAATCAAATTGTTGCTGTGTGAAAAATGTGAAATTAAGCAAAATCTATAAAAAAAAATTTGTGACTTAAATTTATGTTCTTGTAAAATTCTAAAACGGAAAAGGCCAGTTTTTTATAACTATAGATAGAGGGCTAATAAAAATAAACAATTCAAGAATTTAATATTTTTTTTTTTTTTTCAATTTTTCAATTTTATTTAATATAATACAGTTGACGCTTACAAGTTAGAATTCGAGTTTCCACAAATCTGTATTAGGGTTTGTAATACATTACATAGAACATTATCGTAATTATCTTTAGTTTTTTACTGAATACATATCGATTTTTTATTTTTATATTTAATATACTTTTAAAAAAAAATTTATATAATAAAATGCACTGGATTGTAACCTTTTCTTTTCTTGGTTTTATTAATAGAATTAAATAAAAAATAATTTTATTGTAGCTTTTTGGTGAAAATTTACTCCATTTTTTTTTTATTTAAATAGGAAAAATACCAGAAATTAGAATATTTAATAAAAATATAATTAAACTAAAAACAGAGTAGCTAAAATTTGTTCTGTAATAAATGTTTTTATCCCAAAAAAAATATACATTTAGGCAATTCCCAAAAATGGTTTAACAAGCAAACAATTTTAAAATTCTTACAATATAAATTATTTTATATTGAAACATTGGGGTATATATGTTATATTAACAATATAAATAGAAAATTTGAGTTCAATTATAACTTATACTTACAACAAACTGGATTAAGGCCTACTCTACCTCAAAGATTCTCCGTGTTACACCAAAATGCATAAAAATATAATTAAAATTAAATAAAATAAACGAAATGAATTTAAAGAAATTTACGTAACATATCCTAAAGTAACTTATATAACTAAATAAATTTTAATTAATTTAAAATTGTATATTACAGTCAATATCTAATATCATCCATCTAGCTGTTAAATTAAATCATTTATTTAATCCAAAATATTCATATTTATGTTAAAGATATTAATTTTTAATTACAAATTTTAAAAGCGGAATAGGTTTTAAAAATCATGTACATATATTATAAATATAATGTTAATAAGTATATCATTGAGCTATTTGAAAAAAAAACAAATTTTCTCGTCATGTATGAAATTAAAGTGTATTTTTGTATACATTTGTAAAAATAATATCATAAGCTTATCAGAAAATTTCTAATGCATTAAAGAAAACATCTCCGAATCCATAAGAATTATTGCATGATTTAAGTCTGCCGAATCGGATCACTATATCATATAGCTGCACAACATTAATTTTGTGGCAAGAAAATAACCTCAAATAATCGAAAATAGTTTTCTTGCTTATAATAATATCTAACAATATATTACATTGTCGATATTTATCAAAATAAATCAACATATGAATTTTAAAATTTTCATCCCGGATTAGCAGGCCGTTTAAGCTTGAATTGTCTGGCTCAAATTAATTATAATTTTGATTTATAATTATTAAAAAAAAATGTATATTATATTTTTGTATACAATGCATTGATTGATTTGATATTATTGAAAGCATTTTAATGATTTCTACATAGATTTTTCGCTGGGTAGAATTGCAAGTTATAAATAAATACACAAATAAAATTTAAATAATACTCGTTTAATTATGTAGTCTTTGCTTATATTTTCTATATTTAAAAATAAGACTTTAAAGTATTACATTTTAAATCTGTTCAATCCGTTTGATTTATGTGAACTAATTTCCCCCAATAAAAACCTATATCTAGTTATACTTATATATTTTTAATCTAAATTGCAACAATACAATTGATTGGCGCCCACATCTCATTGTTGTTGAGAATCTTTCTAAATTTTCGTGAAATATTTCTATTATCAACTTTAAATTAGTACTCTTATTAAATTGAGCAGCTTACTATCAAATAATCTTTATTTTGCTTACAATTTCACAATCAGATAATATACGTAAATTGTAAAAAAAAGAAGCTAAAAAGCTAAAACAAAAGCTTTTTTCTTGGCTTTGACTTTGGTAAAACAAAAGCTAACCCAATTTAATTTCATCACAATTGGCGCATTTCCGGGCGGGCATACCAAGACCTTGACACCACGGGACATTACCTTAATGTTGGTTCATATTCAAGTACGTATTTCGTGGAACTGGAAAGCAAAATAACAGTTGTTAATAGAGCCTACCTCCAGAGTATTGCAGTTCTATGAATCAGTATTGCATTGGCGTCACAATGCCCCATACTGGGGTATCTATCTGTTCTATTATTATTCCAGATAATGGAGTCCAAGAGCGGCATGTGTGTTGACCGATTTGATAACAATAACATTGTATAAACTAAACGATAAATATCATAAAGTTATTTCATTTGTTTTATAGAAACGCAGATGAATGCCACACTTTGCTAATTGTTATTGTGAATTTAACAAATTAACAGTCTTTATAATTTACCTAAGGCCCGGCTTATCTTATCTAGCTGCTGTCCTATTATGTCATGTCAGAGAATGTGCCTTTAACCACGTGTCCGATTCCGACAACCTTAGAAAACAACAACAAATCAAAAAACAAACCCATCAGAACCCAATTGCACAACATTTATTGCGTTCTCTGTGAACTGTATAATACTCGAGCAGGGTATTATATATTCGCCACGCTAAACTCTGAGCTCAGGGTCTAGTGTCTGGTTTATATAAAACAAATTAAAAAGAAACGCATTTAACAGTTGTAAATGCACATATAATATAAATATATTGATTTTTTTTTTTTATAATATACTAGCGTACCTATTTTCTGTCTTAAATAATATATTTGATTCAATTTAAATTAAATCAAATGCACTTTCCTCTTTTTTTCCAGTCTATCAAATATATCAATTTACCCTTTATATTATAAGTTCCGAATATCATCATTAGGCTATAAATACTTTTAAAAATATTATCATCTTTCGATTTTTCCTCTAATTCTTAAAGGGCGAACCGTGTTTACTTACTTTTTTCGATACTTCTCATTTCTTTCGGAAACCCTTACATTTATATTTTAATATATATTTTCTAAGATATCTCAATTTTTCGTTTTTTTAAATACTGCTACAAATATTTTCTAAAATATCTCAATTTTCCGTTTTTTTAAATACTGCTACAAATATTTTCTAAGATATCTCAATTTTCCGTTTATCATGCGTCCAGGAAATGATGAACTGATCGGTACTAAAATGCAATATAGTTTTAATAAAGATCGGTCTAGAAGTTTCCCTCTCGAATAGATAGATAAATATATAGATAGATAGATATATAGAAAGATACACATATAGACAGATATATAGATAGAGAGATTAGTGCAGCAACACAATTATTGTCGTAGGTTTTTTTATAAGAGACTGCAATTATAATTGGTTTTATTTTTGATATTAAAAAATAATGTTTATTTTATATTTTTGTTGTTTCTTTCACAAAGTAATTAAATCTTTATCATTATTTATTGTACCTGATTTTTTTATTTTTATTTTTTATTTTATTTTTAATTTTACTTTTTACTGCAAGAAATGTATGAAAATTTTAAATACAATCTTCATGTAAAATTCAAGATAAATGTTTCAATCTGAACTCTTTTATTGGTTTTTACATATTGTGAAATTTTGTAATACATTTTTCTATATATACATTAGGCAAAAATATTTAAATTACCCAGTGAGAGCACTATTATATAGTATATATAGTATAAATAAATAAATATATAAATAAGTAAATAAATAAAAAAAACATAATATTTAGGAAAATCATTTAGCTGTATTTAAAAAATTGGTTATGGAACTAGTTAGTTATTCTGAGAGCTTGGATAAATACTGAAAACTTTGTCTTTTAATCAGTGAAATTAATTAATTTACAAGAGATTCCTCGTTACTGAATCAAAAAGTAATTGAAAATAAGAAACGTTTGAATATAAACATAAGTATATTCCATAAATGTATTATTATTTACAAGTCTCTAGATGCTTTAGTCAAAGCAACTAACTTCCGACAACTTTATTTAAATTAGATAACAACTTATAATAAATTTCCATAATATATTCGAGTAGCAACAGGTAAGCCAAAGTTTTTGTTAACTAAACGAACGTATTACGTATACGCACCGTAATGTAACTTGATATTTAAATAAAAAGAGCCTTCAAGACTCGAATTATTATTTTTTATTTAGCACAGTTACGTTGCATAGTTAAATGCATTTTACTTTGTTAAATATAAACATATATTCATACCCATACCTGATCTTTTCAAACTGATGTAATTTCTATTATTGTTACTGTAATTTATGTGTTTGCATGTCAGAAACCAAGGGATATCTACATATTTACAAATATTTAGGTGTTTTGGAACATACTTGAACAAATTATTGATTCAGAGCTGAACGTAAACACAAATAAAAACATTTACTTAACACATTAGTGAGTTTTAGTTCTATTACTATTATATATATTCGTATTATATTTTATATATAGTATACAATGTCATTGTCAGTACTAATTTTATTCCTATTGTTATTGCCGTTACAAGTTTCACTTGCTTGATATATATGTACACATAAAAGTTGTAAACAGATATTTATGTATGTATAAATTGAATAGATCTTAACTGAGTTGTCATTTGTTGTTATTAACACTAGACACAAATCATTTAGCAAAGTTTTCCTAAGAAATAATAATGCTAAATAAAAAATCAAAAATTGATGCATCGTTAATTGTTTTCTGAAAATCTCTAGTTTCCGATTTGAAATGCTTACGAAAACATTAAACAATTGTTTATGTTAAATGCTGTGTACATATAAGGGAACAACAAGTTTTACATTGTGAAATTCTGTTAGGAAATCATCATTTTAATTATAGATCAATCAAAGAGCACAAAATGCAAAATTATTGTGAATTGTTTAAAATATTTGTGAAATGTATATTTATTTAATGTGTGGGCAAAATATTGGGGAAAAAATTTAGAAATATAATGAATATTCGAAAATGTACAGTATCTAATTTAATATATGTATTGCCTAATTTAGGAAAAAAAATATCGAGAAATTGTGTTTTCTTCGATGTATTATATTGATGTTAAGTTTCGAGGTAATATTTAAATTTTATAGAATTAAAAATACTGATTTTTTATGGATTTTTATTTAGTTCCAAATTAAATTTGAAGAAAAAACCTGAACAACTGCTGTATGTATTTAATAGTACATTTAAAAAGTATTTTTTATTATTTCATTGTTGTCAAGATATTTAAATATAAACAAAATATATAAAGATGCTAGTAATTAATTAAATTAAGTTTAGGTCATTTGTATGAAATTAATAAAAAATAGAAATAACTTTTGTAATTGACTCCATATCTGACTACAACTTAAAGTTCCAAAGCAAAGATTATAAAGTTTTCTAATAAATTTTTTTTAAATAATCGATGAAGACGACTTTTAACTATCAATACTACCTATATATTGCTGATTATACAAGTAAGAAATTTAATTAATATGATAATAATAAAAATAGAATCTTAAATAATATTTGATAATTTTTTATTATTATTAATGAAATGTCTTATAAAAATTTTAAAATTGATCAATAATTATGACTATTTACTATCGACACTGTTTCAATCTGACTCGCTTGCCATTTGTCATATGAAATATTGTGGTATACAATATTTAAATACAATATGCAAATGTTTAACAGTTAACGACATTAGGCCGACAAACGTTTTTCCAATTTAAACAGCCTTTGTGCAACAATTTACTTGCTAAATAGAAGAAGAATGGAACAAAAAAAAAAAACATCTGCTTATACTACTTACAAGCGCCATAAAATAAAATGCAAAAGCTGTTTTGTAATCATGCAATATTCGCGTGGCTATTAAATACATATGAATATCCAAATATATATGTATATATATACATATGATTCACACACTTACAAACCTATCGATAGTATCGATATTTTATCATTTATTTTATTGTTTAACTTTAATTATATACACATTTAATTAAGAATTATTTAGGATTCTATTTGTATACATTTCGATTTTATAAAATTTTCTAACTTAAACTAAAAACTGCAATATAACTTTAATACCGACAGTTACTCTAAGAACTACCGATAATATCGATAGTTAACCATTATTAATCGATTTTAAAATTTTCATTCGGTATTTCACTTTATTGTGGAACTTTAATAAATAAAAACAAATAATCAAGTATTATTTCAAATTCTATTTTTATTAATTTCACGTTTATTAAATTTTCTAACTTGAACTATAAATTGAAATATAACAGAAAAGTGTCGATAGTAAATAGTCATAATTATTGATCAATTTTAAAATTTTTATAAGACATTTCATTAATAATAATAAAAAATTATCAAATATTATTTAAGATTCTATTTTTATTATTATCATATTAATTAAATTTCTTACTTGTATAATCAGCAATATAATAGGTAGTATTGATAGTTAAGAGTCGTCTTCATCGATTATTTAAAAAAAATTTATTAGAAAACTTTATAATCTTTGCTTTGGAACTTTAAGTTGTAGTCAGATATGGAGTCAATTACAAAAGTTATTTCTATTTTTTATTAATTTCATACAAATGACCTAAACTTAATTTAATTAATTACTAGCATCTTTATATATTTTGTTTATATTTAAATATCTTGACAACAATGAAATAATAAAAAATACTTTTTAAATGTACTATTAAATAGAAACATGTACATACAGCAGTTGTTCAGGTTTTTTCTTCAAATTTAATTTGGAACTAAATAAAAATCCATAAAAAATCAGTATTTTTAATTCTATAAAATTTAAATATTACCTCGAAACTTAACATCAATATAATACATCGAAGAAAACACAATTTCTCGATATTTTTTTTCCTAAATTAGGCAATACATATATTAAATTAGATACTGTACATTTTCGAATATTCATTATATTTCTAAATTTTTTCCCCAATATTTTGCCCACACATTAAATAAATATACATTTCACAAATATTTTAAACAATTCACAATAATTTTGCATTTTGTGCTCTTTGATTGATCTATAATTAAAATGATGATTTCCTAACAGAATTTCACAATGTAAAACTTGTTGTTCCCTTATATGTACACAGCATTTAACATAAACAATTGTTTAATGTTTTCGTAAGCATTTCAAATCGGAAACTAGAGATTTTCAGAAAACAATTAACGATGCATCAATTTTTGATTTTTTATTTTAGCATTATTATTTCTTAGGAAAACTTTGCTAAATGATTTGTGTCTAGTGTTAATAACAACAAATGACAACTCAGTTAAGATCTATTAAATTTATACATACATAAATATCTGTTTACAACTTTTATATGTGTACATATATATCAAGCAAGTGAAACTTGTAACGGCAATAACAATAGGAATAAAATTAGTACTGACAATGACATTGTATACTATATATAACATATAATACGAATATATATAATAGTAATAGAACTAAAACTCACTAATGTGTTAAGCAAATGTTTTTATTTGTGTTTACGTTCAGCTCTGAATCAATAATTTGTTCAAGTATGTTACAAAACACCTAAATATTTGTAAATATGTAGATATCCCTTGGTTTCTGACATGCAAACACATAAATTACAGTAACAATAATAGAAATTACATCAGGTATGAAAAGATCAGGTATGGGTATGAATATATGTTTATATTTAACAAAGTAAAATGCATTTAACGATGCAACGTAACTGTGCTAAATAAAAAATAATAATAATTCGAGTCTTGAAGGCCCTTTTTATTTAAATATCAAGTTACATTACGGTGCGTATACGTAATAAGTTCGTTTAGTTAACAAAAACTTTGGTTTACCTGTTGCTACTCGAATATATTATGGAAATTTATTACAAGTTTTTATCTAATTTAAACAAAGTTGTCGGAAGTTAGTTGCTTTGACTAAAGCATCTAGAGACTTGTAAATAATAATACATTTATGGAATATACTTATGTTTATATTCAAACGTGTTCTTATTTTCAATTACTTTTTAATTCAGTGACGAGGAATCTCTTGTAAATTAATTAATTTCACTGATTAAAAGACAAAGTTTTCAGTATTTATCCAAGCTCTCAAAATATCTAACTAGTTCCATAACCAATTTTTTAAATACAGCTAAATGATTTTCCTAAATATTATGTTTTTTTTATTTATTTATTTATTTATATATTTATTTATTTATACTATATATACTATTTAATAGTTTTGCCTAATGTATATATAGAAAAATGTATTACAAAATTTCACAATATTTAAAAACCAATAAAAGAGTTCAGATTAAAACATTTATCTTGAATTTTACATGAAGATTGTATTTAAAATTTTAATACATTTCTTGCAGTAAAAAGTAAAATTAAAAATATTATTATAAATTTACCCCGGAAATAAAAATCAGGTACAATAAATAATGATAAAGATTTAATTACTTTGTGAAAAAAAAACAACAAAAATGTAAAATAAGCATTATTTTTTAATATTAAAAATAAAACCAATTATAATTGCAGTCCCTTATAAAAAACCTACGACAATAATTGTGTTGCTGCACTAATCTCTCTATCTATATATCTGTCTATATATGTATCTATCTATATATCTATCTATCTATCTATTTATCTATCTATTTGAGAGGGAAACTTCTAGACCGATCTTTATTGAAACTATGTTGCATTTTAGTACCGATCAGTTGATAAACGGAAAATTGAGATATCTTAGAAAATATTTGTAGCAGTATTTAAAAAAACGGAAAATTGAGATATCTTAGAAAATATATATTAAAATGTAAATGTAAAGGTTTCCGAAAGAAATGAGAAGTATCGAAAAAAGTAAGTTAATACGGGTCGCGCTCTAAGAATTGGAGGAAAAATCGAAAGATGATAATATTTTTAAAAGTATTTATAGCCTAATGATGATATTCGGAACATACATATATATAAAGAGTAAATTGATATATTTGATAGACTGGAAAAAAAGAGGAAAGTGCATTTGATTTAATTTAAATTGAATCAAATATATTATTTAAGACAGAAAATAGGTACGCTAGTATATTATAAAAAATCAATATATTTATATTATATGAGCATTTACAACTGTTAAATGCGTTTCTTTTTAATTTGTTTTATATAAACCAGACACTAGACCCTGAGCTCAGAGTTTAGCGTGGCGAATATATAATACCCTGCTCGAGTATTATACAGTTCACAGAGAACGCAATAAATGTTGTGCAATTGGGTTCTGATGGGTTTGTTTTTCGATTTGTTGTTGTTCTCTAAGGTTGTCGGAATCGGACACGTGGTTAAAGGCACATTCTCTGACATGACATAATAGGACAGCAGCTAGATAAGATAAGCCGGGCCTTAGGTAAATTATAAAGACTGTTAATTTGTTAAATTCACAATAACAATTAGCAAAGTGTGGCATTCATCTGCGTTTTTTATAAAACAAATTAAATAACTTTATGATATTTATCGTTTAGTTTATACAATGTTATTGTTATCAAATCGGTCAACACACATGCCGCTCTTGGACTCCATTATCTGGAATAATAATAGAACAGATAGATACCCCAGTATGGGGCATTGTGACGCCAATGCAATACTGATTCATAGAACTGCAATATTCTGGAGGTAGGCTCTATTAACAACTGTTATTTTGCTTTCCAGTTCCACGAACTGAAACCAACATTAAGGTAATGTCCCGTGGTGTCAAGGTCTTGGTATGCCCGCCCGGAAATGCGCCAATTGTGATGAAATTAAATTAGTTTAGCTTTTGTTTTACCAAAGTCAAAGCCAAGAAAAAAGCTTTTCTTTTAGCTTTTTAGCTTCTTTTTCTTACAATTTAAGTATATTATCTGATTGTGAAATTGTAAGCAAAATAAAGATTATTTGATAGTAAGCTGCTCAATTTAATAAGAGTACAAATTTAAAGTTGATAATAGAAATATTTCACGAAAAATTCGAAAGATTCTCAACAACAATGAGAAGTGGGCGCCAATCAATTGTATTGTTGCAATTTAGATTAAAAATATATAAGTATAACTAGATATAGGTTTTTGTGGGGGAAATTAGTTCACATAAATCAAACGGATTGAACAGATTTAAAATGTAATACTTTAAAGTCTTATTTTTAAATATAGAAAATATAAGCAAAGACTACATAATTAAACGAGCATTATTAAAATTTTATTTGTGTATTTATTTATAACTTGCAATTCTACCCAGCGAAAAATCTATGTAGAAATCATAAAAATGCTTTCAATAATATCAAATCAATCAATGCATTGTATACGAAAATATAATATACATTTTTTTTTTAATAATTATAAATCAAAATTATAATTAATTTGAACCAGACAATTCAAGCTTAAACGGCCTGCTTAACCGGGATGAAAATTTTAAAATTCATATGTTGATTTATTTTGATAAATATATAAATATAATATATATATTTGTTTTGATAAATATCGACAGTTAGATATTATTATAAGCAAGAAAACTATTTTCGATTATTTGAGGCTATTTTCTTGCCACAAAATTAAGGATGTGCAGCTATATGATATAGTGATCCGATTCTGTAGACTTAAATCATGCAATAATTCTTATGGATTCGGAGATGTTTTCTTTAATGCATTAGCAATTTTCTGATAAACTTATGATATTACTTTTACAAATCTATACAAAAATACACTTTAATTTCATACATGACGAGAAAATTTGTTTTTTTTTTAATTAGCTCAATGATATACCTATGAACATTATATAATATATGTACATGATTTTTGAAACCTATATCGCTTTTAAAATTTGTAATTAAAAATTAATATCTTTAACATAAATATGAATATTTTGGATGAAATAAATGATTTAATTTAGCAGCTAGATGGATGATATTAGATATTGACTGTAATATACAATTTTAAATTTATTAAAATTTATTTAGTTATATACGTTACTTTAGGATATGTTACGTAAATTTCTTTAAATTCATTTCGTTTATTTTATTTAATTTTAATTATATTTTTATGCATTTTGGTGTAACACGCAGAATCTTGAGGTAGAGTAGGCCTTAATCCAGTTTGTTGTAAGTATAAGTTATAATTGAACTCAAATTTTCTATTTAAATTTTTAATATAACATATATACCCCAATGTTTCAATATAAAATAATTTATATTGTAAGAATTTTAAAATTGTTTGCTTGTTAAACCATTTTTGGGAATTGCCTAAATGTATATTTTTTTGGGATAAAAACATTTATTACAGAACAAATTTTAGCTACTCTGTTTTTAGTTTAATTATATTTTTATTAAATATTCTAATTTCTGGTTTTTTTTCCTATTTAAATAAAAAAAAATGGAGTAAATTTACTCCAAAAAGCTACAATAAAATTATTTTTTATTTAATTCTATTAATAAAACCAAGAAAAGAAAAGGTTACAATCCAGTGCATTTTATAATATACATTTTTTTTTAAAAGTATATTAAATATAAAAATAAAAAATCGATATGTATTCAGTAAAAAACTAAAGATAATTACGATAATGTTCTATGTAATGTATTACAAACCCTAATACAGATTTGTGATAATTCGAATTCTAACTTGTAAGCGTCAACTGTATTATATTAAATAAAATTGAAAATTGAAAAAAAAAATATTAAATTCTTGAATTGTTTATTTTTATAAGCCCTATATCTATAGTTATAAAAAACTGCCCTTTTGCGTTTTAGAATTTTACAAGAACATAAATTTAAGTCACAAATTTTTTTTTATAGATTTTGCTTAATTTCACATTTTTCACACAGCAACAATTTGATTTAACATTTGAGTGGTGACACACACACACACACATATATATACACACACACGACACTGTCTAATGATTCAACCTGATGGCAAGCGTCCAGACGCAGACGTAGTACAAAATTGCCACATGCAACAACACAGATACAGATACAGATACATTTACATGCACATTTTGTATTTGTCGGATACAAAAGCCAAGCACACAAGTAGCAAGAGAAAAAGCGAGAGAGAGGGAGACAGAGAGAGTGAGAGAGCGGCCAACATGCAACAAACTCTTAACAGTTGTTGCCTGCTCCCTCTGCATGTGCAGCACATGTTGAAAACTGTTGCACGTCCTCAGCTGGCAGCTGTTGAAAACCGTTGCACGTCCGCCACGCGAATTAATTTTTGCTTGCCTGCTGCGCTGACGCTCACTGCTCTGCCAGCTGCCAGCTGCGCTGCTTGCCGCGCTGCCTGACAACGTTGCAGACTTTTTGGGTTTGAGTTCATCTGTGTTGGTGTTGGTCGTTGCCAAAAAAAAAAGGGATGAAGCTTCAATTTATTGCACCGTTCACAAACGTGCGTCCCCCGCCACTGCCACAACAACTGCGTCGACTGCAACGCAGGCAGCGGAAATGGTTAACGTCGCTGCCGCTTTCGCTGCTGCTGCCGCTGCTTTCTTCGGCTGCATTTTATGCAAAATTTCTTTGAATTTTTTTTTTTTTTGGAAGAACTTCTTTTGTTTATTTATGCACAATAATTTTTAATTCTTTTAAGCGACTATAAATGTTGCGACCCGACAAAAGAAATCTCAGGTCAATACACCCCATATAATAAAATGCCAATAATAATAACTGCACTTTAGAGGGGCCAGAGACGTCTGCAACAGCAAAAGATACAACGTATACATATTAATTAAGTTGGGGCATTGACTTCTTATAGATATTGTGTCAAGTAAATTTCAAAAACATATTTTTAGTGTAATAAAAGGATTAAAGTCAAATAATCAATAAAATAAATCAGTCCAGAGTTGCTTTAAAGGGTTGCTACCTATATATGAAAACAGGGCAGGTAATTCAAATATTATAATATACCTGCATAAACTTATTGCCAGGTGTTCATACACATACATATATGTATATATTTTCTAATAATAAATATGTAATTATTATAGTAATTAATTTAATCCGACTATTCGCTTATCAAACAACTTTTGTACAATATGAAACATGACAATTTAATTCTCTCATTAGTCAATGCAATTCGAGCGTAAACAAATTGCATGCATTTGTCAAAAATTTAAATAAATATTTTATTAATTGTTAAAAATTTGAAATTCTTGCAATGGCATTTTTAAAAAATATGAATATTCCACCGATCGTTCCTATGGTAACTATAAAATATATTAGACTCTTGGTCAGATTGTGCATATTATAATAGTTATATTTATAAATAAAGTATAGTTATAGTTTATAAATAAAGTTTTTCATACAAACACTTTTCATGAAAATTATGTGTTTCCGATTCTTCCTATGGGAGCTACAGTGGCTCTCAACTTATTCCATGCAGAAAAAATTTTCAACTTTAAGAGGCTATATCTTTTAAGCCATCACAGGTATTGAAATAATTTTAATGCGAATTCTAATTCTAATTCTAATATATTATGTGGAAAATTCTTCCTCTTCCCAAAAATTTTTTTTCACCTGAAGTGAAAGTAAAAAAAAGACAAAAAAGTTCCACTGAATCATTCAAAGCATTTTAGCCAAGATAAATCGAATCAATATCGAACTAAACGCACCCAACACGATTTTTACTACCTGGGATGAGTTACATTTTGTCCCAAAAGTTGTAAAGAATACGAAAAAATCGGATCAAAAATAGGTTATATCGATTAGGGATGAGACCAGGGAATTTTAAATGAAATTGAAAACCCCCGAGGGATCAAGGGCCCTCTAGGCCTCGAGTGGTATGGCCCGCGTCTTAAAAAGTCTTAGTGTGGCACCGCTGTTGAAATTAGCCATGGGCCTCGCGGGTACCTTAAGCCGGCCCTGGGTGGAATGGCATGTTAAGTATTCTTTAATTCCTTATCAATTTCTATTTCATTTCTATTTAATATTATTTCGTCTGGCACTTTTGTATGTATCATGTGATCTTTAATCTTTGATTAACCAAAAATTTTACTCGATTTGGGATTGTTGGCAGCTAAAAATATTTCAAATCATGCTAACAAATCATAAATTGTACTATGAAATGTATGTATGTATGTATTTACATATGTATGTGCACACAAACGTCACCAAAAATGCTGCAAATAAAATAAAAACAACAAAGGCAAAAAAACAACTGACCAAATACAACAAGAAGACAACAACTGTGATAAGAACCAAACACAAAGCAGCAGCAGCAACAACAACAATGCAAAATTAACGTCCGTTTGCCGAAACAACGTATTTTATATTCGTGTGCGTAGATATCATAATAAAATTTTTATTGAGTAAGTTGAGCGCATTCTGTCGCGGCTGCTGTCGACGCCAACGCAACACAAAAGGCAATTGCCGAAAATAACAAAGCAACAACAACGCAGGCAAATTCAATGCGGCCGCAAACACAAAAAAAAAACATTACGAACGCAGCCTTTACGTTTTTGCTGTGTGTGTGTGCGTTTGTGCGAGGGGCAGCTGTCTCAAATGCCGGCTCACATATGTACACACAATTTTACGCACATACATACGTACTCATACTTGCACACGTAGCGCTTTCATTCTTCAGTTGTTGCTGCCTGTGTCGCTGTCGCAGTCGCTGCTGCTGTCACAGCCGCAGCCGCTGTCGCTGCCGCTATTCAATACCAATGCCAGCTGCGCAGTCACAGTTGCTGCGCTGCTTGCCGTCGCTGCTCGCTGCGCTGCCTGCTTGTTGTTCTCGGCAAAATTTTGAACGCTGGCCGCCATTTCGTATTTCTCAGCGAGCTGGCGACGCGTCCACACTGAACACGGCATCGTTTTTACTGTTCTTCTTCTTGGAACATAGAACTTTCAATAGTATTAGCAAAAAAAAGCTTTTAACGCTGCAAATTTATAGCCAACAATTGCAAAAATATAAAATAAGCTACATAGAGAATTATGAACGTTATCTGATCTCCTTTGCCTTATTGTTTAGTGTTAAATAATCAATACAAAAAAAAAAAAAAACGACAAAATAAAAGTTTTAATTTGTGCAACACCAACAGCTTAAAAAAAAGTGCAATTCTTAAATAAATATTGTGTTTTTGTTTGTTTTAACTAAAGACTGATAACAAAAATATATACATACATATGTTCAGGTTAAATTTAAATAAAAAAGTGACTAAAGAACAACATTAATACAAATAAAGCAAAATAAATAAAATTATAACCTAGAAAAAAATTGCATATAAAATATGCGATAAGTAAACATTTATAATAAAATCTGAAAATCAGTAATACTAATGTACATACATACATATTATGGGTATATATATATAGTATATAACCTAGGTCAATATTGTTTATAGTGGCGTGTGAATGTGCGCAACAACAAAACGCTAATAGCAGCAACAAAAACAACAACAACAACAACTACAAAAGCAAAAGCAATCATAAAGCTGCGCAGCTTACGCTCGCTCATACGAAAATACAAATCAAAAGCAGCAAAAGATAATATACACATGCATGTATGTGTGTATATACACGCATAATACGGAAATTCGCAGCGACAGCGACAGCACCAGAACTTGAAAGCGCCTGGCATTAGACGAACGCGAGCGTCAAAGCTTAAAGCAGCAGCGCGTCACACCCACACACATACACAGGCCGCAATTATAAAACGCAAAACGTACGTACGTTCGCTCTCTCTCTCTCTGCGCTCCCTTGCTCGCTCGGTTAAGTCAACACTTTGTGCTGCGTCAACTGCTCAACAAATAATTTTTTCAATATCAAAAACCCTGCCACGATCACAGCGCTCGGCTCAGTCAACGCTGCCGCGTCCCGTCATTCGGTTCTACGCTTCTAAACGGACTCTCATTAAATATATATAATATATTTCTAATTGAACAATACGACAAGTGCAGAATACGACGCTGCTCACAAAGAGAGAAAGAGAACACAGAAGCGTCGTCGCGACATTTTACCGATTAGCGATTTTTGCGGCGACTTTAGATTCTTTTTTTCTTCGTATTTTCATTCGCTTCGAGTGCGCAACAGTGAAAAAGTTCTCTATAAAAAACACTTGCCACTCGTCGATTCGCGTGACAACAAGTGTTTTTAACATAATAACAGTACAATCTATAAAAACTACAACAGAAAGAAAAAACAATCACAAAATATTAACTTGGACTCGTCATTTGGAATTACAAAAAAAGGAATATTATTTCAACAACAATTTATTTTGTGGATTTTGTCTTAATTTTATGGTAAGCTATACAAATTTGTAGAATTTTAAATAATTTGCATATTATATTTTTGTATACATATCTTGGTATTAATTTATTTTTAAAAAAATCATATTTTACATATTTAAATAAATTGTTTAATTTAATTAAAAAACATAAATTTTATTACAAAAAAAAAATGATTTTGAATTTTTCACTAAAATTTAGAATTTTTAATCATTTTAAAACTGTTTTTATTTTTATATTAAAAGTACTTTAATTTGATATAAATATATAAAATATATTTTTATAAAAAAAATATGTTTATTTATTTACATTAAAAAAATTTGCTGAAATCTTACTATTTATAATTTTAATATTATTTTTATTGAAAAATATATGCAGTTTATTTTGCAAAAAAATTATTTAATTTGATTAAAAATACCATATTACTCACATATTATTATTTATGAAATTAATTCAAATTTGCTGTACACACTGCGTATACGCAATTTGATATAATTTTTGTCTAGTATTATCAGCATTGCCAGACACTTGAAAAATACGTAAATAAAAAATTATAATATATTTCTCTGAGCAATAGATAAGAATTTCAAACTACGACACAAGATTTGCCTTTCTAGAATAATTCCAAATTAGTAGACAACAAAGTTTTTCCATCATTAATTATACATACTTGCCATGACAAAGCAAACAATTTCGAAATCTGTTTTGTTATGATGATTTTCTATATTTTCTAATGAACTTGTCACTCTTTTAATTATCGCCTAATCATCATATGCACAGAACACCCCCACCGAAAAGCCTAACTCAATTTATCTCCTGATGAGTCAACCCTTAAACTATAATATGTATATAGAACGCACTTCTTGACTCATCAATGGACTTACAAATTGTTATTTATATTTTATTTTGGGTCTAACTGTTCAATAGTATACTTATATGATAATGAACTAGGGGTTTCCTAGGTTTCTATGATTCACTATTGGTATTTGTATGAATCATCAGCTGCACCTGATTTCCCAGTATCATAAAGGATCACACGATTCTTACGTTTTGTCATAATAAAATAGGCGCGTGCTTGATTTCTTTGCTGATAATAGATATAGTCCAAAAAGAAATTGATTAGAATGTGTGTGGTCAGTGTTAAAACCAAAACGTATTGATTTCTGACTTAAGCCATTCAATATCTAGACAATTTTTATGTTTATATAGATATTTATTGTTATTTACTTGAACTTGCGCAATTTCTATAAATTTCTTTCTATTTATATTTATAGTCTTTCTTTCTGCACCCTGTAGCCATATAAAATGGGTAAAGGGGGGATCATAAATGGAGGTTTAAATGTATGTGAGAGACATTAGGTGGCGTCTTCAACCATATAAATTCTATATATCCTGATCCGTATCAATAGATAAGTCGAACTAGTCCGGTTCGTCTATATAAAACGCTCAAAACACATCAAAACAATAAAAATGGACACAATTTTTAAGCTATGATTTGCATTTTTGGCACACGTAATTATAATGTGGATTTTAATTAGTTGTGTAAATTTTATCACGATCGGATAATGAGCCTGGAAGATATTGAAGAATTAGTTTTCGTGGAAAATACACGAATCAATCTATCTCGGAGACTATTAAAGATAAAAACACCAAATTTGGTACTTAAGTTCCTGCAAAACAAGTTTATTTACAATTTCCAATGTTGCCCACTTAATCAATAAAAACGATTTAAAGGCACAATTATTCAGATACGAATTAAATTATTGGCACACATAAACATAATGTGAATTTTAATATGCTGTTTAAATTTCATCATGATCGGATAATAAATCTGAAAGTTATTTAAGATTTAGTTTACATGCGCATACATGTGTGTTTGCGTTACAGGGTGCACGATAGTCGGGTATACGTTGTTTTTTTGATTTTGTAAAGTATTTTTGTATTTTATCTATTTGCTAATTTTTGCGTCTGAAGGTCAGTACCAGCGTCAACATTAACTGCCAAATATCGCAACGTTCTGTTCTGTTTGGTTAATCTTGGAAATTGATATTGCGATATTTTTATACCACCAATACGAGTATACACAGGAAATTGTATTGATGCGAAAAAAAAATATATATAGTTATAAAACAAAAAGGCAAAAAATTGCTATTTATTGTTATCGCCAATTGATTTACGTAGGTGTTGTTTTTTTTTTTTTTTTTTTTGTGTGATATGGTCTCTGGGGTCTGGGGCACGGTTTGAGTGCTGGTTAAGGTTCGGGTTTTTATTGTTTTATATAGTAGCTGCGTTCATTCACGTTCCACCTGTTGTTATCAGTGCTTAAAATTGAACTGACCGCTAAAGTATCTTATCGATGCGGCATTTGAATGTATCTATTTTGTTGTCTGTCAACTATATACGATTTTTTTTATGAATGAAGTCGTGCTTTAAAGTTTATATTTAAACTCAATTGAGATTGTAATAAGTATATGCGATTATATTTCTTACAACGATAACTACAAAGTATAAAGTATATTGATTGTTATCAATTTGATATAATTTAGCAAACTCATTTCCCTTTTTGATATTGAATTGAATAAAAATCTCTGCATTCTTGCTTTATTGCTATAATACACTATTAAGTGGTACAAATATTTTCTATTCTTAGATAAATACACTTTTTGTACTATTGTAAACTATATATTTACTTTAACTATTTATAGCATTAGAGCTGCCAATAAATACGAAAGCCAAATGTCTGGCAAGAACCAAAAAATAATTAACACAATAAAATAAATAAAAAAAAATGCCAATTGTTGCTTATCAGCAAAGCTGCAAATTTTATTTTATGTTTTTATTTGAAAACGCTTTTAATCACAAAAATATTTTAATAATTTCTAAAATCAAAAAAATAGAAAAATATTTTAACAATTCGTTTGTTGTAGTTATGTCTCGCCAACGACCCTTTGCCTACCCCATTGAATTTTATATTGCAACGCACAGAAAACATGAAGCAAAATCAATTGAGTATCTGACGGATACACACACACACACACACACACACAGCTAAAAGATTATTCTAACGTAAAAAGCCGGTTCGCAGACATGCGTAAAGCTTCGTTTTCAATGTTTGTGTGTGTATCTATGTGTCTCTGTGTGTATATAAATATATATGTTGATTTACCCTGCTCAACCTCCCCCCCACCGCACATTATTTGAACACAGCTCGATCCGCCATATTTTGTTGTTGTTGTTTAGCCTAACTTGGCATTCCTTAAAAAAATTTCTTTGCTTTGAATTTGAATTTATCGTTATGTATATATATATATATGTATGTATATAATATATATATACATTTAGCAAACGCTTCGGCCTGCTATCGTTTATTTATTTATGTGATATAATTTTTTATACTTATACAAAGTATATAAATTGTTGACCTTGGTTAACAATTTGTGATTGTATTGCTTTATATACAATTTCGTATATACTCATATCTGTTTAATATAGTACAAATATATATATATATAAATAAATATATGTTTGTATAAATTGTATATATATTTCTTTGTTCTAATTGCCAATTCTGACTAAATCAAGTGAGCTGTTCCGTCATTCTATTGGTTTTCAGTTTGATTCATTTCGTTGTTTCGTTGTTTGTGCTCTGTGGTCAGGTTTTTATTTTGGTTTTTTATTTGATTTTATATTTTTTACTAGAATTGTGAAATTGTTGATTGTTTGTGTCGCTTGGTAACGGCGCATAAACCAATTCTGTAGTTTTTTGTTTTTCTCAGAAACCTTAAAGTTCCCCATTTGACCATTTAGATGTCAACAAAAAAAAAAAATTAATAAATAAATAAATAAAATTAAGAACGTAATAGTAAAAGCAATCTTTGAATTTTTTTTAAGACTAAAGCAAAAAGTTTTTAATCAAAATTTTGTAGATCAAAAAATATTCTAGTATCAAATAAATTTTTGATTAAATATAGAAAAATAAATTAGCAAATTGCGGTATGTAGTATATTATAGATAAAATACCAACTTAAATGTAAATAAAATAAATTCGAAAATTGTAGTAAAAAATGTATTATACTTAGTTTAAATATAAACTTTGTTATCACTTAAATACTTTAAGATTTCTCAATTTACTTGACTAAAGGCAATATTTTTAAATTGTTTTGGTAAACATTTACGGTGTATTTTCTATTAAGTATGATTTACACATTTGCGACTTTATCTTTCAATGTTTTTTTTTAAGATTGTCAAAAATTATATTTAAATGTTCCTAAATTCGCCTACCAAATTCATGGAAGTTGTTTTTTAACTTAGTGCTAAATCTCAACTATATATAGGAAATATATAGTGCATAGAGGAAGTTTTTTTCCATATTATAAAGTAAATACTTATAAATTACTTGACGATCTGATCTCTCTAAATCTCAGTTTTCAAGATATATCTTATGCCTATATGCGATTGATTTTGTTTTTTTGCAGTCGGAAACTGAAGGATTATATTATATTAACTGGCTCAAACAATATTTTTTTATGTGGATAGCTTTTTTGTATTCCAAGTTATAATAAAAAAATTATTATTTTATAAATGATTTTTATATTATCTTTTTTTCTGTTATTCAAATATCTCAAGCAAACTTAACAATTTTTATTTTGGATATTTGATAATATAATATTTATTTTATTTAAATTGTCCACCTACTTTTCGGTACGATAATTAGAAAGTCTTTCCAAATAATTCAATGAAAAAATGTTGTATGGCTGTATTTTAGAATAATGCAAAAGTTCCATTTTTTTTTGTTGAATTAATCGATATACATATTCGATATGACACTGAAGCCAAAAAGCCCATAGGCCAAACATTTACATATACTGTGAGTATATGGACTTTTGTATGAAATATGCCTGCCGCTTGGGGTCGCTGCTGACGTCGACGCAGCTGCCTGCTGCACATTAATAAAGCAAATGGTGGACGCAACTTTTGCAGTCGCATGTGTGTGTGTGTGTGTGTGTGTTGCTGTCCTTCGTTTGGAAAAACAACAATAAAAAAATACAAATTAAAAAAAAAAATAAATAAGAAAAAAATGAGAAAGAGAAAGAAACGTTTGCCAAGTTCAAGGACAGTTGCAGCGGCGACGGCGTCGTCGCTTTTTGACGCAGCCGTTGGCTGTACGCTTGCATTTTGCTTTTGCTCTCTTTTTTGCTGTTGCGTTCACTCCCTCTCTCTCTCTCTCTCTCCGTCTCACACACTTTTTATGGCAGCTTTTGCGTTTGTTATGCGCATTTCATTTTCATTTTTCAATTTGTTGACCAAGTGTTCACTGTACCGAACTTCAATTTGAAGGCCAATTTGCAGTCGCAGTCGCCGTTGCAGTCGCCGTTGCAGTCGCTGTTGCAGTCGCTGCTTCAATTCAAGTTCAAGGCGCAGCTGTAGCTGCCTCTAGCTGTCTCTTTCTAATGCAATTATTAATATCACGCTACATGAAATATAATTTTCTCTGATTCTACTTAAATTATTAAATATAAATAAAATCATTCTACTAGATAATGAATATATAATGAGTTTTGCCTTAGGCTTGGTCAGTGTTTTTTTTTTTTTTAAACATGCTCAAGCTTTTTGCCCTTTACCAAGCTCAAATTCTAACAAATTTCTTGACGCAAACTTTTTTAACAACCTGCTAAACGAGTTTTTGTCAAAAAAAAAAAAAAAATAAAGTTAAATGTATCTACGTATATACGAGTATGTATGTATTTTATTTGATCAGCAAACAAACTGGTATCTTTTTTTTTTTGATGTATGTACATATGTATGTAGATACAAAATGTATCTACAGGATATATTTCATTTTTGAATTGTGCTACAGTTGGTTTTTTTACTTTTAATATTGCGATTAGTTTTTTCGATAAATTAGAATTCACTTAAATTGTGGGAAAATTCTAAATTGAAATTAATTTTTTTTTTTTGCCAGTATTTTGTATCATTTTTATTATAAGGAAAAGTTTAAAATACATTTTATTTTTATTTAAAAAGCATCTCTTAGAAATGCATAAAGTAAAAAAATATGATTTACATTTTCAGAGATTTATTTTGATCGTTTTTTTTAATAATTTAAAAAAATGTATAATATTTAAGTTTTCTTTTTATAAAATGTCTTGCAAGTTATTGACAATCCTGTCTCAGGTGTTTCTTATATATTCTGAACACCTGTACACGCCCAGCTTAAAAGCTTTCCAGAATGTCAAAAAAAAAAAAAAATTTTAATCATAATATTATTTTAAGCACCGGAAGCTAAAGTCCCCACCCCTTGATTTTGTTTTAATTTTAAAAATTCTGCTTGTTTATTTTCTGAATTCTTTACGTATTAAATATGCATTAAATTTGTTTATTTAACAACAATTATAAACAGAAAATGCAAATTCAATATGTCTGCCTTAAGCGCACGGACTCTCTCTCTCTCTCTCTCTCTCTCTCTCGCTCTCTATGTCACATCTCCTTTACCCTCTTTTTCGGCAGTGCATCGAACAAAGAAGAAATTAAAATAATGAAAAAAAAACACTTGTGCATCTTTTTTTTGTTTTCTCTTATTGTATGTGTGTATTTCGAGGTTTCCACAAAAGTTTATTTATTGACTGTGGTTGTTGTTGCTGCTGCTGCTGCTGTCGTCGTCGACGCTGCCTGATCCAGGCGACAAACGAGACAACACGATCCCTCCAACGCCCCCCTTTAACAACAAGCAGCAGCTGAATTTTGACGCTTGCTGAGGCTTCACATTTCTTTTTACGCACACACACACACACACACACACTCACACAATTAAACTGTATGTGTCTACATGTTCACTTTGTTTTCGGATTTCTTTTCTTTACATTTTTCGAAAAAAAATAAAGAAGAAGAAGAATTATCGTCATGAGCTTTTTGGTAGGTTGTTGACCCTTTTGTATGGCGAGCACATGGAATGAGGTTGCTTTGTCGCCAGTTGGACTTGCGCTGAGCGCAGCAAATTATTAAAAAATATATATTGTATTTTAATGAAATTTTGTAATTTTGTAACTGTAACCAAATGATATGATCAGCATAAATGCATAGTTTTATACTAGATTATTTAACAAGCGTATTTTAAAAGAAATAAAAAATAATTATATAAAAGTATGCAATGCAAATTTTTGCAACTAACACACACCCAGAAAAGCAAAAAAGAAAGAAAAAACTGCACTGCGCTGTCGCCATTAGCGGCAACGCCAACGTCTGCTGCATGCAGCGCAGCGTAGCAGCGACAGCAACGCAGCAAACTCTCACACTTACATTGCCTTGTTCGTTCTCACACTCTCGTTCGTGTGCTCACTCTCTCACTTGCATTCGATGGTGTGCTTTGCTGGTTTTGTCATGAACTTGAACTACACGTGGAGGGCGTGCGAATGTTTTCAACAGCACATGGCTTGCTAGTTGGCCGTATTACATTTGCTTTGCGTGTATGAGCCGTAAGGAGGCCGTGCATGAGTTTTCAACAGCAGCACTGTCGCTGCCTCGTTCTGTGTGCGTGTGCGCTGTTTGAATGTGTGTGCTGTGTATGTGCAGTGAGTAAGCATATTGGCTGTAGTTGTTGTTATTGCAGCTGCTGATTGCAGGCTGTGGGCGTATGTACATAGTATGTTCGTATGTATTGCAAGGAGATTGCCAAATGAAAGCGAAGCTTCTAGGCGAAAGTGAAATGCTCCTTGCTGTCGGTGGGGTGGGGTGGGGTGTGGTGGTTGCACTTTTTGGCTTATCGGCTGCAGCCTTGATTTCATTTAACACAATACCTTGACATGAAAATTTTCAAGTACGTTTATAGTGTGTATGTATAGATAGATGTATGTATGCACAAATGTATCTAATTTTGATTGCAACGTGTGTGTTTTCTGAATCAATCGCAAATTACGTCATCTAGCTGTCACACAACTGTTATTCAACATTAAAATCATTAATTTCATGTGCACGCGCGGGCTCAACGGCTACCCCGCAACCCGCGCACCTATTAGAACAACATTTTTTTTCTTTACTCAGCTTAGCTCTCGTCTGTCGCGTCTCGCTGCCGGCGCTATGCGTCTTTTTGACCTAGGCCAACCGCTGGTTATGTACAAATTATCGCTCTTTTATCCTCTCTCTCTCTCTCTATCTCTCTCTTTACATATTTACATACAAACATACATATACACAGGTATGTCAATGTAAGTGTATGTGTGTGTATAGGCGTAGGTACACAATCCTAACGCTACTTTGTTAATCTTCTCGTCTAGACCTTCATTATTTTATGTTGACATAAGAAGGGCATCCTTGTGACGAGGTTAAGTTATAACGAACGAAAGGGTTTGTTTTTAGTATTTTTTCCTTGAAAAAATCGTTCTGTTAATATTCAGTATTTTTGGTATTTTTAAGAGAAAATAATAATAAATTACCTTTAAAAATGTTCAATATTGTCAAAAGTATTTTTAGTATTTTAAGTATTTAAAAAATACTTTTACAAATTAAAAATTTTGTCAAAAGTGTTTACATTTGTTTATTTTTTTAAGGATACGAACAACATAAAAAATACTTTTTAAAGTGTAGAAATTTGTCAAAAGTGAAAATAGAAACACTTAAGTGACTTTTATTTTCACAAAATTTATTCGAAAGGCGGATACTGAAATCTTTTTATTGACATGCACTTGAAAAAGTACAGATTTTAAGAGTCTCTGTTTTATTCCAAGTCATGCTGAATAAATATTCCATTTTACATAGAATGTAGCTTAGTTTATGGCACACGCTTTGCTTATTCAATATCTTATCGGTCACAAAAGTTTATATTTAGTTTGTCCCTGAAGAGCTTCCGCAATAATATTTCATTGAGTAAATTTCCCAACTTTTTCTTTTCTTCAAAACTTAACCTAGACTAAACCAAAAAAAAAAAATTTAATTAACGTTGAATACAACGTCAACGAATTCTATCTTATCGCAACCAAAAATAAAAAATAATAAAAATACTGAATGCTAAAACAATGAGAACGCTACCCAAACCCTCGGGCCAAGCTCGATGTAATAGATACACCAGACAAATAACCAAAAAAAAAAATAAAAAAAAAAATAAAAATAAATACATATAAAAAAATACGTAAACAAATCGCGGCCCGTCGTCATAGAAGAGAAAAGCTTACAATTTGCTTCTATTTAAATGTTCATTGACCTCCCCAAAAAATATACATAGTCAAGTTGTAGCTGTCTATAGATACTCTCAGAGGTAAAAATATATGTATATATATATGTATATAATAAATGTACTTTTATAGGTGTGTGTGCTGAGGGTCTGGGTCGGTGCCATTGGGAGGGGTGGCACTAATTGCTTGATTATGTTATTTATATGCATTTTTCAATAGAATTTGTTGCATATTTAAAGTATTGTAATATGTCATGAATATACTTAAAATAGTCATACTTAGCTTGGCATTTGAATATATATTTAGAATAGTGTTTCAATTGGTTTAATTTGGATAATACTGGCAGGTATAAATAATTATATCTGGTTTCAATTTAAATTGTTTCTATAATAAACTAAATTATCAGGAAACGCAAAAAAAACCCTTAGAGTAAAACTAGAAATAGATCATTATAAATAGTATGAAAAAAAATTATTTGTTTATTTAACTTTTTTTATATCATTATTATGATTATAAATAGTATTATGATCAAAAAATAAATTTTAAAATTAAAAAAAAACAATTAACAAAATCTTTTTTAAATATAATTTTAATAATAATTTCTATTTATAATCATAAAAATCAATTATAAAAAAATACAAAAAATTGGTATATTAATTATGATAAAAAAATATATTAAAAATTACATAAAAAAGAATTTTCTTTTTTCTTGGTATTTACAAATACAACTTTTGTCAACTTATCATAAACAAAACAATTATTTCTCATTTTATAATGTCTGTAAATATATTTTTTCCGTAGTATAAAAAATATACACAAATTTTAATGTTAGGTACATCAATTTAAAAAAAAAACTATTATTGTGAGTTTTCTACTAAAAGCTTGAATGTGATCATTCTAGATTTTTTTTTTAAATTACTACTTATTTTCCAAATATTTATATTATTTTTTTGGTAATTGTTTTTGACTGTAAGAAAAAATTACTTAATAGAATTGCTTCAATTGTTTGATAGTGCGAATAAGAACTGCGTAAATAACATATTTTAAGAAATAATAAAATCGCAACTACTAATAATAATAGCACTAAATAAATTACTTGAAAAAATTATGAAAATAATATCTTAAATAAAAAATAATCTTTTACATAAAGATACAATTAAAAAAACAATCTTATATTTAATTTGACATTTCTTCAATGAAGAATATTTCTCCCTCTCTCTGTCTTACCATTTTCAGTTGTTTATTTTATTGTCTTATCATTGAAGAACCTTTACTGATCTATCCAACACACTACTTTGAACCCAACCCTCAAAAACTTCACACAAACAATTTATATATTTCATTAAAATACCAGTTTTAAGCTCGTTGCGCTCTATTTCTGAGCTATCCCAACAAAATAACGGTATACAGCTTGATTTCAAGCGAAACACGGTTAATATTAAATGGACAGAGAGAGAGAGAGGGGGTGGGAGAGGTTTTGTATCTCAACGATCATTGACCGAGCTCATTGTGTGGTTCATGTCGTACTTTTAACCTCATAATAGATACATTTTTATTTTATTTGTTATTGTGGGTTTCTTACCTTCCTAGAGTGTAAAGTAGCTGAAGGGAGGGGAAGAGGGAAAGAGACGGCAAAGCGGCATTGATCGCATGTATTCATACATACATAGATACATATAAATATATAAATATGTATTTAAGTTCGTTTCTACAACGACAAACACACACACACAAGAAAATAGTTTTTATTTTTTTTTTTTGGTGTCGAATGTTAATGAACTTTTGCGCCAGTTTAACGAATTGTGTGAGGCACAGTCCAACAAGCACTCACAGATACACACACACACACACACACCTAGTGTGTGTAAACAACAATAACAACAAAACTTTAAAAAGTTTCTTGAACTTGCTGTTTAACCAAAAATATACCATTGAATTTTTACAAGATTGCTTTTTGTGCTTTTCAAATTTTGAGTTGTCGAAGGTGGAAGCGATAAAAATAAGTAATATCAGGTTTTTTTTTTAAATAGAGATCTTTGTGGAGAACAGCGGGAATTGAGAATAGATTATTTGCTTAAGTGCTTTATATGGGAAATTATTAATAAACATAAATATATATATCAGAGTTCTGCCTATAAGAAATATCATAATTTTTTCACATTATCATTTAAAATAAAACTAATACAATTGCAAGAAGTATTGATAATAAAATAATATTTTAGTAAAATTTAAAAAAGTAATGATAATGAAATAAAATATATGAACACATGTTATATATTACAATGTAATAATTACATTAAAATTAAAAAAAAAATAATTATAATGAAAAATTAAAAAATGAAATCTCGATTCATTAAAACTTAAAAAAAGTATTGATAAAATTAATTGAAATAATGTTTCACAAAATTTTTAAAAAGTAATAATACGCGTTATAAAAAATTTATATATATATTCATATTCAATATAGGTAATAAATATTACATAAAGATATTACAATATAACAATATTATCTCTTAGGAAGATTTTTTGTTAGAGAATGCTAAATATAGCAAATTGAATTATAAATTATAATTTGAAACCCTTCTTAACTACAATATTATTAAAAAAAAAAAAAAAAAAAACACATATGTATATTGAATTGTGATGTTTGTTATAATATAGCATAATTAAAAATTATAATAAATATTAATATGAATATTATAAATATAATAAATATTGTCAGCGAACTTGGAGTTTAGAATACTTATTTCTTCTTTTCGAATTTTCCTGAAATTCAATAATTTTGATATTCTATGTTGTCAAAGGTCAACAATTGGAAAACTAATAAATATAGCTTTTTATAATTCTAGTAGAACAGCGTAATATAGGTATACTAACTAATTGTCTAGATTTTCTTATACTGAAAAAGTTATTATCATCAAGTATTGCAGCTTTATAAATAACATTGAATTTTTCATATTTATTATAAATAATACATAGTTATAATAGTTAATAATAAATTAAAGGTTTCGAGTCTAGTTCGTGATTTATAGTTATTTATATAATAATACGTTTATTACTGATTCCTGATAACATTGTTTTTGTGTTTTTTTATATGTTGAAGGTTAAAAATATTATATACATATAAGGTATTTATAAATTTGTGGGAGATTTGGATTGACAATTTATAAAAATATTTATTTATATATATTGTTATTGTTTTCATATTTTTTGTTTGTTTGCAATTGTGTTTTTAAGGCCGTTGTGTTTCATTTTTAATTAATGTTTTTTATTTATTAAAAATTGTACTCTTACTCTATGGAACATTTTTGTACCTTTATCAGGGAGTCTGTAACAATTTTTAATAAATAAAAATATATTTATTTATTTACAATTGATTTACTTTTGAAGGTTATACATTTGGAATATAAATATTACTAATAAAAAAAAAGTTGTGTATTGTTTAGATAATTGTACGAAATTCAGCATGACTCAGTTAAAAATCAAAATGTTGCATTTTGTTTATCAATAAGATAAGCTTTCCGATTATTTGCCCTGTGATGAATCATACAAGTGAAAAATATATATATATATATATATATTACATATCAACATACATATTTTGTTTTTCTAAATAAAAGATTCTCAAATTGAAAAACCACTCAAACATTTTCCCACTCAAGTAATTACCCACTCAAGTATTTTCCCACTCAAATATTTTCCCACTCAAATAATTTCCCACTCAGCTGGTTGGTTGGGAAAACCGAAAACACTCGCTTTTCCAATGGGAAATTTCTCTATATATATCAACACAGATCAATGGGCTGGCTTTGGTGGTTGGTTGGTTGGTTGGTTGGTCTCATATTATATTTTTTGGGTTTGGGTTCGTAGCATATTTTTCGGTAACTCACCCAACAGTCTCCCGTGCACCATCAAACGTAGAACTTGGCGTGCGGCAATGTGAACAACACTTTGGATTTGTCCCCTCAGTTGTTGTTGTTGGTGTGTTCCTGTGTGTGTGTTGTGAGTGTGTGGCAGATCCATTAAAATGACCGATTTTCCAATGAACGATGTATTAAGATCATTTAGAAAAATGCGCATGAATAAGTCCTTGGGACAAGGCGGTCATCATCCACATCAAAATCAGCAAACGCATAATTATCAACATTATCAACAGACGACGCCAGAGCAACACGCCAAGGATTTGAAGAAAATTATTAAAATTCTTAAGAAAAGTGTCATCAAGCACAAAATAATGCGCAAAATGAAAATTGTTGTTTAAAAAAAAAAAAAAAAACTATTGAAAATGTGCAAATAAGTAAAAAAAAAATATTTCATATAGAGCCCAAGACTGCTGCTATATATTAAAAACTCAGGACTGATTTACAAAGCTGAACGAAAAGTACAAAATAGTCTGAAAAAGCAATTAAAAAAAAACTAAACAACAAATTTTATAACATTTTTTATAATAATATATAAAATAATTCAAAAGATCTCGAAACTTCAAGACTTTTATAATGTAAACTGTGGACTGCAAAAATAAAAAATAATAATAAAAAACATTTTTTAACTACAATTTGAAATTTGATACAACAATGACTGAACGACATAATGAGAAAAAGACTTGGACAACCAAGCAAAATTGGATTAAAGATGCGCTGAATAAATCGGGCACCGAATTGGTGGATATATCCAAGAGCAAGACTAAGACGACGCTGAAGAAAACAAATGGAAAAGGTAAAGCTCAGGAAAGTTCAAGAAACTTGCCGGAGATAAACTTCCCACCCCCCCCAAGACAAAAAACTGCGCCATTTTGTTTTGGTATACGCAGTTTTTATATTTTCATATATTTGGGGAAACGGGGAAAATAACAAACAACAGTAAAGAGTAAGAGTAGAGAGAGAGAGAGAGTGGGAGAGTAGAACAGTTGGAATTGCCGGTTTTCGAGCTTACGAGTTGGTACCATAAATTTCCCAAATTTTAGGGAAATTTGATTACAAGTCTTTCAGGTCTTTCAAGAGAACTCGAACTGTCAATTCTATTGCGTAGTTGCGCTTTGTGACAAGAAAACTCATTCTCTCTCTCCCACTCGCTCTCTCTCTCCCCCTCCTGACCCCTCAAGTTTGTGCGTTTTCATTTTTCCCAAAATTGTTTGAGCCGGCAATAACAGAAAATTGCGTAGTTTGAGTGCGTAGGGTGGGTTTTTTTTTTTTTGTTATATTATGCGTATGCCCCCCTCCCCCAACCCTTATAGGCTTTTCCCAACCACCCAAAAACCCCGACTGCCTTTTGGGCTTTTGCGTTGTTGCCCATCGCGTGAGTTTTTCCAAGAACAAAAAAAAAAAAAAATACGCATCAAATGCAGGTTGTTAAGTTCTTGGTTAAGAACTGAAATGGGGTTGGTAACACTAAACGGGATAGTGTGCAGAAACCCCTCATCATTCTCTTTGAATTGTCCATTCAAATTTTAAAGAACTTCAAAAAACAATGAAACAAACTTTTGTTTAATAATATGTTGTGGTGTGTTTTTGTTTTTTCAACTGGAAAAGTTCAGAGCAGCTGTTTTGAAAATACATTTTCAACAAATATAAATTGCGTTTTTCTTTTATCACTTTGACAAAAATTAAGTGTCATTAAAGTAAACTGCGTATTTTATGAAAATAATTAAAGAATTATTGAAATTTAGTTCAATTTAAGGCTTACACCGATTAAAATTCTGTTCAAACCTATTAAAAATTACATAAGAATAACAATAAAATAAGTCCAGAATTCAGCAATTTCTTTGATTTTCAAGATTTTTAGGTTTAATAGTTGATTTACTGAATTTGATAAAAAATTTAATTTATTTATGTTATTGTTGCTATTCGAACGAGCGTTTTAAAATAAAGAAATATTTTATTTAGAATTTACACAAATATTATTATTTAAATTAAAGTGCTATATCTATTTTATTTAGAATCTACAAAAATATTATACAAATAAAAGTACTTTATCTATTTAGTTGCCAAAGTAACATTTAATTGTTTAAAATCTCACCCTTTTTATTAAACTATAATATAACCTACTATTAGGAATATTTTCCAAATTTTTTACTCTCTTAAATTGTAAATAAATAAAAAAATATTTTTCTAGAACTGACTTATAAATATCTTGCTTATTTGTCAATCGATCCAAAATTTTCTTTTTGTATAAAAAATTTTAAGGCTTAAGCCAATAACAAAACAATATTCATTAATTGCAAGATATGTGTATATTATAATTTTTAAATATTATTGTTTATTACTTAGCTAAGTTCAAATATTTATTATACAATAATTCCTATTTGTTATTTGACATTTGTGTGGGAACTAACATTAAATACAAAACGAGAGTTTAAACTTAAGATTCTATATTAAAAATATAAAATCAATAAATCAACATACTTAAAAGCTACAAAATGTTAATAAACATTTAAAATATTAAAAATAATATTATATTATAACCTACTATTATGAATTATTTAAAATTTTGTATTCTCAAATACAGTAAATAAATAAAAAATAATTTACTACTTGGGAAGTATGACGCATTGACATAAACAATTTTTTTGGACTGTAATTTTTATTATAATTATTTATATACTACATTTGTATAAAATTATAATTTTTATAGACTGTTATTTAATTTATTATTATTATTATAATTATTGTAATGTGAAATTATAGACTCAAGAAGTTAGTACTCCTAAATATTTATTAATTGAATCTTACAATTAAAACTTACAATTTTAAAAATATTTTACATATCTAAACATTTTCGATATTCTTCTTTATTCCTTTTAGATTCATCCACAACCAATATGGTCTACTATTCCGCTAATCAGCTGCTTATAAAGACGGAGCAACCCAGTCAGACGCAGTTTTGCCTGCAGGCGCCGCTAAGTGCGGCAAGTAGTGGTGGCATTAACGCTGTGGCGCCACCTGTCGGTCAGCATGAACACTATGAGCTATTGCAGACGCCACAGCAGCGACAATTGCAGTTGCAACAGCAACAACAACAGCAGCAGCAACAACAACAACAACAGCTTGCCAATTATCAACTGGCCTTGCAACAACATGATAGTATTACAACAACAACAACATCAGCAGTGGCAGCAGCAACAACAACACAACACATTAAAACGGAGCTGCTACCCTCCACAACCTATGTGGCAGCCACACAGCAAAAGGCATCCACAACAACACCCCGCAAACCGAACGCCAACAAGCCGCAATTCAAGTGCGAACAATGTGGCATGACCTTTGGCAGCAAATCCGCCCACACGTCGCATACAAAATCGCATGCCAAGAATGCGGATATGGCGTTGGGCATTAAGGGTGCCACAGCCGGCTCCGGCTCCGGCTCCAGCTCCACCTCGCCGCCCATTGAGCTGAATGAGGCGGGCCTGCCACTGGGTATACCAAAGAGTCCAACTATCAAGCCGCTGGCCAATGTTGCCGCCGGAGCTGATCCCTATCAGTGCAATGTGTGTCAGAAGACATTTGCGGTGCCCGCACGACTGGTAAGTTGCTTAGATTAAAGGATAATTAGGATAAATATTGTAGAGATTTAAATCGGGCAGGAATATCATTGTTGAACATCGTAGAGATATATATCTTTAACTCTTTTGGCAATTTATTTATCAGCTTGATTTCACACTCCAATCTTATTGCTAAATAAATTATGTTATTTTTATTTAAAAAAAAATAAAATAAAAATAAAATAAAAACAAAAGCCTAACCTTATCCAGATTATTCTATATAATCAAATTCGCTTTATCAACAAAAAACCAAAATTAAATTTTTAATGCAATATTTACCCAAAATAAAAGTCAATAAAAGTTTTAAATAATAGAATGCAACAGTTTTCTCTATTAATATGAAAGCTATATTTTAAATTAAATTTATTTTAATCCTATAAAATTTGGAAGTTATATTTTAAATAAAATTAAATTTTATTCAATCGAAAAATTATGGCTTAGATTTTTTAAAAACTTTTCAAAAATTAATATCATTAATCTAAGTTGCAATTTAATTATATTTATCAAAGTTGAAAAATTTCAAAATCTAGCTATATTGGCTTAGCTCAAAAACGGCTGCAGATAATTTGTGGTATTATACGATATATATATATATATATATATATATATATATTTTTTTTTTTTTGTGGAAAAGCAACAATTTTTATAGAAATATTTGATTTTCGAAATGTAATTTTTTCCTCAAAATTTGTTTCATAATATATGTATATTTATATTTATTATTTACTTTTACATTCTTACTTATAAAAATTAACCATGAAGAATGTTATTTTTTAAATAATAGATAAATAATAATAATTTTTTATTAAACATTTAACTACATAATAAAAGCATAATTTTAGAGCTTATAAAAAAAAAACATAAATATAAAAACGTACTTCAGAATTTAATATAATAGAGCAAAACTACAACATCGATCAAAAATAAAGTTTTTCAACCAAACAAAATAATTGATCAAAAAATAGATTTAAGAAATTTAGTTAAATTTTTGTTTTAATTTTTCTTGTTTCATTTTTGATATTTTTCATAAAATTTTTTAGCATGTCCTTCTGAAGTGTGACCAAATTTAATAATGAAAAAATTCTACATTGCCAAATAATTTTTTGGCATTAATATGCAACTCTGATTTTAATATTTTGCATTGTACTATTTTTACTATATTATTTTAAATTCTTAAAGTATCATGCAGGTACTAAGTATTGAATATTTAAATAAACAAATAACAATATTATTTTTTAATATGTAAAACAAAATTATTTTTTAAAACATAAAAGAGTTTTAGGGAACTGCGATATATTTTTTTTTTATAGATCTGAAATTTGTAAAACTTTTGTAACTAATGAAATTCCCGTTTAAAACTTTTTATAGTTTATTTCCAACTTTATACTGACCTGAACTAATTTGGAACAATTTCTTTTTTTATGCAGATCCGTCATTATAGAACGCATACTGGGGAGCGTCCATTCGAATGCGAGTTCTGCCACAAATTGTTTAGCGTTAAGGAGAATCTGCAGGTGCATCGACGCATTCACACCAAGGAACGGCCGTATAAGTGCGATGTATGCGGACGTGCCTTTGAGCATTCCGGCAAACTGCATCGTCACATGCGCATCCATACGGGCGAAAGGCCGCACAAGTGTTCCGTCTGCGAGAAGACCTTTATACAGTCCGGCCAGCTGGTCATACACATGCGCACGCATACGGGCGAGAAGCCGTATAAATGCCCGGAACCGGGCTGCGGCAAGGGATTCACCTGCTCCAAACAGTTGAAGGTGCACTCTCGCACCCATACCGGCGAGAAGCCGTATCATTGTGACATTTGCTTTCGTGATTTTGGCTACAATCACGTGCTGAAGTTGCATCGCGTGCAACATTATGGTGCCAAGTGCTACAAGTGCACCATTTGCGATGAGACGTTCAAGAACAAGAAGGAGATGGAGGCGCACATTAAGGGACATGCCAATGAGCTGCCCGATGATGAAGTTGAAGCTGCTGCCGCCGCGGCGGTTGCCGCTGCCAGCAGCGCTTCCTCTCCCTCCCTAGGCAGCAATTCGGAGAGTAGCAACAATTCGCCGCCCAGCTCGCCGCCAGCGGTAAAGAAGCCACGTCAATCACGTGGCAACAAGGTTGCAACAGTTGCAGCTGCTGCCACCACAGCGCCCCTCTCGCCCAGCTCTGTCAGTTCCACATATTCGCCGCAATCAAACAGCAGTCAGGCCTCGCCGCCGCCCACGCAATATATTACAACGCCGGCAACGTTGGCCGAACCGGATGCACTGAGTCGCGATAGTGGCGTCTCCAGTGCTCAGCTGGTGCACAGTTATCCGGATGAGGAGCTGCCCACAGATCTGAGCATGCAGCAGTCGCAGCCACAAATGATTTACTATCAACATCAGCCGGCATCATTGGAGGAACTGCAGCCAACCAGCTCCGCCGGACTAACCATAAATCCGGCACTTTTAGCGGCGGCCAGCATAGCACGACGTGATCACGACAACGATGACAATGCCAACAATTGCCACAACACTGACAACGATGAGGATGTCCAAGCGGCTGCCTTGCAAATAATGCAACTGCGTCATGGTCATGCAGCCACGCCCACGCCAACGCCAACGCCCACTCCGGCACAGCCACAGCAGCAGCAGCAGCAACAGGTGCAGCAGTTGCAACCTACGTTGCACGTCAGCGATCTGGCGGCCAACTATGATGACACGCATGAGGCAAATGTGCTCATTGAACATTTCAAACGTGGCGATTTGGCGCGTCATGGACTCCATAAAGGATATGCGCCGGTGCCCAAATATGAGTAAGTATATTATAATTAAATAAAATAAATAAATTATTAAAAATATATATAAAATAAGGTCGATTAGTCGGTATGGTCACAGGCTGCAAATCATTTTTTAAATCTACCTCCAACAAATTTTATATAAAATATTATTTGATATTTATTAAAAAAAAAATGATAACTTATTTAAAATGCAAGATATATATTTCTGGAGGAGGCAAAAATGCTTTACACGGACGCTTACAGTTCCATTCATTTAAAATATATTTCACATATATAAATAAATATATATATAATTAAATATATATAAATAATAAAACAATTATGTATACATATATTTATTCCTTTTTGGGAACTAAGCAAAATAATACTTTATTAAAGAAACAATTGGAAAAATTAATTAACTATTTATACCTTTTGGTTACTGAGCATAAAAATGACAGCTGTAAGAAATAATTAATTAACTTTTTTTTTTAGTTAAAATTGTCAATTTTTTTGAGCATAATGGAAAGTTCTTTGATTATATTATTTACAACAATTATAAACTAAATTAAAGAGGCAATTAAAAGGATCAAAGAACTTCGTTTAACTAATAACATTTATATAGGCTTAAAGCAAGTCTTAAATATATAATTTAGCCAGTAATAATACGTTTATGTAATTAATCAGTAATCGTGAATGATTAATTCTAGTTTATTTTATTTTTTTGGTAGTTTAATGATTAATTAACATGCTTATTTATTTATACTTATAATTATCTATTATTCTTGCAGATCTGCCCTGCCCAATCCGGATATTGTGCGTCGCGTTGAGGCAGCAATTGGACTGCGTTCCAGCACTGAATCGCCGGAGCGTAGTTCTTCGCCGGAGAGCGATTCATTGATGATGGCCGATCGCAATGTGATGACATTGCCGTTGCGCAAACGCAAACATTATATGAACGAGGGCGAGACGAGCAATGGGGGCGGCAGCAGTGCAACAAATGGTGGCAGCAATGGCGATGTTGCCACAAATGCCAACACAACAGATCCAGCCATCAATGGCTCCAAGGTGATGCGCTTGAGCTCTGTCATTCAGTTTGCCAAGGCCTCGTAGTGGGGGCGCTCTAAGCAACCAATCAGCATAAAGACTGTTCAACAAATTCTAACTGAAATTAGTTTTACTTTAAGGCTTATGCAGGTTTATTATGCAGCCTCTAAGCCGATAAGCATATATATGCATACATATATACATATACATAGATATGAGTAAATATATATGTTTGTGTTTTTAATTTAGCAGCGAGAAATGCCAAAAGTATTATAAAAAGAAATTTGTTTATAACATTAATGTCCTATTATGTTTATATATACACATTTTAAATTCACGTTTTGCATGAATTGATTTTGTTAAAATGTTTTGTAAATTTGGCAAATGGTTTTTTTTTTTAGATTTGTTTTATTTATTGACAGTAATTGGCATTGGTATTCGAAATGCGTTTGCATTTGAAATTAAAGCAAAAAACAATGAAGCCCTACCATAAAAATTAAAGCAAAGAAAAATAACCATAACAATAATAAGCTACGTACATAATTAAATACATTTTAATATTTATGCTAATTAAGGCCATATTGGCAATAGCAGCAAAAGCAGCAGCAGGAGCAGCGAGAACATACAATTAATATACAATACATATATTATAATTTTAAACATACCTATTTATAAATGCAATTAATGAATTATGTAATAAATGCGCGCCCATAAAATCCATAAATATGATTAAGTAATCATCTAAAAACAAACAATTTGATATATGTATGCATTTTATATTTTATAGAAGCAAAATATAAAACAAAAAACCCTCATGCAACAAACAACATCAATCATTGAATTCAACACTTAAGATTGTAAAACTTACAATTAAACACACTATTTTATTATACTTACATACGGAGAATAATGAACTGATAAGCAAAGAGCAAGCAAGCATAATTAAGTTTAAATTTACCAATCAACCAACAAAACATTAACATAAACATTATTATGGATATGTATATGTCAAATCGCATAATCAAATGCGCCATAAATAATTTTTTGTAAACGCTAAGTAATATACATATAGTTATAAATTGTAGCATGAAATATTACAAACAGGCGTAAGCGAAATAATAAAACAAATTGCGTAACAATACAAATAAGTTTTTTTTATTTTTAAAAATCAATTTCAAATATCAACGAATGGAGTCAATACTAGCGTTGCCACATCGATTAATCGTACGTTAACGCATTTGGTGAATGGCAATTGTTTGATTTTCATTGAGGCACGGCGAATTAAAAAGCCATTCAATGTTGTTGCTTGAAACCAGGCCATGTAAATTGTTGTTGTATATTTTATTTATTTAAATTGAATAGTTCAAAATTTACATCCTGTGTCCAATTAAATCAAGTTAGTTTGCAATATTGCTTCAACTTAAGTATGATTAGTTATAAGATCTGTAAGCCATTGTAGGAAATTTGAAGCGACTTAACTAGATTTTTACTATATTTTAGAGAAAGAGATTACCTCCTCCTTTTGCATTGAAAGAAATTATAAGAAATTTCTAGCTATCAGTTTTCTAGAATTATATTATATATTCACTTATTTTTAATTCAATATACTATGATATCAAACAAATACATGGAAGCTCACCAGTATATCAATCACTTTATAGATATTATATTCTACACCCGATATTCATTTATTGCTTTCTTTAAAGTGAAAACTTTAGTGCATTTAAATTACATATGTATGTAATTACGAACTTTGTAAATCATTGCACTTAACTGCTTTATATCACGGAAACAGTATAGAATTAAACTTTTAGATAAATGGCAGATATGTATTGACAAAAACAAGAACTTTTTTAATAGGTTTCGGAATTCCATTATTCAAATCAAGGGTCCCTTAACTAAACTATAAGCATTTAAGCCATATTTTTTCAAAATGACCTTACTCCCTTGTTTTATAAATGCATCGGCTGATGCATCGGTCGCCCCACCCCTCTCTACATCCATATGTATATTTCTATTTAACCAGCAAATTTTAGAAACTTGACGTTTTAAATATAGATAAAAAATATTGCTGATATTTAGCGTTTCACAGTTTTACAAAAAGAAATTCAATTAAAATTATGTATATTCCATTTATTGCTATTTATATCCGCACTTCATTCACCTGATTTTTGATTTTTTTTTTAATAATTAAATATCAATCGTATGCTAATTTAGTAGTCATTTAACAACTAGCATTGCTAACGAGAAACGATAAATTTAATAAAGATGCAAAAGTGGGACAAATTATTATACAATAACGGAAATTACAGTGAAAGTACGAGATAAGGCGGCCGGCACACAAGAAAAAACAACTATACACTTAAAATAATTAGTAATAGCTCAGGCTAGGGCGAGAGAGAGGGATTTTTTTAGGTGTAGGGTGAGGGAGCCTATTCCAAAACTAAACATTGTTTTTATGTTCTAATAATGCAAATTGATTTAGCAGGTAGGCAGTCTTCAGATGCCTATATACGAGCAGAGCACAAACACCACGAATATCATCACAATCATAAAGACAATGGCAAGCCACGCTGGTATTGTACCTACAAGCAAATAATGTTTCTAATTAAAATTCAGTTAAACAAATATTTCCCGAGAGTTACTTACGCCGCTGTGGCAGACTGTGTATGCAAACTTTATTGTCAACGGATATGGAGAGTACCGCTGCCTCAGTATCGCTTGAAATGGGCGGTCCCTCCTCGTTGGTAATGGGCAGAAATTGCAGCCCTGTCACGAACATGGAGTGAGCATGGGGAATGTGCAGCACTCGCTGATATCGATTTGAAAGAAATTCAAAGTTTAGTTATATATAATTATTTCGTTTTTTAATCTTATCATTTACCTGCAGACTAAACGCTATGTACATGGATACGCTGCCGGAAAACATTGTGCCAACGGCCACAAATCGACCATCATCTCTGACCGCCAGCGAGGATAAGCTTTCATCAATTGGCACCGCTGTGCGCAGCTGTCCAGTTGCACAATCCCACTGCTGTAGATATCCACGCTGCTTGCCCACCTTGCCCAATGGATTGGCAATGGTGAATAGCCTGTAGTTGTCCTTGTGCGCCTCGATGGTACCATAGCGACATCGCTTAAACAAATACTTGGCTCCTTCAGGCGTTTGCCACTGTAGCTTGTAATGCTGCTTCCCTGTGCTCACATCCCACACCATGCCCTGTGCATCCTTTGAAATGCTTGCAATGTATTTGCAGTCGGGACTAAAGTCCAGATCATCAATTTCCTTAGTGTGTGCCTTCAATTGTTTACTCAGCGCCATCTGTGGAAAGCTCCAAATGCGCAGCTGTCCATCGGTGCCACCCGTAGCCATAAGTCGTCCATTGCCGCTGATCCGCACCACACGTTGCAACGGTTCTGCGCTGGTCAGGAAATCCGTTTGTACCACATCCGCCGCCTGGATGTCAAACTGCAGACGTTGGAACTGCTTGAGTATGTCCGCCGCAGTTGTTGGTGTATTGCTATGTCTATTGTGTCCATTGGGCAGCGTCTCCACGCCCGAATGCGTTGCGCCTCGTTGCCGCACTCCATTCTCATGCGGACGCTCGACAGGCGCTGGCTTTTTCTCCTGATCCGCATCATCCTCGCACTCAATGCGCGGCTGTACAAAATACATTTGACAATGCGCCTCTTGCCCGGCACACAAGTACGCTCTGCGTCCACTGTTGCGTACCGCAAAATTCATTACCACATTGGCGCCGGTCTCGTGGCGCAACACTTCCTCCGCACAAAAATGGCTTCCATTATGATAAAGTTCGTAAATTTCCTAAATAAAATAAAAAAACGTTAGTTATATAGTAAATTCATTATATTGTGAAGCCATTGCTCTACAATCTATAGGATTTATTGTCGCCCCTTTAAAATCTAGCGGTCTACCTTCTGCTCAATTTCCTGTACAAATGCAAGAATTTCTACTGGATCGAGGGCTACTATATCCACCGCTATGAGAAAAGATTTTCCTGAAAGCCTACTCATTTCATACTTCTTTCCATTTCAGCTCTATTAAGAATTTATTAATCGAATACATATTCTTGGATAGTCAATTTATAAGAATATATGTCGTATAAACATTGCAAATAGGCCTCTCCTGCATTCAGGAAGTTAAGTTTAAAGGCACATTTTAAATATGCTATTTGGGTTCCTAATCAAAATATATTTTTTTTTTTGTAATAAATATAATACGCAGCTTTTAGAGAATACTATTACAAGAGAATTGAAAATACTTTTTTAACTTGAATCATCAACTATAAACTATAAGGCGTAAAAAAACTTTGCGCACGTCATCATCAAACTGAAGAAAAATCAACAAAAAAGCTGGAAAAAACATGCAGCTTTTATTTATGAAGTTATAGTCGAGACTAAAATATTTTTATTACCTGAACAAACCAGAAACATAATATAAACTTATGGTCTTTATAATCTTATTATTTTTAATTTTATTATTATTTTTTAATAGAAAATGTATTGAAAATAGTTTTTATTTCGTTGTTATTATTTAAAATATCCTAACAGTTGCGGAGTCTGGACTAAACTATTTTGTTTAAAAATGAGAAAAATAAATCAGAATGGATCATAGTTTATTATGATATTAAATAAAGAAAATAATTTAGATTTCTGTAAGGATTCTAACATATTTTCCAAACTCTATCGCAGGAACACAGTGTTTAACTTTGGCAGAGTTGGAGGATTGGTAACGTCTTAGTTTTCACAGCCAGAAAAAGGCTTTTTGATCCCACTTTTTTTTTAACAAAGGATGATAAGAAATCGATAGAAATACTATATTACCGTTGATAAGCGAACACTACTTGAATAATTGCATTCATTTCGCTTCGCGTATATAAACTGATTTGCATGGTTTGGTTACGGGCCCTGATAAGTGACCTATTAAAGATGTTTGATACACTTACAAAGCCATTTGCAACGCCCGTTTTACTGGAACCGCCGCCACCGGCAACCAAAATGTGGCGACTGGTGAGCATGTCCACGGCGTAGAGTGGAAAATTGACGCGGGCCAGCAGGCCATCGCTAGGCCTGCGTGTGGGTGCCATTATCAATAATTAATAATTATCGAGCGTCGCCTCTTATTGTTGTGGTTGCTTTTATCAGCAAAACTGAGTCAGTCGCATTTAATTGGGTTACTGATTTATTGTACAAAAATATCTATTAATTTTTGGTACTCTCTCGCACTATTACTGCTTGATTTTGTTGTATCTTAGTTGATGTTGTGCATCGTTAACTATTTACACTATTTATGTTATTAATTTTCCATTTGTTTGTCGAGTCGGTGTCGTGAAAGTCGTCAAATATCCACGTACACTTGAACCGATTCAGACATTCACTAAGTGGCGCAGCTGTTTGGCATTCACAATGAAACGCAAAGCCAGTGCTGCCAGCTTGATCAATTTTCTGAATATAGGAATTTTATATGCAATTATTATTTAAATTATAAGCGACAACAAATGTTTATTCAATGTTAGGGTATTTTCAATTGTGTAATGGAAATTTCAGATTTGATTTATTTTTAGCGACAGCTGTTTGCTGGAGTTCCAATTTTTGGTTCATTTCAATGAATAGATTCAGTCGTTCAATTTCGACTCGGGAACAAGATCTGTCAATCTGTTTAATTGTAAGGCTGTCTTTAAACATTCAAATAGCAAAAAAAAATTAAATCTATACATATATTATTACAAAAAAAGTATAAAAGTATTACATTATATGCATTTAAAATATAATAAAAAAAATAAATCATGTATATTCATTTTATTTATATTCAACAGGAAAAAATGTTAAGCAGATTTTTAGCAATATTTCCAGAGAGTGCAATTTATCTGCAGATCTGCTATTATCTGGTTTTTAAAGAAAATGGTTGAAGCAAAAAAAAAAAAAATAACAGTTTCTTTCATGAACAACTGATTTAATTCATACAATTACATGAATGCTTCAATCAAATGAACTGAATTCGGAACGAAATGGCGCAGCTCTATTGATTGCCATTCGATATTTTAATCGTAGAAATATAGCCGCTGCCAGTAGGATTTGTTAAAAAATATTTGCTTAATATTATTTAGTGCCATTCTGGCCACATATTATTTGACAAACCAACAAGAGTGGAGCTAAAATGGCGAATATAAAGCCAACTCGAGAAATGCTGGCACAGATAGACTGCGAGGGAATAGGCGACGATATGGATATTGGACCCATCAAAATAGAGCACGATACAAGTACAGACTACGAGAGCAATGATGAGATTGAGATGACACCCAAGAAGCCCCGGATACAGGGACAGCTAGTAAAAAAGTAAGTATAGAAGTACACAAAATTTACATAGTATGTATTGTGTCCTTTAATGCCAACTACCAAAGTAAATATATACAATTATACAAAAGATGCATCGCAGCCAAATATGTATGTTTCATGTGTTTAGGACAGATACCGGCACCGGTGCTTAATTTCACACTACTAGTGTACTCGCATCAAATGCGAAGACAATTCAAAAAAATATGCGGTGTTAAAAGACACTCTCAAGAAATTACTCCGCTATTTTTCTGAATGCAGATCTCGCATATTCTATCCAGTTTCTTCATTTTACTTAGTTGTTCTCACACTGCGTAAAAATATACGCAAGCCGCAATTCGGCAAAGGCGAATATGACATAGAAGAAATTGACAAAATGCGCGCACATATTGTACATACATAAATTGTGAATGTAACTGTATATTTTATTGCTATGCACAGTCTGGCCGTCGGTTTTTACTGTTTTTTTTTTTACTAGTTTTGTTTTGATGCACAGTGATATTTCTACAGAGCAGTCGAAGCAATTTAAAATAAAACCAATGTCGCGCCACGCGTTTATTGTCGATCAAATTGCAAGTGGTGCCTACTCGTTGGAGCCTAGACGAAAGGGGAAGAGCTATGTATGGAACATATTGTCCGAGATTATAAAGAAAGATGGGTCTATCGTGAAAGACTTGGTATATTAAAATGTGTTGGAAATCAAACTTCCAACTTAAACCGCCATAAATGTTGTCAAGCATATAAGCAGCCAAATACTTTAAGAGCTGTGTCTACTCCAGACAAAAAGGACGCACTCGATGCTAATTTCAAATGGATCATTGAGGACTGCCGCCCGTTTACGTCCGTGAGTGGATCTGGCTTTAGGTCAATGGTCCAATTTTTTATTAAGATTGGTTCTACCTACGGAGAACTTGTTGCTCAAAAGTGTAAACAAGATGCTGATGACAAAAAAGCGCAACTCAGCAATGAGTTAAGGGACGTTGTGAGTCGAGGTGGAACGTCACTCACTATGGATTTGTGGACCGACAACTAAGTAAAACGCACTTTTCTTGAAGTCACAATGCATTACCAAAAGGAGCATGAGATGGTCGGCATTATCTTGGGTCTCAAGTCAATGGACTTTCAACGCTCCACTGCTACAAATGTTCGCGAAAAATTAAAGAGCCTTTTAAGTGAGTTTGAGATTACAAGTATGTAGGGCATTAAATATGTAACTGACCGGGATGCAAACATAGTTAAGGCCCTAGAAAATAATACGCGCTTAAATTGCAGCAGCCACTTGTTTGCTAATGTGCTTGACAAAGCATTTGAGGAAACCGATGAACTTGTCGACGTAATAATTGCTTGTAAAAAAGTGGTAAAATATTTAAAAAAAGCAAATTTGCAGCACAAACTTGCAAAATCTTTGAAAAATCCGAGCCAAACACGTTGGAACTCCAATTATACAATGTGCAAGTCTATTCATGATAATTGGCTTGAAATAAATAATATATTAAGTGAATCTAAGGAAAATCACAGATTGCTAGAAATTAACATTAATACACTTAACTTAATAGTTGAATTGTGTAAAAATTTTGAAATAATATTTAAAGAAATGCAAGCTTGCAGTTCCGCTAGCTTATGCTTTGTCATTCCGTCAATTCTTAAAGTTAAGAGTCTGTGTGAAGCCAGTATGTTAGACACACAGTCCATTTCAATTTTAAAAGAAAAAATAAGCCACAATGTTTGTGAAATTTGGGAAAAGAATTTATCCATTTGGCATAAGGTAGCTTTTTTTTTGTATCCACCAACTATAAACATGCAGTTACACGACTTAAATGAAATTAAAGAATTTTGCAGAGCAGAAATAGAAAAAATGGTTAACAATTCTTCCGAACTAAACCCCACTGATTTTTCTCCAATTACATTTAATTCTGATAGCCCGGCTGCATCCTTTTCCAAAAGTTCAGAAGTAAACTCCCCTGTACTTAAAAACAAATTCTTTTTCTCAAATCTGCTAGAAACATCTACTAAACTTAATAATACCCCTTTCGATGAAATCGAAAAATATTGTAGGGAAAAAGTCATGATAAGTGAAGACTTCGAAGTCGTTAGATGGTGGAAATGTAATGAGCAATTTTATCCCAAGCTTTCCAAATTTGCTTTGCAAGTGCTTTCCATACCTGCAAGTAGTGCAGCATCCGAAGGAGCATTTTCCTCTGCAGGAAACATAATAACGGAGAAGCGAAACAGTCTGGGACCTAATGCTCTAGATAGTTTAATGTTCTTACACTCATTTTACAAAAATAAATATATATATAAATAAGTAAACTTAAGAATTAAACCATAGAATTAGTCAATGAAGTTTTTTTTTTATAGATTTAGACATCAATAAGGTTTCTTAAGTTTTTTATTATTGATTTTACGTTATTACTTAAAATTAATTATAAGTTTATTAATAGAGAATATTACATGAAGTAATAAATATTATTTCGTTAACTCTGTTGTCCATCTTTACTTTTGCTAAAAAGAAACGCTAACATCTGTAGTATATATTATATAGGTACAAACTACGACCAAACAAACATACATTCAGAATTGACATGCCAAATATGTGAAGCTCATTATTGGTACCGCGAAAGAAGCAACGCACAAAAAAACGAGTAAAAATTCACCGAATTAAACTTTGACACGCTACTTTTATACTCGAGTATGAAATATACCATGTATGTGTGCGGTGTACTTGTAGTTGCGGTGCACCGGTGCAGCTCTCTGGTATGTGCATTTAACGATACAAATTGAATGAAATTGTTGCAGCGCCTTATCGAAAAATTGGTAAATCGGGCCAAAATAATTGTTCAACGCATTCTTCGACTTGGTTTGTTAATTGTGTGCTATCAATTGAAAATATTAATGTGTGAAAATATAGGTCGAAGGGGCAAGCAAGGGCAAGTTGTCAAAAAGCTCAGGATTAGGCAATTGGACAATAATGCATGTAAGTGTAGTTAATTGCGTAAAATACCTTAACATTTACTCATAAAATCTAAATCTATCCAGCAGAATATTTTCAACGGGAGCTAAGCCTTATGATCGCAGAAAATACATTCACCACAAGTGATCAATAAGGACGCCCATAGCTTTATACTGGATATGTCGTCCATATCTACCAAACAGCCAGCTTATCAGCAAAATAAACACTCAAATGCGAAAAGTTTAATACCAGAACACGCTTGTGTTTATAATATACTTTGAAGGCGAAACAAACTATATATGAATGAAGTAATTTAAATCCAATTTGAAGCTCAATTTGATCTTAATTACACGTAGTTCGTGATTAGAATACAGAATTAAAATGTCAATTCTAAAAAATGTTATAACACTTGATTATTTTTTGTAGTAAAACTTGTTTTCAAAAATTCAACGAAAGTGTTTTAAGTTCCTGTTCATCTGGAAGTGAATTTAAATGCAAATGTGGACATGGTGAGGCATTAAGGTTGTCCTGAAATATTATTCAGCTGATGCCAGTTTAACATGTCGATAGAGGTAACCAAATTACATTAATTTCTTATAAATATTCCAGTTTTCTCTTTTGCAATAATTTTGTGAATTTGTCGCAATTGTTTTCATTAACAATTCTGAATATTTTTAGGCGCACACACAAGAATCAACAACAATATGAAATATTCCTTAAGTTCATGACGAAAAACCCAAGCATAGCAAAAGGATTTGTAAAAGGTGATCGCGTTGCTTATGATGGAAAATGGGCGATATTAGCAGCCAATTTGAACGCAGTTGGCCCTCCAACAAAGGATATGCAAGGTTGGAAAAAGGTAATATTCAACATTTCAGTAGTTCGAATACGCTTTTATTTAAAAACCTTAACATATATTTTTATGTAGGTCTGGTCCGATTGCAAGCTCGCAATAAAAAAGAAACTTTTGCATAACAGCGAAACAACTGCGACTGGTGGAAATCCTTATATGCAGATTGCCTTGTCGCCTGCGGAAACAAGTATTGCCACTTTATGTGGCTTCTACCTGCCGGCAGAAGAAGTACAAATGAACAATGTGTTTGTAATGCAGCCACAAATTATCAAAGAAAGGCTGGGGATTATAACCAAAAATCATGAGATAGAAAGCAACATGAAGCGCCCATGTCCTGTAGAAGCAGAGGAATCGTCTTTAGATCAGACTCTGAGAAAAACCAAACGCGGAAAACCTGAAAATTTAGAAGATGTTTGCATCGCCCAAAATGCTTTAATGCAGAACGTCGTCACCAGCTTGGATGCGATTCGATCGAACGTGGAAAAGCAGACAAGTTTAATGGCTCAACACTACAAAAATCTTGAAGAAATAGAGCTTAAAAAGCTTGCGGCTTTACAAAGATTACTAAATAAATAAATAGTTTTATAAGGATTATTAAATAGTATTAGTACTTAAATTAAGCAAATAGTTATATATTTTTAAGTTTAAATTTAATGACCACTAAATCTGCACTTAATATCAATGCACACTGTAAAATTTATATTTTGTAAAATGGTTTTCTGTATTTTAACTTAATTCGGGCGAACGGTGATGAAAGCTTGCATTGAAGATATAATTATTTTAACAAATCCTAAGCTATTATTGAGATCCGACCCATTATCTGCTGGATATAATAATTTACAGCTTACATATGAAAAGTTTGATAGTTCATCGTATTACTCACAATTTTAAGTTTCTGTCTTGGCGCGCATTTCAATATTCTGCTTCTTCTACCTTTTGCCATTCACTGTTTACCTTACATTTGTTTTCATATGAAGGTTTAACCGAGCTGGCATGTCTGTCACAATCTCATAAAGAAATTTTTGATTACCAAGTGTTTGTTTATTGTTTTTAAATTGAATTTAAGCAAATCGCTGCAAAGTAACAGAATATTTTTAAACAATAATCTTAGCGCAGAACAATGCTAAACATAGAACGAGTGACAGATGTGAGCAGTATTAAAACCGAAGCGGAAGACTGTGATGCTGCGCCTGTTATTTTTCCAGACCAATTAAATTGGCAATTACTACAGAACAGCAGTGGGGAAGGAGCTCCGATGAAACACGATGTGGGCATGGAGCTAAACAAAGAGTGGCAAACGGCAAAGGACCAGCAAGATACGGCCTATGAGGCAAAAAAGGTACCAAAGGTGCTTTCCGTCCATATTAAGTGCACACAAATTTTAAATTATATTTTAAGTACATATGTGTTTATAGAAAAAAATAAGAAATCAAAACAAAGTCAAAATACCTACAAACAATCATAGTTAAATATGACCTAATGAAGGCTCACGACAATGCTGTCTCATGTCTTGCCATTAGCCCCGTAGTATTCTCAGTGTTATGCAGCCAAGTTAATTACTTAATTGCCATTAATTGTTATTACACATTTTAATTTCACGAGTATTGGTTATTTAGTATAATAATAATAAAGTGTTGTGACGTTTGAAAATAATTTTCTTCCAACTTTCCGATTTCTTAAATTTAATACTTACCAAAAATTGTTTTTCTTGCCTTTATTGGCTTAATACTAATATTCTTAATATTCTATTATTAAAAATTTTTTATTGATGAGTAATTTTAAAATTTTGTGCTATTCCAGAATATATTTGGATATAATGTGGATTTAGGTGATTCTATATTGAGTGCACGCCAAAGACAAAACACTAAAGGAAATATTTCATTCAAACGCAAAAGACGGATGACTGGCGATTCAAAATTGCCAGAAATTTTTCGATTTTTTTGCAACATTGAGAAAGTGAGTTTATATGCAATAAAAATAATTAATTTTAAAATATTTATTATTTCTAGGTACAGGATTGTAATGTAAAGCCTGGAGCGATCATTGCAACATGCAATGCTTGCCAAGCTCGAATTAAAGGATTCATAACGGTTACCTCGAATTTTATAAAGCATCTGCGTCTAAAACATTTTGAAATTCATGCTGCATTCGTAAATGGTAAACAATTTGGTAGTTCGGAGTTAACAGACGCACTTGAAATTGATTCGTTTGATAATAGAGTTATGAGCTACATTATAGATACTACAGCACCTTTATCTACCGTTGAATTGACCAGTTTTCGTAATTTATTTAAGGGCACAAACTTGCGGGTTTTGAATCGCCCCAAATTAGAAATGCGACTAGATGACAGCTTTTTAAAAATGTGTATCAGTATACGAAATATAATTACCAGCAATAAATATGTATGCACAACTGCAGATATTTGGTCAACAAAGCATTCCAGCTATTTTGGCTATACATGCCACTGGTTGAATCAGCAGTACCAACGAAATTCAGTTGCATTAGCTTGCAGACGGTTTTCGGGTGAACAAAGTCAAATTATGGATATGATAAATATTATTAACACCGAATTCAATTTAAACAATTTGAAGGTTGTGGCCACAGTGTCTCACAATGGATCTAACTTTTCAAAAGCATTTAAAGAATTCGGCATTCATCTCAGTAAAATAAATAATGAAATTTCAATGCAATGTGACAATGATTGCGAGGCAAATTTTGAGTCCATAGAGCTACAGAGAAATATAATTCCAAATCACGTAATATGTGCAAGTTATAGATTAAATTACGTAGCATCTGCAGATTTCATTGAGCTTCTGGAAAATGATAATGCCCTTAAGGAAAGGCACATAAAGGTATTATTTAAAGTATATCATGATGTGCCATTTAATTCTTTTTGTGTTCTTACAGATTTTTAAAAAATGCAGTTCCTTATGGCGCAAGTGTAATTGCCCAAGGTCTTCAGAGATCATTGTAGCAATATTAGGCGAATCTCTTGTTACACCTAATATGACGAGGTGGAACTCTATATACGATTCAATTTGTTGCATTTTGTCTCACAAAGAAAAGTTGGCTGAACTGTGTAGCAAATTGGCTTTACATAATTCTTGTTTCTCCGCAAGTGATATTCTATATTTGGATGAATACCGAATTCTAATGACTCCAATTGCCTCAACAATTGAGTTTTTAAAGATGGAAAACAATTTGTTTTATGGTTGTTTATTGCCCGCCTTAACTTCACTCTGCGTTAAGCTAAAAAGGATTTCGGATGCCAATGAGCTGATTGATTTGAAAAATGTAGCTGTTGGCTTACAGCAAAAACTAAAAGAAACATTTTCGAAATTTGTTGAGCTTTCTAAGGATGCTAAAAATGCAATAATTGCATCAGTTCTATGCCCAAGCGTTAAAATGCGTTGGTTTAATGCTCTAACAAAAATTTCTTCGCACAGACACAGCGCTGACGATATTCACAAAATTATTATTGGTGAGGCCGTTCTTCATGCTAAGGCTTCAGAAAATACTTACCAAATTTCTCTTGAACCTGCTGTTCACAAGAAAAAAAATGATTTTTACGAATTTGATGAAATTGGTAGGTGTTACAGTTTATAAGTGATAAATTATTATATTAATTGAATATGTACATTGCTATTATTTTCAGATGATGCTGAGGAGACGAGTGATTTAGATACATCACAGTCCTCGCCAATACCGCCTACTTCACAGCTGGCTCATGATGTTGAAACACAGCTTTTTAGTTACCTGCGGGATCCAGCTACTAGTTTTGAGATGCTGGAAAAGTATCCTTTACTGCATGATTTGGCTATAAAATATAATACACCATTGAACTCATCTGCACCTGTTGAAAAACTCTTGTCATTTGTGAATATAATCAGACATTCAAGAAGACCCGATCTCACGGATAGTTTATTCGAAAAATTACTTTTACTTAAGGCTAATAGTAGTAACTGATTAAATTATTAGTATTAAACTTATAAGTAATTGATAACAAGAAAAATAAAATTTGTAATGCTATTGCAAAGTACTAGCATAGAGAGCACTGCTGAACATTGAAATTATTAAAAGGTCCTTTTAATGAACCACTCACTCATGGTCTGTGTCATCTTGTGCAGTAGGAGATCTGCTGACTTTAACTAAATGAATCTATAAAACAAGCTACTACAGTCGACGTTCAGAGAGAGCTGTCTACCAATGGATGAATATTAAGAACAAAATATTTAAAAGTGACAAATCAACACATGTTAAATTAAATATTATTGTAGCTTTATAATTCATTTCTTTTTATTTTTTTCAGTTTTGACAAAGAAACTTAAGCTATTGTGTTTTGCATGAAGCCAGCTGATTTCTTATCGATAACTTTTTCACAATGCAAAATATTTGCAATGCAAGTTGCACTTGATATATTCATCTGAAAAGTATGCTTTTATATTAATATTATACGTATTGTGAATTACTTTTTATTTTCCTGTGAATACCTGATGACACCCCTTTGTGTGAATTCCTTTTTTATTGTCAACAAAGAACTTTATCGCACTTCTGATTTGTACCTATTTGGAGGTATTGAGAGACAACGTTATTTAACTACGGCTATAATAAAAACATAATGTTCAATTGGAGACCAAAATTATTCACGGATCACCCAAAATCCCCAAAATCAGAATATGCTCAAATACGGGAAGAAGATTCAGCTGATTGGGGTAACACACGACCGAAAGTTATTAAGTTTTCTAACACTTGGACCATTGAAAACTTGGAGGAATTATGGAAAACCAAGGATATTTTGAAATCGTCTGTTTTTTCTGACGATGCTGAACATAAAGTCAAATGGTATTTGGAACTAATTGCCAAAAGTGCAGATACTTCGGACAGTGAATACCTAACGCTCTATTTGCGACTGTCTGAATGGAATGGTTTAACAGACAAGGCTAAGGTTATATGCTCCGCATTAAATTGTCCGGATACAGAGCAAAAAAAGATTTTTAAGATGTGTCAGAATCCGGATATAACGTTCCAGCCGTTCATACAAAAAAATGTTGTGTCCAATACAGAGAAGCTGACTATATTCTGCGAAATACTCCTGCTAAGAGACAACATTCTTACCAGCGGCAAAGCCATACCATTTAATGTGCCGGAGTCAACAATATCTCAAAATATTGGCAATCTTTTTGACAATAAGAAGTTCAGCGATGTGACAATTATAACAGCCAACGGCCAAGAGATTCCTGCCCATAGAAACATACTTGCAGGTAAGATACACTTATAAAATACAAACTTCAAAGTACCTTGAATTAATAAAATTGTGTTCCACAGCTCGCAGCGAAGTCTTTGAGCTCATGTTTAACACAGATGGAAATCACGATCGTGTGATTATAAACAATATAAATTCTGAAGTCCTAACCGAATTGCTTCGTTACATATACACAGATAATGTGCCCAACTTGAAGGTAATGCCTATAGATCTGTTGGCAGCTGCTAATAAATATTCACTCGAGAAACTTAAGGCAATATGTGAGCTACACTTGTTCAATGAACTCACAGTTGAAAATGCAGCGAAAACTTTTATCATAGCTGATAAAAACACCGGTCTTCAACTTTATGCGCGTACTCTTGAATTTATTAATGATAATATCGAACAAGTAAAGAAGACAACTGGCTGGGCGTATATGGCACAAAACCATCAGAATTTAACAGAATATTTTTTGACCAGTAGACCCGATCTTCCATCGTGGTTCACTAAAGACAAAGGAAATTATCGAAAATATTCGTGTACTGAATGTAGTTAAAATTTCACATATATTCCATATAAACTGTCTTTTGTAGCTACATGCAAGGCATAATAGTTAAGAACGTTTGTTGTAATAAATAACATCTTAAAAAAATTATATGTACTTTAATGCTATTTATGAGTCCTTGGCATCAAAACTTATTAGAAAAAGAACAAGGAGAAAATGTATGTATCCTTGCAACAAAGCTTTCATACAAAAACTGAAAAATGTACTTATCTTATAGAGCTGCTGGAGTAAACTTGAGATAACTCAAGGAAATTTTTATTTTTACTTTAGATTCATACTTCTTAAACTGAGAGACTGGACTTTCAGTCCCTATGAGAGTCTATATCAAAAAACAAGCTCGTCGCTCTATTAAGAAAAATTTATATTTCATGGATTTTTTTTCCTGTTTATTTTTATTGATTCCGATTTTAACGTTTAATTTAATTTTACGTTTAGTTTCATGGGGTTGGACGCCTTGTTCGATGCGTTACACAATTCGTAACAATGTTATAGTACTTTATAAAAGGGTATTATGAAAAGTTTTCATGCATCAGCTGATTTTCTATCGATAAGTTTTTTGCGTCATCAAATAAAAATGAGTTTCATCTCTAATCTATTTATTAATTGCAAAATAAGTTTTTTAAATATTTCGTTCTGAAAGTTTACTTGCATACTATTAATTGTATTAATTGCAAACGTATTTTTAGAATTGCATTCAATTTCAATGTGAATGTCTTGTCTGTATGACGCCCAGTTAAAATCTTTCTTTGTGAATTCGTGTTTGTATTGGTAAGTACAATCAGTATTATTGCACGTCCAGATACGTATCGAGAAACTGGGAAATATTCTAACAAACTACTTCGCTTTTAATAGATTCACAATGGAACGTCAGAATGGACTCATTAGTTTATTAAGTCCAATTTATTTCCTAGGAGAACAAAGGCGAGGTGAAACCTTGGACGATCCAGTTATTGCGCAACCAAAAGTGGTTAAATTTGCATACACTTGGACTATAGAGAACTTCAATGCAATATGGGATATGGCTGATAATTTAAAATCGCCAATTTTTCCTGTTGACTCAAATCTAAAATTTAAATGGCGTTTAGAACTCATTCCCAAGAACATAGATATTTGCGGCAGTGAATATCTAACACTCAATTTGATATTGTCTAAAAGTGATGGCTTTAATTACAGGGCAACGGTCAGATGTTCTTTAATAAATAGCCCGGATACTGAACAAACAAAAGTTTTGAAATTAAGTGGAAGTACGACAATAGCCTTCCAGCCATTTATACACCTGGCAGCTCTCTTCAAGAAGTCGCAGAAATATTTGCCCAACGACAAACTGACCATATTCTGCGAAATCTTTTTGACGAGTTCAGTGTGCACATGTGTAAGAAATAAACCAATTAATGTGCCAGAGTCAAAAATATCACAGAATATTGTCAATCTTTTTGACAATAAGAATTACAGCGATGTGACAATCGTCACAGCCAATGGCCAGGAGATTTCTGCCCATAAGAACATACTTGCAGGTAAAACGCACTTAAAATACAAATTTAATCGTATCTTGAATTAAAAAAATCTTTTAACACACAGCTCGCAGTAAAACCTTTGAGGATATGCTTAATTCAGATGAATGTCTGGAAGGTCGTCTGTCTATAAACGACATGAAGCCTGAAGTTCTAATCGAAATGCTTCGATATATATATACGGATGAAGTGCGCCAATTGCAAAAGTTGTCTGTTGATCTTTTGGCGGCTGCTGATAAATTTTTACTTAAAAACCTAAAAGGAATGTGTGAGAATTTCTTGAATACTGTACTCTCAATTGATAATGCTGCCGAGACCTTAAGCCTAGCTGATATACACAATGCGGACCAACTTAAAGCACGCACTCTAAAGTTTATTAATGAAAATATAGGCGATGTAAAGATGACATCTGGTTGGTCAAATATGGAACAGAATTATCCGGATTTAATTAAAATAAATTTTCAGTCTTATTCTTAAGTTATGCGGTTTGTTTGAAACACAACCAATTAACACTTTGTACTAAGTATATACCTTTGCAATGATCTTCCAAAATATATCAATATTCTACCGATTGATATAGTGGTCTGATTTTGATAAATCTTGATCAGATTGTACAAATTATAAATCTACATCGAGTTGATTTCTAAACCTTGAAAATATGGACATGGCGTTTTATACATGACACATTTCGGGACAGAATTATAGTAACTCTTGCAAGGGTAAAAAAATCAATTATAAGACTTAACATTTTTAAAAACAAGGAAACGATATTTTTCATAATGATATTTTTCATAAACTATGTAAATTTGGCATGTCTTTTTTTAAACGTAATAAATGTTCTCTGTAAAATTATTTAGATGTTTATGAAATTTTTGAAACGTCGGATAATACCAATTTTATGAATTAATTTTATAAATAGTTTCGTTTTTTTAAATAAAAGGTTGCTCTGCGAATTTAGCATGTTGACCTGTTGAAATTACATATATGTACTGTATGTAAGATATTTAAAAGCGAATAATTCCTTCGTTTTGTTTAACGGAATTTAAAATTTTAATTTTATTATTTATATTTACTGTTCAGGTATAAATTTCACATATTCATAAAAATTTCAAATTTCACTTGTTCATAATATTGAGGCGTCAAACAGATACATAGTTGTTGAAAATAATACTTAGCTATCTTTATGGAATTTAATGAACAAGTCATTATAGCCATATTGATATAGAAATACGTTCTATACTATGTGATATAGTTTAACTGAAATATGATCCATATATCGTATAGGTGTCATTCGAACAATCAGTCGAGTATTCAAAATTTTCTAAGAAGACCATTGCAAGGGTATATATCTTCGGCTTGCCGAAGGTATCATTTATCTTTCTTGTTTTTATTTAATTCTATTAATGAAAACAAGAAAACAAAAATTAACAATCCAGAGCATTATATATTTTAAGTTCTTTATTAAATCAAAACTAAATGCAACAAAACAAAATATAAAGATTCACTCCAATAACATTAAATATATATTTTTCAGTTAAAAATATTAAATCAATATGTATTCAGTAAAAAACTAAAAAAAATGCATTACTCTAATTCTATTTTCAGAAAATTTTAATTACTGAAGGTTCGACTCTATTATAATTCTTACAATTTATATTTTACAATTATTTTTTCATTATTCATTATTTTTTCATTATACTTAAGATTTATTTTAATGGACTTATATACAATCACTCAGGATGATTTCAGGATTTTTTAAAAGTGACCAGATGACAAAGCGATGCAACTAAACCCCGGAAGGATTCGCTTATATTATAAAACTGATTCTCCTTGAGCAATTACCAAATAAGGCGCAGCCGCTGATCTCGGGTGGCAAATTTTAATGCCGACAGTGCACATTGTATGTCAATTATGGTTATTATAGCCACCCATTCGGTGTTGTTGTTGTTGTTGTTGTTGTTATTGTTGGTATTGTTATTGTTATTGTTTTTGTTGCATTGTGAGTCAACATCTTTGTTTCAAGCGGCGCTTTGCTTTTCTGCCTTTTGTTCAGCCGCATAAGGTAAAACGACGTCTGTATGGCGGTAAACAAAGTAAAGATTTAACATCGCACTCAGTTCCTCTCAATTTGTTGTTGTTGTGTTTTATCTGCTTGTCTGCGCTACTGGCGGTATAATTAATAAAAAATACAAATCGCAAATTCAAATTAAACGCATGTTTTCTATACCCTTGCACGGGATATCTTAGCTTTGTTATAAAATGCGTAACGTCTGATTGCACAGAGTAAAAGTCTGTTTTTATTTTGTATTGTACTTTTAAATTCTAAATCAATTTTAATTTTATTGTGTTGTTTTTAACAAATTTGTAAATCACTTGTTTTTGTAATTTAAAGTTTTATGGAATATATTTGATTATACTGTCCCATAGCCATTATTTTTAACCTTGACGGAATCAAAAATGTGATTGTAATATGTATTATTGATTATTATTACATGAAAATTAAGATAATACTTTTTGTTATTAGGTTTTATAATTAAAACATTAAACTTTTCATTGCCACAGGATTCTATAAAAAAAATTAATTGTGGTTCTGTTAAGATACTTAAGTGTGTAATATATGTATTTACAACACAACTAGATAATAATAATATTATAGAATTATTTTTTTTTAGCATGTTTGCAAGAGTATTTAATCTTCGGCATCCAAAAATGAGTGTTCTATCATGTTTTATGATGGCAATTTTTTGTAGCCAGGTGAAAATGAAAATTGTCGCGCAATTTGTTAGGCGCCCCACTGATAAGTCTGTCTACGCACCTAAACTTGTTTAAACTAACATATTTCTCCCTCCTCTGGCTGCTGTGCGTTTACAATTGCTTGGACAAGTTTTAAACCGATTGATCAAATTTCACTTTTATGATGTACTCGGGCTATAGACCTCAATTTGATTTGTCACATACATATATACATATGTATCCAGTTCGTAAGTACATACATCTGTTCAAACTGTGATAACCTCTGGGCCTATTAAAAATGAAAGGTAATATAATTGAGCACTCTGCATGTAGGTGGAAAATTTCACTGCTAATTCGTATCAGCTTTTTTGTTATTATTATTATTTTTTTTTTTGTTTTTTCCTGTAGCGTGTGGGTCTCAGCTTATTAACTTAGAGTACTATAGGGTTCAATGCACTTGACTGTCAATAAGTATGTATAGTAATTTAAATATACTATACGAGCTATGTATGTAAGTATTTCTCATAGAAGTAATCGTAATCTGTGCACGCACTTTGCCATTCCTGATTTATAGCCTCTAGGTTGGCATAGCTACATTTCCAGATAAGCAAAGAAATGTCACTCAATTCTTCTGTATATGAGAATCTTTGTGTTAAAAAAAAGCTGACTTATACATATACTATATATGTCATTCAAGTTCCGTGGTCAATTTCGTAATAAATCTGAGTGATGATTTCATAACAATAACAAAATGAATAAGTAAACAAACAAATGCCCCAATTGAGCTCTGGGTATAGTTTCCTGACCTGCTCATCATCAACACTCCTGCCCCCTGGTTCCCTTTCAATCTAACAGCGTTGTCAACCGGTTTGGCAAACAACCGTTTCAATTTGAAATTGTCATTTGAATTTTAACCGCTTGGGCTACAAAGTGCAACTATTGCCATCTCTCTCGCGCTTATATTTATATAAAACAGCAGGGCACCTGGAGCAGCTTCCCTAAGCAGAAACAAAAAAAAAACAACAACCTAAAGCACAGCTGTCAATGTTGCACAGTGGTTTATCAACCATATTCCAATAATGTGGTATGTATATCGAGGAAAAATATTTAAGTGATAAAATTTGAAAATAATTTTTTATTTACGTTGAAAACAGCTAGGAATAAATTAGAATGGGAATATTTGATAATTCAATTTGCAGTTAATAATAATAATTGAAAATAGTCAATTAAATTACCTATAAGACATCTTGGATTATATTTATTTGTTATTTATGTGGATTTTAAATTAAATTAATAAGTTAATAATTTTATAAAGTTATTAATTCAGTTAGCGAAAATAGTCAAGTAAATTACCTATAAAACATGCTATATTATTGGAATTACAAGAACAACTTGACTAATATTATATTTACAAATGTTTACTATATACATATATATGGTTGATCTGCCGCCATAAGCGCTTGGAGCCTGTGATTGGTTTGATTGAGTCCTTGGCCTTCCGAAAAGATAAATAATTTTGCAAATCGATCACAAATACCTTTGCCCTAATGTTTGCTTACTTTTGCCCACTGTGCCACTTCTTCTGCGATCGCCTACAAATCAGCCCCGACTGCGCCAGAGTCGCTCAGTCGTTAAAATTTCGCCGACATGATCGTTACGAAGCGCGAAGCGCAGTGTTAAAATTGAAATTATATATAAAACTTAAATATTTGTGCAGTTAAAACAGTTTTGTGTAAAGTTATAAACAATTGAATTTTGTCTATTAGATTATCGTTCGCTGGATACTTTGTGGATATTTGTTGTTTAGCTTCTGGTAAGTGCAAAACGAGGATCAGAAGGGAGATGGATAAAGTGCTATCCGGTTCTCTGCAATTACAGCAAATTCAGCGCAGTCCCTTCATTATTTGCTACTGCGCAAATGCAATAATAACAACAACAACAACAGTCGCAAACGCAAATATAACTTTGCTGCTTTTGTTGTTGCTGCTCTGACAAGCAGTCGCTGCCTGTTTTTCCTTTTCCTTTGCGTTTTGCCTTTTGCCTTTGCCCACGCTTTGTTGCTTCCAATTTCCAGTGCTTGTGTTCGGTATATTGCGGTTCTTGTTGTTATTGTTGTAACTCTTCTTATTTTGCAGTAATGAGCGCCTGCTTGTTATTCCTGTTGTTGTTGTTCCAGTTCTTATTTATGTTGTTGTTGTTGTTGTTGTTTCGGCCTGTCACTTTTCTTATTGGCATTGCTCTTTGTTTGCTGATGTTTGCTCTGTTTCTGCATTCTACAAGGGCGTCTTTCACGTCGTGTGTTTTATGTCTTTGATCTGACTGTGGGCAGTTTTAAAAGTAGGAGAGTATGGACTCCTAACTTGCAAACAGTGATCGAAAGAAGTATTCGTACGTTTTGTTTTTATAAATAGTAAAAAAAGGTTTTAAATAAACAGTTGTTTTGTAAATAATGAGCAAGATCACCGTTAACATTGCAAAACCAGCCAAGTATTTAACTTTACAGTTTTTAATTTTAACTTTAAGTGAAAAAAATATATATTGTAATTAATGGAAATACTTAGAAGTTTTAATTGTACTTTCTAATGGTTATTTTATTTCTTCTAACTCTGTTGCTTAAAGAAATGTTAACAGTTTGTTTTAAATTTAATTGCTATTAAATTAATTGCTTACTATTTTTTCCCCATATTAAATAACGCTATATTATTTAATTTAATTTTATGAAAAAAAGCAATCAACAAATATTTGATTTAATTAATTATGTTAAAAGTAAACTGCAATATTATTTTGAAAATAAATGTTGTATTGAATCCTTTGTTTTACTTTATTCATTTACTTTTTGTTGTTTTTGCTTTGTTGGCATTTGAATTTAAATATTAATTTTCATTTTCAGTCACAACTTTAATCTTGTTTACGTTAAACCTTAAATCAAATCAACAAAAATGGTGAACAATACAGTTGATGCTGAAGGTAAGTTCCTTAATTGCTATTCTTTGTTCTTAAAACCTATATATATAAAGAATATAAAGAAGAAATTTTATACACTATCGGATGGAGGATATTATAACTTTTATAGAAAATGTGTAACGAAGAAGAAAAAAAAGAGATTAAAGGTAGGGTGTGTTCATAAAGTTTAGACATTTATCAAATATATTGAAAATAACAAATATAATTAATAAAATAAATTAAATAACATATTTTATACAGAGCACAATTTTAAGCGCTGCTTTTGTACAAGGTGCGTCTGTAATTCCCAAACGCTTTTATCGGTCAGTATATAAGCTGTAAGTTATTTTTCTAAATTACATTTTTTTAAACTTCTTTTTTTTGGCAGTAAACATCAAACCATTTTCAATAATCCGGCTGTATTGAATATATTGTATTTTAAATATAGTTAAATAAAGTTTAATTTAAAAAGCTATTAAAGATATCTATATTTAATTAAACTCGAATAATAATCTATATATTTTAGTTGTCATAGAAATAGTCGGTGTGAATATAAAGTTTTATAAAATAACTTTTTTTTGTTTCCCAAGTTTTATTTAAAAAATAAAAATGTATATTTTTTCTAAAAGATCTGTTCACATATTATATTGAGCTCTCTTGTAAAAGATTTTCCGCAAGGGCATAAATCTTCGACACTTTAAATAATTTTGTTCTTTCCTATTTGTTTTATGATGTTCATTTCTTACTGTTAAACAAACAACAATTGTTTATGTATTCTTTTATGGCCAAATACGCCCCCACGTAAAGTTAGTTTTAACGTTTTTGTGTTTTGTGTTTTGCGTATTTAATTTTCCTTTATAATGCGGGCGGTGTAACGCCCACAAAACAAAAGATGCCACGCCTCGTTGCGTTGCAGATTGGAGTTGCAGTTTTAGTTTGCCAGAGCTGGTTGCATTTGCATAGCAATCATAAAAATGCAATGCAAATAAAATGAAATGAAATTCATGCGCTGTGCACTTTTGGCGTTAAGCTGCAGTTGCATTGTTGTGCCCAGTAAAAGTATCTGCTGGATACTGTGCAACTGCTTCGAGTCGAGTGGCATAGATTACGCGCTATTGTAGTCCCAAATACGTTGAATGCGCGCATCCAGCAGATACAAGTACAAGTATCTAAAATGAGAGCTATCGTTGCAGTTTGCATTAAGTTGCAACAGTTCCCTTCCCCTCCCTCCGCATTGTGACAATTTTATTGAAAATCATATGAAATGTTTAGGACCGTGCGGTTGAAAGCCTGCAGGTTTCTCGTAGTATAATCTATCTGCAGCATAAAATGCTCTTTTCTCGCACAGTGGCTGTATTGAGATATTGTATAAGAAATGTAGAAATTTTTAGCAAATTTGATGCCAGTGGCTTGCTGTCATTGTAGACGGAGCTTTACACGATGAAGTCATCGCTGAATGATGCAAGACGCAGCTGATAAACTATCGAGATTGCAAACTCAGGGCGATAAATCTAATCTACTGCAATAAATCTTAACTATTTGCACCCTTATTAAGATTAGTCATTTTACAAATACTTAATTTTTTATCATATTTTGGACTTATATAAATTTTACTTGATAGTATGCACATTCGATAGTTTTGCAGCTATAGCAGCCATAATGCCGTTAAATTTGTGTTGACGATCAATAATTTTAAATTATATAGAATTTTTTTGTATCCCTAAAGGGTGGTCTGACCACTTAGTGAAATAGTGTGAATTCTAGTTTATAATTCCCAACTGGTTTTAGGCTTGATTAAATAAGTTTAACACTTAACAGAATAATATTTATTTAATTAGAGCAAGGTCAAAATTAAAAAATATATATACCCTTATGCAAATTTTAAATTATCAATATTTTGGTTTAACACAAAGAAGGCTTTAAATATGTAAAGAATTTAATTAATTAATAATTGTGTTTTTTGGTATTGCATTGGGTTTTTATAACATATTTTTTATCCATTTTATATAAATACTTTTAGTATTATTTATTTGGTTGAAGCATTTAAAAAAGTTGTTTATTTAGAGCACGTTTACAGGACTTTAATAAAAAAAAATTCTTAATATTGTTAAAGAAATGTTTAAAACATTTTATTTTTAAATACACATAATTTTACTTTCTTTATTGAAATTAGCATTGTTAGTTTGTAGAAAAATAGTTATGAAACTGCATTTATTTTCGTTTTCTTAGTTTCTTAAGTGTGTTTTATATTTACAAAAATCTAGTTACAAATTTAAATAGTTTAAATCTAAAAATTTCTTAATTTGTTTTCGTTGCGATTGTCCAAACCTTTGTTGTAACATTCTGGGGTAACGACATAATCTCGCCATCACAATCGCGGCCAAAACATTTTGTCGGCCAGTTTATGACGATTTGAAACGTTTATGTCGCTATGCCTAAAACTATTTTAAATGCAAAATATCTAAAATACATTTAAAGTTGTATCTGTAAAATACCTAGACATAAGGCACCAAAATAGAGCCTGCTGTGTAAGTTAATGCCGACTATATTATACAACTTTCAACCGTCTATTAAAGTTAATTTCAAGTCGGCGCCACTGTCAGTGACGCCCTTGGCGGGTGAAATGCTTTTTATTTTCCCCCCCCAGTTCCTTCGCTACTTTGTGCACCCCTTTGGCCACTCAATTTTGCAATCTTTCATGACTTGGCAAATTGTTTGGCATTTATTGTTGCCAGCGGTTCATGCACCCACTCCGAAGATTGAAGCTGACGTTGTTAATGCACTCGACATGCTCGTTAGCTGCCAGTTTCTGGCTAAAATGGCATGCAAATCTGGCTGATAGTTCCGCTACCGGGTCAAATAACTAAATAAACTGCCATCGCACCATCTTGTCTGGCAAATGCATTTAATTAAACTATTTCCATTGATTGTCAAGTTCGGCAAACTAAACAGCCGTAAAAATTGATTGCTTTGGGAGCAACTTTTGTCTGCTTCAAGTTTCTATGCAAGCTGAAATAAATTTGTTTTGCAATTTATTGTCATGTATGGAGTTGAAAGTTGCTGCAGACAGAAAATAAAGACGCTCAGCTCCATTGAGCAATTGCATTTGAACTTTTTCTTCTCCTCTTCACTTCGAAATTGCTGACATTTTGGCCAGCAGTCAATTTGATAGAGATTGCGGCTCCACTTGAATTTGATTTGAATTGATTTGCCAAATATCTTGGTCCCATCTGACGAGCGAGATAGCAAACTTTCTAAATAGGTCAGCGCAAAAGTGTTGAGGGTGTTCCCGAGACTAAATTTAGATGACAATCCATTGATAGGCAATATGAATGTCATTGATAAGGAATAGTGTTGAATAGAACCTAAGGATTTTTCTTAAAATTACCTAAATTTGCAATAATCTTTTTGTTTTTTTAATATGATAAATGATTAATACATTAAACATGAACTTTTTACGATTAGGAATATTTTAAGTTTTCTTTTGTGGAGCTAAAATTTGTATTTTAATTGCCTAAAATACATTGAATTTTATTTATTTTCTAATTATAAAGTAAATCGCCTAAAGTAAATAGCTAACTTGTTTTAATTTAAATTTTGTTTTTAGATTTACTTGTTTCGTTTATATTACATATTAAGGTGTGTTTTTTTTCGTTGATGTGTATTAATGTAAAAAAAGGACCACAGACTTTACGTATTGCTGTGATTTAAAACGAAAGTGAATATTGGAACCGACTCTGTTAATGCACATAAGATTTTCTCAGTTACTTTACAATAAACGCAGAAAGTCACGCTTTAATGCCACATTACTTGATGACAAGTTATTATTTTTTTTTTTTTTTTGATGAATTCATGTCCTGAGTTTCATTCAACTTTAGTATCACTGCCGCAGGATCTTTAAAATATGCATGAACGCCCGTAAATAGGCAACGCTTTTTGCGTGCGGCACGTACAACGCTTGAATTTATTATTGTCTACCTCCTATATGGTAATATATTGTCGGATGGAGCTCGGGTGGAATAATGTTTGCAATCACACCTGATGTGGGTTAATCCCGTTGACAAAGTTGTTCCATTTTGGGATAACCGTAATAATCACGTGCAAATAACGCAGGGACACACAATACTTGAGAAAAAAGGTCGCTAAAAACCTAGATTTATAATTTGGTTGCCTCTATTTACGTTTTATGTGATGACTTTTCAATTTTACAAGTGAAGGCCGCTTATTAAAAAATAATTTCGTTATGCATGACAGAAAGTTGGACGCAGGTCGCAAATTGTTTTGACTTTTTTTTATAAAAAAAAGGACTGCCAAATAGGCCACAAAGTCGTAGAAAGTTTTGTCCCACATTTTGTATTTTAAGTGTATTTCTTGCCAAAAAAAACAAAATCCGGCATGAAATTTGCAGGGTGTTGTTGAAATGGTCTAAGAAAAGCGGTAACATAAAATAATATTAGAAACTAGCTACTAAATCAAAGTTTTATCATATGGAACAGTTAATAAAAGCTCAAGTCTTAGTGAAAGTTTTTTAATTAAAAACTCTTTTTCACACATTTCTCTGAATATTTTTACATTTGTTAAATCAATGTTAAAAATTGGTTTTCATCCGAATTAATATCTAAAAACCTAAGTAGTCATTTGACTAAACGGATATAAAGTTTTGCATTCCTTCGAACTTTAGAGAAAATCTACTTGAATCTATGCACTAGAAAGTTTGGCAGCCGTGATAAAAACATAAGACATTTCCAACAATCTGACAATTTTCCAAATAATAACAAATTTCTTAAAATTACAGTGTATAAAATGCGACGCTACAAACCCTTTCGGAACCACAAACATTCAAGAAGTATTCAGCTTGGTTTTTTTCGGTTACTTCTACAATATTTTAATACCCTGAATCTAAAACCGAAGTGAATCAGTTTTTTAACCACAACATTTCAAAAACTAGTCCATATTTCGATTTACTTTTTCGAATCCCCAAATCGGTTAATATTTTTTAAGTTTCGTCGCTTTGATGAAAATTAGCAACAAATGGATCAAAGAATCTTCTCAGAAAATAAATGCTGTAAACAATAGCATACACTGAAAAAAATATTCTTTCTAAAATTAGCGAAATCTTGACCATTTGTTATCACATCAAGAACATTAGTCATTATTTGTCGTTTGGCTTACAACTTTTAATATGATATAAAGTTGAATTTATTTAAAATTTGTGTCAATTTGGCTTGTATTTAATGCGAGAATAATATTTATTTTACAGTGAGATTAAATGGTAAAATACCAAAAAAAAAAAAAAAAAAAAATATTAATGTAGGAAAACCCTTAGGTCTTATATACTGATTACTGAAACAATGTGAGAACTATAGGTGCACAGGAGTACAACTAAAAGCGCCTAAAAGTATGCAACACTTGTGAGTCGAATATTAATTTTTCTTACTGTTTTTATGTTAAGCTTAACATGAAGCGTGGTTGTTATTTAATGTTTCAAATCTCATGGTTTAGTCCTTTAAGAAGGCTGCTACTTGACAATAATAAAATTAAAAAATTAAAAAAAATTATTGTTATCAATTTTTTTCAGTATTAATCGAGAAACAGCGATCTTTTATCAACAATTTTTAATTTTGAACAAATTATAATAAATAAAGATCGATTGTTTTTCATTTTGAAATGTTTTTTTGGCATTCGCATATTCCCTTAGTGTACAAATTGTAAAAAAACAAAAAACACTTTGTTGTCTGTTGCCCTACAAAGATATTTCGCTGTTTTGATGTATTGCTCCACAACCCGTCAATACATAAAATGACGCTGTTTATGACATTTTTCCGTCTTGGTGGGTAACAAGCCAAACTAACGAAGAAGTTTCGCACATCATAAAATGGACATTCTGACTTTTATGTGTATATATTTAACGCCCAGTGGGCGCTGTAGATGTTACGAATTTTAAAGAGCTAAAAAGTCATGTGTAACGAAAAAGCTGTTCGTAGTGAGCTGCTTATATCCTGCTTTAAAGCTGTGAAGCATGCAAATCGCATTAGAGCAGATAAAGTTAGGCGAAGCCAGGCTACAGCATATTATCCTCGAGTAGCCAACAATTCTCCTCATTCTAGTCGTAAGTATATTGTCTACCTACAACAAGAACATAAATTGAATTAGTTTTGGGGGTAGCTCTTGTAAGAATACCGAGTTTTGTGTTAAGCGAAAGGGCGACAAGCCCAGCGAATGTAACAAAAATAAATAGAATTGTTGAAGTCATGCACTGTTTGACTATGAAATACCCTGTGTAATCTGTCTAATTGTTCTTTCTTCATAATCCATCAAAATTTTTTAGTCTAATAACAATTGAAAAAGAATTGGTAATATTTTAAAGCATTTTTGTAAAGTCTTAGGAAATGTAGTTTTCATAAACATTGTGTTTTTTATTGCTTCAAAAACTCATCAGATTTAAATGTATTTTTTTCCTCTGGAAATTAAAGCACGTTTCAAAATGGGCAGGTAATTAAATTGTCCTGGAAAATGTATTGGTGTTAATTGCCGTCGGTGCACATTTCAAAGTCTGCTCCTTGACAAAAAAAGAAAAAAGTTAATAATTTTTTTTGAAAAGTTTAATTTATATGCCGAATTGCTTTTTTGCCAATTTTGGCTATTATGGTCAAAAATATAAGAACTCACATTAAAAATCGAAAAGATAAAACCATAAAAGATGAATTAATTTAAAATAAGGCTTTACATTTTTTTAAAATTATATTCATTATTAGAGAACCTAAATGTGTAATTAATATTTAATTTTTCATAGTAATTTTGCGGAACCTTTTTATACTTTTTAGCCTTCTTTTTTCGTGCACAGGGTATAAAACAAGCAGTGTGTTTGTATTACATATAAGATCTAGGCAAGTACACGCTTATACTTATGTACATATATATATATATTTATATATATCTATATACTTATGTGTATATATACCCATAGTTGTATAAATAATTATCTATTCCGGTCATGTCAGGCCAAAGAGAGAGAGAGAGATAGAGAGAGCAACGCACAAAATGTCAACGTCTCAGAATATCCTCACAAAACATGTCTTCACATTGCATTGGTGTGTTAGAATGAAATAAAGATGCCGTAAGAGTGAGATAGAATGACGAAGGATGCAGAAGCAACTTATTTGTAATGCTTAACGCATCGTCCTTAAGTCTGGAACAGAGCGGAGATTGGGGAAGGAAGAGAATGTTGACTGCACTGAGTTGAAGGAAGTTCTGTTTGCAGTTTTGCAATTTCTAATTATGTTTTCTCCGTGTTGGCTGTCGTATCAAGTGACTTTTTGAGGTTAGGCTTGAGTCACGACCGAGTATGTATGTATTATTTGTTGTTATACCCTTTGTTAATACGGATATTACAATTTTATTACCAAATTTGTAACATATCATAAGATATATTTATTTTTGATAAGGATGACGACTTGAGTTACTTGCAACATAGGCTTTTTGTTACTTTACGCAATACAAAAGTCGGAACGAGGCGGATCTGACCATATATATATTTTTTATATCAAGCAAAACTCTGCATTTCAAAGTTTTGTTAAAATAATTAAAAAATTTTTTTAAGTTTGTTTCACTATATTATTTATCTGTCATTAAAAAATAATTTATCAATAAATGATTTTCAAAAAAGACTTTTAGTTTTCAATCACAATCAAAATCATTGGCTTAAAGTTTTATAATGATCTACAAAATCTTAATAGATTTAATCAAAATCGGATCACTATAATATCGTATAATTGTCATAGAATTTATCCAAAAGGATATTTAGAATCGTCAAACCAAACTTAAATGCTTTTACTGGTTTTTAAAGTCCTTGAGGAACGCGACACGCATAGCTCTTGTCTATTTTATTTGCAAAGTTTGTTGCCCCAACTGTGTTGTGGCTTGTGGCAGCAACTGGTTGCTGTCACTTTGATTCTAGTATGGACAAACTTTGATTACAGTCCCCAGACCCAGACCCAGAACCAGACTCAGACTCATTCTTAGACGGAGACAATCAACAGATTTCTTGCTTATTATGCGCTTCTCGAGATGCCCCAATAGCATATGTGTGTGTAAAAAGTTCCATTAAGGCCAACTCCCAAGTGTTTTATGTTTGTGTCCTGGATATGCATCTATCTATCTATATACTTATGTATGTATAAGTTAGATATATGCTTATTTATGTACGCATTTCATTGTATATCCTTACAGGCAACACCCGCAGCTTACCGTGTTACAGTTTGTTTGTTTATTTGTTATTGTTGTTGTTGCTGTTGTCGCATTATGTGCAAAATTATAATGATGTTCATTATTAATACCAGATAAACGCTACGTGCCGAGATTCGACAAAAGTACTTTTCTTCTTTTCTTATTATTTTTTTTTGTTTGTCTCCAGTGACTTTTTCTTTTGAGAGAATAAATTTTGGCACATTCTATTTGGGTCAAATGTGAAAATTGCACAAGCATCGCTGTTCTGTGGGTTTCCTTTTTGTGTCTGCCGTTGTTACTGATAATGACAAGTAGATTAGAAGGATATACTTATACATAAGAGTATTTTCATCGCCTCCTGAAATGGTTATTGCCAAGCAGGTGATACCCAGTTAGTGTGTATACGAAAGCCAAGTGAAAACTTGTTCAATTTATTTGTATACCCTTGTAGAAAGTATTAGAAATTGATTACGAAATGTGTAATGCAGTGAACGAGGCGTCTTACGACCCTATAGAGTATATATATTCTTGATTAAGATTGGCGAGCTGAACCAATGAAATTTGGTAAAGAATTTTTCATGTTGGATTTGTGTTTGTGTCGGACAACAATTATTCGGAATTCAGTTGTGTGAAGGATATTTTATATTATATAATTAGCGTGGTCAAACAGTATAAAAACTTGCTAAAATTTTTGAAATTTTTTTTTGTTTAAATTAAATGTTCGACAATTAGGCGAACCTAGTTTTAATCAAATTTTGCAGTTAAAGATTGTATTTTACTCTATATACTTGCAGTTGATTTAAATTTGATTAAATTCGAATAACTTTATCATTAAAAATTTCAATTAAACTATCGGTGATCAACTGAGTTTCTGTTCAAAAAACTATTCTGTTTTTTAAAGTTATTATGAGAGATATTTCTTGATTTTTTTTTTTTTAATTTTATAATCAATGGTGGTTCATATTTAACCTTGACCCACTGAACACAGATCCCCAATATTTTCTTCCATCTCATCAAATGTTCAATTAATGACATTTAAATGTTACACAAAAAAAAAGAAAAGTGAAAAGAGAAAATTCTACGTAAATTTCCAAACCATAAACACGAACAGTCACGGGGACAACAGCCGTTGCCATCGCTTGGTCAACAGCAATCAAACGGTCATAAATTGTTGGGAAAATGTCATAAAGCCTCCGGGTTTCAGCCTATCCCCCTCTTCTCGTACCAAAAAAGATTGCTACAGGTAATTACAAAACCATAACGCGCAAATGTCACCGCAAAATGTGCGGTGAATGTTTTTGGGCCACCACCATCATCATCATCATCATCATCCTGAGGAGCAAATGGAGCGTCGAACATTGTACAAATCGTTGTATTTTGTATTGTATTTGTGTTGCATAATTTTTTTTTGGCGCAGTGCGTGTTAGGTTAAGTTGGTTAAGTTGTGCGATTTTGTGCAAATCGCTTTGTTTTGTTTGACAATCACGTTCAACAGTCAGATGGCATTAAACAGGTGCCGGTCACTACATGAATTTATGCAATAAAATCTGCGACAAATAATTTAGGCACTTGAAATTTATGTACTGAGAGAAAAACATAAGCGCTTTAATTAAGAAAAAAATAAAATTAAAAAATTCTTTATATACTCCTTTATCGCTCCCCAAATGCTTAACATACAATTGTTTAAACAAGACTTCGAATGTGTTTTAAAACCACATTGAAAACACAGAATAATATGGAAATCTTATTAACAGCGCCACAAGATTAATCAGAAGAATATTTAGTGGCATGTGTAGATAACAGAGCTTTATAGCCGTTTAACATAACAATAACATATGTGTAGCCTCGCCATTAATCTGTTAAATATAGCATTCACAACATTGTTAATTGTTAAACTTTAAATACCTGCTTGACTAAACATTTAACACAATATATTGTTCATAGTTAGTCACAAAAAGACGCAACTAAAAAAAATAAAAGTTATATAAATAAACGAGTTACAACGAGTTATTAAACATAACTTTTGGAAAAGTTTAACGTAGAATTATAAATAACAATGTTAAACTGTTGATACCAGCACTTTATAGCTGTTTATTTAATTTGAAATCAGTTTTTATTTTTCATTTTTACTGAATAAATTGTCTTTGATAAAATAAAATAAATTAATAAAATAAAAATCTAAAGAATTCTTATTTTTGAATTTAAAAAATAAAGTTATAAATAATAATTATTTTTTATTTGTATTTATAAATTTAAAAGGAAGTGTTTTTTTTTAAACAAATTATACGATAATCTAAATAATTGTAGTATCGTATTTTTTTTGTAAGTCATTTTATAACATTTAGGATTTTTATTGATTAACACATTTATATCATTTATATAAAACTTTTATTACATTTAACAGTTGTAATTATAATTATATAATAAACATTCTTCAAAGTATTCTACAATTACTTACCCAAAAAACATTATAAACTTTAACAGCCCGAAATGTATATATTCCCCTTATTTATTTTCAAATCACTTAAATTTTTGTTTGCGTGTGAGTGAGACTTTGTCGTGAATGTGAAAATGCTTTTTGTTTCAGGACCTCCCCGCACTTTGCCAACAATTAGAGCGCATAGAGTTTTGCGGGTGTGAAGTAAAATTATCATCGCATCCAAAGGCTAAATTTCCATTTCCAATTCTCCAGCGGTTGCAAAAACAAATTGCCAACAATTGAATTCAACCCTTTTGGGGGAGAGGGGGAGAGGGGATAAATGCAACAATTGGTTCTCAATTTATAGAATGACAACGCACCCTTTTGTGTTGACCAAACTGCTCCAATCGTCCCATACTCTGCCAGCCATAACATCCTTCAATCCTGTCGCTATCTGTTTGCTGCCGAGTGCTCCTTCTGCCTTCTGGTGGCACTCCAGTCAACAGATCGACCCAGTCAGTAGCTGTCCTTGTTCCTGCTGCCAATTCAATGGGTGTCTGGCATTCCCAACGTTTTTAATTGACAATCAAATTGAGGCTGTGGTAAGAGCTTTTTAGTCCTCTCGTTGCTTTTGCACAAAATTTGATTAATACGCTTGATGGCTGCATTTGCTGTCAGCTTATCCTTTGACAGCCTTTGGGTTTCCTCTACGAGCATCCTTACGGGGTTTACTGAGTGTCCCTTTTGATTGTTTTTGGTTGGATTGGCCAGAGGGAAGGGACAGCTTTTATGACAATATCATTTAATAAATGAAGTGTCTTGTGGCTTCTAAATGTGCAAACTGTGCACTTCATTTTAAGGATCATAAATTTAGCTACAGAGTTGAGTTATTGCTACGGGTTGTCTTTAAATTATTGCCAACTGTTTTATAACAAGTTACTATCATTTGTTTTATCTAGAATTTGTAAACTGTGCGCTTAATGTTTAAATTGTGGTTTCGTTATTTTAAGCTAACAAAATAAAGTAGAATAAATAAAGTTAATTCTAAAAAAAATATAAAGAAAATTTTAATAAAAATAATATGAATATGAAATAATAATAATCAAAACAAACAAAATAATTATCATAAATAAATATAAATAAATATAAATAAATAAATAAAATCAAAATATCAACACACATTCTCTTCGTTCTGTTATCTAGAATCAAATTGTAATTAAATTTTAAGTAATATAATTTTTTTCGATTTTATCGTTGTCTATATTGACAATCAATTGGATTTGTTTCACGAAATAATTATTTACTTATGCTAGATAATCCTGTTAAGAATCTTGTACATTTTTCGACAATTTTTTAATATATAGGTGACATTGATTAATGTGTAAATACTGTCTAGTTTAATTCGTTAAATTCCAACGAACTAATATTTTATTTTTTTTTTTTAATGTTAAGTAATTAAATTCAATTAAATAAAATTAAATATAAAAAAGTTTTACCGCTCTCCAACTAATTCTGTTGTATAGAATTTAATTTAAACGATTGAAAACAAGTTTAACATATACTAAATGTCTTTTAAGCGATGTTTTCTTGATGAATATTTTGTTTATTTAATATGCATTACAGCATTGCTACCTGTTTCAGATTAAAACCATTTTACACAGATATACTGTGTGTAAAATATAACTTTACATAATAAATAAAACTTATAGAACTTTTGAATGGCTTTTACACAATTAAAAAATGTTCATGCTACGTATAATCCTTCATAATTGTTGTAATTATTTTTCAACTCCTCATAGACAATGCAATATAATTTCTTGCAACTCGAAAGTGTGCAACACTCTTGTGTGCAACAATCAACAGGCATTTTATGCCGCACAATGTTGAAAATTAGAAAATCCATTTGAGAGCCATAGAAAATTGCTGCAATTGCAGCAACCACACGACACAAATACGCAGCAAGTGCGCGGTTATAAAGCCCCTCTATACTCTCTACCGTATAAGTCGCCTAAAACGCTGCTGCACAACTTTGTGATACACACACACACACACACACACACACTAGTAAAACCCCCAGTTAATAAATGTATTTTCTGTTGTTGTTGTCGACTGTAGTTTACTACACACACACACACACACACAAACACTTAACTATATAAAGCAACTGCAGTGAAGGAAAAATCGTTATCATTATTGTACTTATATACCATATACATACCTATAAAAACAAAAGCTGTTCCGACTTTCACTTTCGCAAAATTTATGCGAAATTAAATTTTGCCTTGAATATTTTTATTATATTCTAGCTTAGTTATACTTGGGTAAACAGAGGTAGCTTTTTTTTTTGAAACTAATCATAATTTTTACCCTTCTCCGAATTCCCAAACGGGTTTATTTCGGTCTAAAAGTAAAGAAAAATAAACTATAAATTTTATTTATTTATGTCTAAGAAAACATACAATAAAAAAAATAAAATTAAACAGATTTTTATTTTGACATTTAGATTGATTTTGGCGATGTATAACCATCTTATAGTGAGATTATGTATTTAAATCTAAAACTTTTTAATCGCTTTTCACACAACTTTTCTAAATTTATTTTGTGGAAGGAATCTCATAATAATTTTAAAGTAAAGAAATAAACTTTACTGGTCGTACTAGTCGTAAATTTTACATCTCTTCAGCTTCATTTTAATTCATTATAAAAAATGTTTTTATTTAATTATTTTACAGCTTTATGACATTTCAATATTTTTATTTGGTTAATAAAATATATGGTTTACCAGATACTGAGACTAGCCAAGTGTGTTCGCAGAAATCCAAGGCATATTACACTAAAGTTAAACGAGCTTAAAGAAAAACTAAATGCAAATATGTCTTATTTAAATTAATGCAAAGGTCAAGAAAATTTATTTACTATGTTGAGCATAATTTAGTAAGTTGTACGGAATTAAATAAATCCCAATTTCGAAAACACAAAGTAAAGATGAAAAAAGTATACTTCAGAGCTGAATTAATTAGGTAATTGATATATTTGATTATTAAAAATAATCAGTCTAACTTAACAGATATTTTTTATTGCAATTGAAACAGTAAATAAACTATTAGGTAAGTGAATGCAATTCACAAAAATTTAAACAAAACGTGGGGGAAATTGCAAACTGGAACCGTGGCGACCTGATAGTGCAGAGCTGAAGAGATGGTGGAAAGGGTCGCAAACGGAACTGCAAACTATGTACGAGAATACTTTTTGCAAAGTTTATTGAACCGGAAGTTGGGCGTCGTTTTGCGCCTGTGAAATGTGGCAACAATGCGCGAAATGAAGACCCCGCAGGCCACCATTTGGATACGTCTGTTCCAAGTCTGCTTTAAGTTGTGCACTGCCAATCATATATACATATTTGCCAGCCAAAAGTCCAAGTCCAAATGCTTTGTGCACTTGTTAAAACAACAAAATATATATACAAAAAAAAAAAAAAAATAAGAAAAAAATAGCCTCAAGGCGCATTTTTGATTTTTGCCCGCTTCTGCAATGATTTCTTTTATTTTCTTCTATAAAAATTGTATTACTTATTCATACGCCCGCGTCTGGAATTGGGATGGTGATTTTTTTTTTTTTTTTTTTTGAATTTTCGAGCAGCTCAGCCGTCTGTCACTTTAATGCCCCGTTTATTGTTTCTCTGCGTTTCTCTGTCTGCACTCGTCAGATACCCTCGAGGCCATGTAATTGTTGTTTAAGTGATGCAAATGAGCGTTCCTACAACAAACAGCAGTGAGATGAATTTATTGAATGAAATATGCCAACGTTTCTATACTCTACAATTGTACATGATTTGTTATTGTAAAAACAATTTTCAATCAGTTTTATTGTAATAACTTTAAGATTAAAGGATAAAATGACATAAAGAAAAAACATTTAGAATATAAGCAGAAAATAAAATAAATTTATTGTTTTTATTATTATTTATTGTATAATGTAAAAAATTAAATAAAATCTGCTTTATTCTTAAAGAAGTTCTTCAATTCATACAAAATAATAAATAATTTTTTATTAATAAATCAAAAACATATATACTGTGGATTCTGGTACATCAATCAAATTCCTGAAACATATATTGATAAAAAGTATTTTTCACAATTTTGATATTAGTAAAAAAATACTTTTAGTACGACTAACAAAAGTAAGAATATAGATAGAGTGACACGTGAATCCTGGTTAAAATTTAAAAGAAAAAATTTTAAATATTAAAATTATGCTATAAAAATTTTTCTTTTTAGTTCTCCAAAAAGACTGAAAGGTAATTATTGTTAAATTCTTATTCATAATACCTATATAAATTTTGGAAAAGTATTAAATATGTGATAGTACAGCTTCTGATATTTAAAAGTAACATTGTATAGTGATAGCTATAAATTTCAACATTACAAGTGTCAGAGATTTATATCTTATCCAGGTGGAAAGTTTGGGTTAAATTTTATTATATTGTCGGCAAAGAAACCTATTTAAAATTAAAAATTAATTTTTGTTCATATAACTCTTATCTATAGTTAAGTGACAAACATAATGCCACAATTATGTCCTAAAATTCGCTTACTAGAGTATGCAAAACGGCAGCTAAAAATTGCCGCCGGCTTTGCAAATGGGGAAAACTCCATTTGGCCCCTCGCATCATTTCGTTTGAAGTAAGTAAAAATGTATTTTGAAAAATGTTTGGGCTGCTCTTGTCAGTTTTCTCAGGGTTGGAGATAGAGAGGGAGTTGGACTCTTTGGGGTTCAGAGTTTTTTTTTTGTTGTCATTGTTAATGAGGTCAAAAAATTGTATGGTATTCTCGTGATTTATGAGGGTTGCACTTGAAATTGTTAAACAACATTAAAGTTTATTAAAATTAATTTGCAAATTTGTCTGGCAGAGTATATTAAATATTTAAAATCATCAACTCAATAGCAATTTAGTTGGCATTGTTTATACAAAATGAAAATTGCATTCGATTGTTTTGCAAAAAGTTGATTCAATGGGAATATCAAAATGACACGTTCCGAGCAGACAAAGTTATTAATGTAATTCATTTGTTGACATATTGTGCACTGTGCTGCAAAATTGAGATAAATAAATATATAGAATATTAATTTATGTTTATTTGATATATATACATAATATTATTGAAAATATTGAAGAAAATTGCTTGTATTTAAATGCACATTCTGCAAAAATTCAAAGAACAAACTGTTTTTCATCTGCCTTTTACTTAATCACATTTTTCAAGTATCTTAATTATTCAATCAATGAATTTTCTGAAAGGACAACAAATAAAATGATTTCGAAATTGCAAAGTTAAGTAAAATTTTTTTTTTTTTTTTTTACTAAGAGTTTTGCACTAAAACAATTCTAATTTTAATAAATTTGTCAACATTTAAAACAACAATCAAGTTTCTTTGTTTAAAGTTTAGACTACATTGTTGGTCCGTTTATCATTGTCAAGCACTGAAAATTTTCGCACATGTTTGAAATTGTTGGAAACATTAATTCATGACAGTGTATAATTTTGAAATCTGCACAAAAACGAAGCCACAACAGGAGTTGCAAGTACGAGTTGCATTTACCCCTTGGGGGTCAAAGACAAAAACACATGTTCTAGCTACAAAACCAAGGCCCAACAACAACAGTAACAACAAAAACTAAACAAGTCAGCCAATTGAATGCGTAAATTCACGACTGTTATATACTCTAGTGGACTATAAAGATACATTATCCAAAGTAGTAGTTAATATACAGTTTGTTTGATTTGGTGTGTGAAAATGAAAAAAAATGGCAAAAATATAAATATTTAAGAAAAAAATTCTTTGTATATACACTGCCACTCAACTGAATAGGTTCACGATTTCTATCAAAGTAAATGGGCAATATCTCTTCAATCTATTGGTTGATTTAGAGAAAAAAAATTTGTTCTACAGAATATTTAGTTTTTATTTAGTTAGCTTCCAGTGTCTACCACAAGTACAAATAAAAAAATGATTTTGTTTGCTAAAACGTAAGAAAAATTACCTGTTGAATAAGCTGAAAAGCTAATAATTCGTATTCATTTAAAAAAATACTGCCTTCTGGGATCTGTGAAGACGCTATTTACTTTTTCGGAAAGTTTTGTTTTTTAGAAACCTTCCTCTGGAAATTAAGAACAACTGGAAAACAAATTTGAGCCAAATCGGCCCAGCCATTCTCAATTGATGATTTTCTATAATTATTTTTTGCTCCATTTTTATATGTATGATTTATGATATTTTTTACGGCTTAAAAAATATATAACTAACAGCCTTTTTACACTACGAGTTCAAAATGCTGCAATGTCTGTTTACACTAAACATTTTAGCATTTGGTCAGCAATTTTTTGTGTTTGATTTGACATATGTGTGCACTTATACATATGCATATACAGCTGAGTAAATTAGGCATTTAAGCAATATAAGCTAACATTAATAATAAAATGCTAATAATAATTGTGTTAAGAATTTACGCAATTTTATGGCAAATATTACAAGAAGAGAAGGAGGCCAATATGATGGAAGAATATCAAACCATACTTGTTCGAACTCTCCACACAGCGTGTTTTTCAAAATTGATCAGCAAAATTTCAAGGTTACCAGACTTAAAAAATTAAAATATCGAGTTGAAATTTGCAATCATCGATAAAATCGTGAATGCGATTTTGTTCAAAATGCTGCCTTTATTATTTTAATTTATTTTATTAATTTATTTATTATAAATACAGCATTTTGACATGGTCTACAACACGTAACAAATTTGTATTTACACAGCATTTTTCAGCATTTGTCAAAAGCAGCCTAGTGTGAAAAGGCTATCAGATGAAAATTATTTATTTTATTAATTTATTTAAGTTGATAAAGCCATAATTTTATAAATATCCGTCTTTACCACACATCATGACTGCGAAAATTTAAAATGTGCACAGCTCAAAATATTTTACATATATGTATATACTCCTTTTCTATTTTGGGTGCAGAGTATAAACTCTAGTAAAGGGACCAAAAAAAAAGAGCAAATTTTACGCTGCATTGGCGACAGCAAACATATGTCGATGTCGGTGTCCATTGGATCCAGGCAAAGTTCCATGCCCAGCGGGGTCGTTTGCACGCAAGCGAAACGCGGACTTAGTGGAGTGTGTGGACTTTGTGGAGTTGAAGAGGGGAATGGGGGACAGCTGCTGGAATATAAAGAGGGCAGTCAGTGTAGTTGTTGTCGTTGTTGTTGGGAGGGGGCAGTCAAGTATGAAATATGCGTGCCTGTCCGCTTCTATACTGCATAAAAGCGTGTATGCAATATTGCACATATCTGTTTTAACAGCATGTAGAATTACATACAATATACTATATATGTATGTATGTATATATTGATAAATTGCACTCCCTGCACACCCACACACTCACTCACACAAACACACACAAAAGCACACTTGAAAAACCGCAGAAAACAACGTCATTAGTTGCTGGGGCTGTAATAAAAATCAATTCTTTTTAAATTGTCACCCCGAGGGTCGACAGTTTCTACACTTAAATTAAAAATATTGCTAAAATTTTAGTAGATATATACACTGGTCGGCATAAATATTTCGACATGACGACGCCTCAGTTTCTTTTTCAATTTTTATTTATTTTAAAGAGAAAAATATTTATGGATTGTACATAATTCATTAAGTTATAATGTATAAAATGATAAATAAAACAATTTTAATTTTTAACATTGATTTATATTTTTTATTAAATTAAAACTAAAAACTAAGTAATTTCATGGGTGGCATAAGTATTTTGGCAAGGTACTTTATAGCATCCAAATAAGGTTTGGATACTTTTATCTAAACTTAACTTTAAAGTTATTAAAATGTACAGTGTCAGCAACAAGTATAACACCAAGGCAGTTGGCTAGCTTAATCTTAGGGAAAATATACATATAAGGAGATAATAACCTTAAAATATTCTTTTTGAAGGCGAAACATGTCCGGTAGTCGGCATATTGATCGGATATTCTCATAAAATAATCAGTATTGTCATTTCAACTGTGAAATGGCTAAAACATTGGAGAAAAAGAGTCAAAAGACAAAATTACTCATATGGCAATTGCTTCGGCTGATAGGAAGGATTCTTTTTAGTCATCCACACAACTAAAAAAAAATCTAAAAAAAAATGCAAGGATAACAAAATTTAGTGATTGATTAAGAGACCATATTTTAAGTTAATACAGCTTTCTAAAGGTTCCGATGTTGGCTCAACGAAATGATGAAAAACGTAAACAAAACATTTCATCAATTTTGTATGAAAAATAGCATGCGCAATGTAAAATTTTCTTCCAAGTCTCTAAAAATGTACATCGGAATTCAATCAATATTTTTTGCGATATTTCGATGAATAATTCTTTACATCAATGTTGTGGCGATAATTCTATAATACTATTTAGACATCGTCATCCAACACTTACCAAATGCGAATTTTATTGCAGAGAAAAGAACGTTTTTTAGAATCAAAAATATATTAACCTAATTTATAATGACAATATGCAAATATTTAAAAAATACAATACACGTTTTACTATTCAAAAATTAAAATGAAATGAATCTAAAGCAAGCTATTCAAGTACTATATTTAGAAACTTTGACGGAATTTTCGTAAATTTTTTTTATTTTATTTAATTTAATTTGATAGAATTTTGAAATCTATAAAATGCGTTCTATTTTTTGCTCAGTGTATAGAAAACTCTACCCCAAGATTGGAGTATTGCACATATGGTCGAGTTGGTTCGGTTCTTTTTGGTCCCTAGGCCCCATTGCATGCACATGATAATTATTGCTGATATGCTAACAATGATTGTGTGTGTGTGTGTGTGTTAAGTTTAACATTCAGTTAAGTGTAAAAGTTGTGCTGCACTTTTAGAATACTCCCAGACCTCTCACGCCCCCACTCCAAGTGAAATAATTTGTTGTGACTATTTTTATGCTCCATAAAAGTATCATTTCTTACTGGTCGGGGCCATTAGTTTTATAGCATTTGTATGCTAGGCTAAAACTCGAATGCAATTATGTCAAGTTTGCTCATAGAAAACTGAATAGTTTTAGTAAAATATATTGATCTTAGAAAGCTAAAAAATTTAGAATATAATTTATAGAATAAAAAAAATAATAGTAGAATAAAAGAAAATTTCAATAAAGTATTAATCTTTTGAGCATATTAATTAAATATTTGAATAATTTTTGTTTCTTAGATCTTAGATTTCGAAGAAATACTGATTATTTTTTGTTTATATTTTATATTTTATAATTATTCAATTGCTATAACGATCAAATCATAAACTATTAAAACCTTGCCGCCTTTATATTTATTTTCTTTATTTATAATCGTGTCTGGACTGACTAGAACTGTACTAATTGTTGCTTGGTGTGTCCTTTTAAATAGTTTCTACTGTGACAGCCCCTACGAAACTGGGCCTCTGACATGACATCGTCGTCAGGGCTTAATGCAGCCATAAAAATGCGTATAAAATCAAACTGGCAACGTCGGCTAACGATGGCATCGTTGTTGCCTTGCTTCTCCAACCCAAAACACCTTTATATACAATTTTATTACCCAAACGGCAGACAATGTCTAGACGAGAGCTGGACGAGCACAGGATCCTGGGATGCTAGGATGCTGCTTTGAGGCTATGACCAATGCAAACATTCTCTTTTTTTTTTTTATATTTGTCAAGGCACCGAAATGTGACTTGCTGTAATCTTATGCGCATGTTTGATAGCTCTGCTCCAATGACATTTTACGAGTGTTTCCGTAAACCCTTTATGTAAATTAAAATAAAATGCGCATTCAATTTGTATGGCGTTAGAGTAAACTACAAGAGTAGAGAAAAAAGCAACTTGATCCCCAAGCATTATGTGGGGATATCTAAGCTGAACTGGACTTTCGACTTTATCAATGAGGATACAAAAACTAAAACAAATAAATAAAGTTAAAGAAAGTAGCGTTAGTAACAAACCCAAGTCAAAAAAAAAAAAAAAAATTACTACAACATCAAAATTTGTAATACTCTATTTCAAAACAGAAAAGAGTATATGGTGCTTCTTTTTTAAATATTAAATCTAGGGCAAAACATTTGGTATGTAAGGATATAGGATAATTTGTGTCTTTTCCATTATTCCTACAGTTTTTCAATAAAATCTAACCACACAGTTAAAGAGCTAAACTTAGGAAATTTTTATGAACCTGCAAAATTTAATCAGAAAAAATAATTTTCAATATTGATTAATCGATATAATTGATTGTTTCTATACAAAAAAAGTGCTCGAATGATACGAAAAAAATCAATTTAATTATAATAAATGAATATTTATAAAAAAAAAGATTACTTTTGGTCACGGAAATCTTATTTTATCTTGTATGTGCATTATTTAAAAGTTAATTTATTTACAGGTCAACTTATGGTTGTCTTCTTATAAATATTTAAATTAATTTAAATGATTTTAGCATTGTCTTTTATTTTTATATAAATAATATGATATAATTGATTATTTCGCAAAAAAATAAGAACTATAAATCGTTCAATAATTATTTAATTATAATTAAAGAATAATGGAAAAAAATGATTTTTTCTGGTCAGAGAAATCTTGTTTATCTTGTCTTGTGTTTGTTTGCTTTAATGAAACTATTTAAAAATTAATTTATTTAATTGAACGAATTTTCTTTCAATAAATATATTAATTAAAATGAAATTAGCATTGTCTTTTATATTGTATTCTTTCGATTTTTTCAACTAAATTTTTTTCAAAATAGAAATATTTACATACCTAGTATACGATAGAGAATATTGAAGTCGAAAATATTTTCTCAATTTTATTTTTCTTACTTATTTTTCTTATGAACTCTCCGCAGGATTACCCACTTCAAGTTCAAGAGTTCAAAGGGCCCAAGCTACAAGTGGTATAGGGGAATAGCCAAGTCATTTGCTAAACACACACACACACACACACACACACCCAACCTCTCTTATCATCTTTTGGGGGTTGATTTTTGGAGCCCTGAAGGGAGCACTCCCCATGCCCCAACCCCTCGTTACCCGTTTGCTTACCGGGTTACGTGTGCAAATGCATTAATAATGATGTGTGTGCACAACGCACGTTACACGACACATTGCACGTAATGCGTCACGTGTGCTAGGGAGGGAAGCCCCTCCTCACATCAGTAAAAGTTGCATTCATAAATAAATAAAGATATTTTTCTCAATTTTGGGGCGGATTTTTATGGTCAGTTTTCGTAGGGAAATTAAAGATTAGCAAAAGTCTTGAATTGCCATAAGATTGCTAAGACTTTAAGTTAAGAAACATTTTCATTTCTCTTGCCATGTCTAGACGAGCGTCGATGCTCAGGTTAAATTCTGTACACATCTTCTCCCCCTTCTAGACTTTAGCAGGTTCTTATTTACAGGTGTGCTCGGATTCCGCATAGTTTCAATTTTCCTCCCTTCTTGGTTTTTCCTGTGTTTGTTTCCGGGCGCTGCTTATGGGGCTTCCGATGTTTCTTTACCACCCCAGCCAAACTTCCATAAACGCACCAAATACGCAATAAATTCAATTAATTGTCTAAAGCTTCTTATTTCAGCAAATTTGTTGCATAGCTTTGAGGTGGCTTTCTCAGTTGAGAGGGCCGCAGGGCCACTCAGTCAGTCAATGGTCTGGCAGGCTGTGAGGTGTTTGTGGTTTTTACTTCTTCAGTTTGTTTTTACAACGTATACAATTTCATTTTATGCTTAGAATGCCAGTCGGAAGTAATTCAATAAAAAGCAGTACCAAACAGCATTTAAAGTAGCCTCAAGCAATTGTAGAGAAAGGGCACTAAGAAAGCTTAAAGGATGGCCATATTAGAAGCCAACCAAAGAGGTTTTCAACCTAAAACGTAGCAAATTGGCGATTATTCCAAGTTGAATTCCAGCATGAAAGCAAACTAGGTCTACATTTTCACTTTGTGCAGAAACTTTCAGTTTTAAAATGAATTTTATATCAACTGTCTTGTAAAGTAAAATAAATTTCTTAAACTTACCAACTATGTTAAAAGTCAATTGATTTTTATGCGGCATGCATTTTGGTGTAAGCTCAATGTACAGTATTTTGGAATTTTTGACAAACAAAAAAATATTAAAAACAATGGTATTAACACCAAGACTTTATTTTGGAATATAGATTATTAATAAAAAAAAGAAAATGAAGGCCCAAATTAAGCGGTTTCACCCTATTTCGTGCCTTCTAAATTGAAATGCATCATTAGTTATCGATATTAAGATGATTTCATACAAAATATATTTTTTTTGTATGCTTTCGATGGTAATATTTTCAAAGGTAGCTAATTTTAAGATATCAAGTAAACTATTTTCTATTGTGAGGTACTCCAAAAGTATACCTTAATATTATAATATTTTTCATATTTAAATTCATTTTAAAAACTTTCACTTATAGTATTTCATAATCAAATAAATTGCAACGCTTCAGTTTCCTATTTTCAATAAGAACTTGTTCATATTTGTATTTCAAAGTTCCTATAATATATAACCTTAATGTTTATGCGTGCACTATATTCTAATATACAACTTGACTGCAACCAACTAAATAGAAAGTCCTTCTTGCTCTCACCTCGCATATATCCTGTTGCAGCTCCATGCTGCTGACGTTGATGGGTAGCACGTAAATTTCCCAAGTGACATAAACGGACATTTTCCCCGGTGGCAGTCATAAACACACATCTTCTACACACATACACGTAGCCAAGTGTTGTGCGCGTTAAAAAAAAATATAAATATATTTTTTACGCTACCTTTTACACATGCGAATGACTTTAAACAATTTTCCCAACAATTTTGAACGTTGCGAGTTTCTGTATATTATTTTTCTTTTTTTTTTTACGGCCTCTACGGGAAATAGGCACTAAAAATCTAGGGGAAATTGCGTCGGCAAAATGCAACGTGGAACAGCATAAAAATGTTTGACGCAGTGCCTGCAAATTGAATCAGGGAATTTTTAAATTTCAAAATGCGACTGTTGCGCCTTAAAGTTGGCAACATTTTTTTTAACGTAAGCTTTAAGCAAATTTATACAACACTTGTGAAGGGTTCAAGCTTAGATCTTTTTTTTTTGTTTGTTGGTTACTCCCTTTATGCGCATTAAAAGAGATATTACAAGAAACGTTTGAATTTCATGTGCTGTGTGTGTCTTTGGCAGTCATAAAACGTTTTAAGGATATTAAAAAAATATATAAGAAAGGAAACATGTGGAAATCTCTCCCCAATGCCCCAAAGCAATCGTCTCTAAAGGGCAGAATTTGATGAATTGACGCAATTTGAACCACAAAAAGTTAGCATTTGAATCGATTATGTTCCAAGAATAATATTCTATTCTTTTGCTTAGATATTTCTATATTTTTTTTTGTTGATATTAAAACAGATTTATAAAAAAATAAATTAAAATAATGGCCTTATTCTTTTTAAAGGAAAATTAATTTAACAAAAAGATTATTTGCCACAGCCATTTTATAAATTATATTTTTAATTTTTTTTATAATTTATGTAGAAGAATTATTGGTTATGTGTTTTATTTTCTTTGCCTATTTTAATGATTATTGTTTTTGAAAGAGTGTAAATAGGATATTTAATGTAGAGTTACGAGTAGAATCTCTATTTTTTTTCTCATATAGAAGTTGTTAACTTTAAAATATTGCTTTAACATGATTTTTCACTTTAATGCAATATTAATCCCCCTGTTAGTCTGTTTCTATTTAATTTTTTAATAATAATATTTAAAAAAAAAAATATAAAGTTGCAGTTTTTGGGAACACGCGCTTATTTTTTTGCCCTTTTGAGACAAGATAAGCATGAAAATAATTTTTTGTGCAAATAAATCTTGGTGTTTGCCCCTTTGAAAATATGCTGCGAAATAAAAAAAATCGCAGAATCACAACTTGAAATCATATTGTGGGTGGGGCTTCATTCAAAATTGTCATTGTCTAAATTGATAAATGCGCTTCAATAGAAAAAGTGATGTTGAATTTTTGCAGTATTTTTGTTTTTTCTTACTTTATGTAGCTTGCTTTTTGGCTTACGGCCAGCACTATAAAGATTTTTTTTTGACAAATAAGCGCATAAATTGAAAAGAAGCTATTTTTGACCCACATTGAAAACTATTTACGCTTTACCCCAAAAAAGCAGGTCACACAAAAGATAAAAGCCAACTTTTTTGATATTTCTTTAAATCTACAAAATTGCGTTTTCGACAATGCCAAATGAAGCAAAATATTAATAATCTTACTCTCACCCACAAATACCAAACACTAGAGACCTGTGGGAAGTTATATCATCATCAAAATCGATTGCCATAAGATTGTATATGGGGGAAAATGAAGAGCAACATAAGCCGACAGCTTGGGAACGTGTCTAAATGGAAAAAAATGAAGCGTTTCAAATTTCTGAGACAGCAAACAAAACAAAAAAAAAAAATACAAGAAAACCAAGAGAAATACCAATAAATATTTGAAGTTGTCGCTGGTGGCTGTTGAATGGTTCAGGGCTGTAAAATAAAGTGTGATTTTATCAGTAATATCACTGAAAATATTGACAAATTTTATTCGAAACATATATACAAAGACTAGATGCTGATTTAGAATATAGATATTTCTATACTATGTATATAATGTTTGACCAATCCTTCTTCACTGCATTATAAATTTTGTGATCAAATTAAAGAATCCTCAGCAAAGTATATAAATAATTTTATTTCCATTTTATACCATAGAAAAGTAATGTATAAATTATTTTTCATAAGCTCTGAGGTTTCACGACTGTTTCTATTAAAAATATTATAATGACAAGATGCTAAAATTGATAAAAATAATAAATCTTGCTTTAAGTACTTATTTGTGTGCTTATTTATCAAAATTAATTCCTGCACAGTTCAGGGCATCTTAAAAAACTGAATATCAATTAATTTATTAATCGAAATTATCCTCTTGCTTTACAAAAAATTTAAAATTATATATGAAGGTATCTGAATTATTCTAGGTTCAATTTAAATCTAAGTACATTCTTGACATCTGATCAAATTTATTTAATATCTTTAGATAAATTGTAAATATACTATAGGAAAACTATGTTTTCATTGGAATTGAATTAATCAGCTTTTACGTTTTTCGGTTAGGAATAACCAGTAAAGTTTCCTATAAATATTATAATATAATTTATTTGAGGAATATAAATAAATATCAATTAATATAATTGATTACACTGTTTATTTCCCTACAAATAAAGTATAAAATATAAATAAACGTTTTCAGGAATTTCGTAATAAGCCAGTAATCTAATGAAATTGATAATTAGTAGCAACATTAAATATTTAAAAATCTGGAATTATGGTTTTTTTTTTTGTTTACTGTATGTAAGATGTTTTTTTTGTAAGATGAAAGTATTTATGTTGATTAAAGTAAAAATGTATTTAATTACTTTACCATAAAGTGATGCTTTTCCTATATTGTTTTATTTTATTTATATTGATTTAATTTTTATAAATTTAATATTTATTAATATGATAAAAAGTTTGAAACATCGATTAAATTGTTTGAAACAAATAAAAGAGTTTGGATTATGTTATTTAAAAATAATCGCTTATATTATTTAATAGTGCTTACATAGGGAAAAGCAACTTTTTTGCATCTTTCTCCGCTAAAGTTGCCAGAGAATTTACTCGAAAGTCACTGTCACTTGTCGTACTGTGTCACTGTGAACAGTGTCAGCCAGTGTCAAAGTGGTGACTTAATGCCCATCCCTTGTTTGGTATTCGACAGGCTTTTCAGATGTATATCCTGCGTATATGCCGCCCTGCGCCCTGCGCCCTGCGCCCTGCCGACGATGGCGTCGCCTCGCATTTATCGTCAAACTCAAGTAGTTTACTTTGCCAGACATTCCTGCTGCTTGGCCTTTGACTTTTGAGCCTTACCCCACATTAGCAAAGGATTGTCAACGATGTTGAATATCGGCACGATATTATGCCTGATGTGTTCTTTTTTATAATAATGTGATGTGGGGGCGCAACGCGTCTGTCTGCAAGTGTGAAAAGCAAAGGAAAAGGTCCTTAAGAACGACTGCCTGATGAAGTGGTGGCTTCTGAGGAGTTTTGCAAAAGCGAAAAAAATAAAAAAAATCAATACCCAGCCACGAATGCAATGTATATACAACTTGAATGCATGTGGCAGAGTGTGGTGGTCGCTGCCACACCCAATATTGAATTACTCTATTACCAATGGCAGCAAAGCGGGCCAACTAATATGCCAGCCAAGTACAATGTCTTATGCAACTTCCGTTGCATAGTTTGGCCAAGACATTTTATCCCTTTGATCCTTTTTATTGTTGCCAACGCAGCTGGTGTTGTCTTACACGTGACGACGCGCCCCCTTGGGGCAGTCGCCGCTGCTGCTGTTCGTTGCAACTTTGAAAAACCGCAATGACGTCGATGCCACACTCTGTAGCAGTACCAGTCCTCGCGGTTCGTCCTGTATATGTTGCAAGAGAACTAACCAACGAGCCAACAATCGTGACGTGGCTGAAGTCCAAAACCAGCAATTGGTTTTCAGTTACAGGCAAAAGGAGTAAGAGGATGGCAGGACGAAGGGAGTACGGTTTTCTAGGATCCTGTATGCACTTGACTTGCCTACCTACTTGGACTCCCTGTTGGTTGCCTGTTTTCTGACTGTGTTTTTGCCTGCCTTGTTAGTTTATTGGCTTACTGAAGCGCGTTGCTAAGGCCAATTGCCTTTTAGAAAGTAAATTTTCAAATATAACTTAAAATCTATTCGAAACACGCAAGCGATTCAATATAAAAGTATAAAACTTATAATTTGTTTAAGCCTCAATTGCTTTGTCATAAAAATTAATAAAAAGAAATATTAAAATTATCATGTTTAAAAGTCATCACGTTAGTAGTGATGAAATACTATAATAAATATGTACAAGTTTTTACAAGATGGCTGTTAAAAATAAAAAAATACTAGTCACAAAATGTTTTTTTTTTTATTTCGTTTGAAATTTGTTATATCTAACACGACAAAATATAAATGAAACATCTCAGAAAATGAAATCGATTAAGCGATCCTTAATAAGCTTTAAATATGTTTTATGATCTTATTTTAAAGAATATTTGAAACAAAATTGTAGAAAATGTATATTATATTTCAAATTATCAATTTTTAGAATTCCGAATCGATAAATAAAAGTTTTAGTTAAGTGTGCTAGCCTTAGATTCTTAGCTATGAATTCTAATAGAACCAAAAATTAAAAAAGAAAATCTTTTTTTCCTATACTAAATTTATATTAAAATAGTAGAGATATTTTTACAAATAATCATTATCTTCCAGCTTAAAATTTCTAATTAATTTTTTGCACATTTAAAATTTCAAAAGTTGAATATTTTTTGACCATTAACTTAAAAAAAAAATAAACCACACATGCAGTTTAATTATGAATGTCAATATTCCATTTTAGCTATTAATAAATGCATTAAGCAATATTACCATTAAGGGCTTTTGTTTTTCAACAGCCGTTAAAATTAAATATAGTTCGAAAAGTTCATTAAACTGTGGACTGCATCGGCATGACAAAGTCGAAGGACAATAGCGATGAGCAGGACAACTAGGCGCATTGCCAATGGCTGCAGTGGCAATGGCAGATACGGCAGACAATGCCGATCATAATCTATATATATAGACTTTACAGTAATTGTCATTAAGTGTATGTGTGTGTGTGTTGTGTGGTGCATGCCTGTAACGGGGCCGAAGGACATTCTCAATGTGTTCAAAGTGCATGTTGGTGTTTAGTGTTTAACAGGGGCTGCAAATTCGATTTTAGGTGCGCTCCTGCATTGAAGGACACTTGGCAAATGGGGTATGTGATTGGATTGTGAAAGAGAAAGACGGAGAGAGAGAGGGAGAGAGAGAAAGAAAGGCAATATCATGAACATAACACGCTGATTCCTTAAGCTCTTTTACACTTCGAGCTTCAACTTTCGTTTGCTAACAAATTAGCAGCAAAGTTCTTGTCGAAAACTTTTCTAGTTCCACTAAGAAGCATTTCTTTTGGCGACAGCATTAAAAATAGAAAAAAGAAAAAAATAAATTGAAGTCCAGACGATGACGACGCTGTTGCCGTTGGTGTAAAAATCCATTAAGTGCACTGAAAGGAATGCAAAGAAAAACCAGAAAACAATTTAATCCAAACTTAAATACACTGCTAAATAAACTGATTAATTTATTGAGTTACTTGAATGCAAGCGACATACATTTAAGCAAAAAATAAAAATAAATTAAAAAAAATAATTAAAATAACTGCAATATTAATGAGAAATAAATCTTTTCACAAAATATCTTTTGGGGCATTGGGTAACGAATTTAATTTAATTTAATTTTGTTAATTTATTTATAGGTAAGCAAGTATTGAAGATGTTTCACTACAAATCATTTTAATAGCTAACTCGGTGAGAAATTTTTAAATTAAACTCAATTACTTTATAAAAAGTTAGTAACTCGATAAACCAGGTGCAGTTATTCAGTAGCATTCGAAGGTGGTGGTGGAGGGGGCTTGGTGTAAACACCACCTGAATTTAGAAAAATAATCAAAACACTCCTGTTGTTCCAATTTTCATATTGTATTGATTTATATCAATTTTTTTAAATATTAAAAAATTTTGTCTATAGTCCCTCTGATCTGATAAGAAAACTAAAAGAAATAAATAATAAAAAATATATTATGGCCGCTAGAAGCCGTCTACAAATATGATAAATTCAAATCAATAAGTTTTGGTTAAATTTTGTCTACATTTAATTGATGGAGATAATGATTTTGTTTGTAATAAAAGTTAAAATTACCCTGTGAAATTACTAAAGCTCTTTCAATGCTGATCGTTTTGGTACGATAAAATTATGGAGTTTTTTTTATCTGTAAACATTGTGCTCAGATAATGTTTCACTAATTAACAAAAATATAAACACATGAAAAAACAACAGCATGCCCTTTCGTGCAGTGTATTTAAAAACTCAACAACTTTAAATCGATAGAAAATGAAATGGCAAAGGCGGGCAACGAAAAGAGTATAGGGATCGAAAATAAAATGGCAAAAATTCAATTTTGAAATAAACAAAAGGCAACTGCAAAAATATATATATAAAAAGAGAGTTTCTGGAGAGTTTCCAAGGAGACTGGCACGTAACACAGCTCAAAAAGTAGGTGGGAATATTGCCAGTGCTGAAAATTCAATAAAAAAAAAATATAAATAAATGTAAAAAAAAAGTGGTTTGCAAGCAGCGTCAAAAAGGCAGCAACGTCAAAGTCGCAGTGCCTTCAAATGTGCCCTAAACATGCAATCGAACTTCAACTTCGCTCAGCTGTTAATTTTGCATGGCCTGGCAACCAAAAAAAAAAGAAAAAACAGCTAGGAAAAAAGCACAAACAAAAACCGTAGGAAAAACCAACAAGTTTTCAGTTGGTAATTCAGCACTGCATTCGCACAGGGGGTTGCTTTGTTTATACTCTGCTTTTTAAGGCTGAGAAAGTATATTCAGTTGTATGCCAGAGTTGGGTTTTTCCTTATTAATTTTATCTTAATCTTATATTATCTAATAACTCTTACATTTGTAAAGATAGAGTTGGTAAATTTGGTATGAGTGTGATCGACAACCTTCTTGAAAAATTGAAATTAATAAATCTATATCGCGAGCAGTTCTACCTGCGCAAATGGAAAAAATGAAATTATTTGAAAACAGAGCATAGCTCCGTTGGGTAGCCTCGAAATGCAACATTTTTGTTTTCTTTGCATTTTTTTTTTTTTTGTTGCAAAAGACAAGCAACGATGGCGACGACGGCGTCAGTTGTTATTGCCAACATTTTAGTGGTAACCCACCCCCCTTTAGAGACGAGGCACTGTCGCCACCAATGTTGCGAGGTTGTGACTCATGGCCTAAAGTGATGACGAAATCAGCCGGCAACAGACGCTGAAACTACGAGTACATGTGTACTCAAATGAATAAACTAAAACGAGGGTAGTTCAACACATTAAGCTTAGCTTTTAACTCATAAAGGTAGTGCAAATCTTTATAAAAATTTAAGTTGTCGATTTTAATAATTTTGTTATGGATACTTTTAAAGTTTAATTATTTATTTATTTGTAATTTATATACAGTCTGGTAAACATTTTTGATTAAGTAAATACTTAATTACATGATATTCATCATTTCATGAAGTTTTAAAATGCACTCACTCTCTAAATCTATATTGGTATTTATCAAAAGTTCGAAATTACCAGGAGAAGGTTTCTAGCAAATTTTAGGAATACTTTCAGGAAAAGTTGCTAGTGCCTCGAAAGATGTACTCACTGTTAACGTATACAGCACTGTTACAGCAATTACCGTATGCAGATTTTTTTAAATGATATACGAAAATCACAGTAGACAGTATTTTTAAAATAAATGCGAATACGTTTATATTATTTGAATATAGACATACGACGTAGTGCCAATAGAAATAATTTATATGGCAGAACAACGTTTGCCGGATCAACTAGAATATGATTTAGTTTGTTTTTATTTTTATTTTTCGGCGTAGAAACGCATGGCATACTATTTTAATAAAAAAATATTTCAAGTGAATACTTACTTAAATAATAACTTATCGAGCAGCCCTCTGATATACATATGGAGGAAAAGTACATAAGGATCAATGTACATATTTAGTTTTCCGACATGCGAAAATTTATGGATAAACTATGCCGGGCGACAGGCGGCACGTGGTGCCAATCCGCACACGCAAAGAGAACCAAAAGTGGAGAAAGAGAGAAAAACAGAGACAGAGAGAGAGAGAGAGAGAGAGATTTAAAGAGAGAGAGAGAAAAAGTGTGTGCGACGAAAATGAGCAAACCAAAAGCAACAAACATTGCGTGCCCCTAACGCCAAGTTGGGCTAAAGAAAATATTATGATTTCCTTTTGGCTAAGCAGTTAATTTCATGTCAAGAGTGAGGGACAAGTGAGGGTGGCACATTTCCCTACCACTCGGGTGCATGTGCATAATTATGCATTAAGGCACGGCGAAAACGAGGGCTTGGAGCAATGGGTTAGGGAGGCGTGTCAGGTTGAGAGGTCTGCACATGATTTGCGGTTTCTTTGCCACATGCGGCAAGAACTCGTTTAGCCGTCGTCATCGTAACCGTCATCGTCATCGTCGAGTGCTTAGAATGTTTAGCTGCTTAATTAAATGCAATACACGTTAGTACAACCATAAAGAATACAAAAGAAATGCATTTCAATTAAGCACTATTTTCAAGAGAACTCTCAAAGTATAGGATTTCCTTGGATAGCTGTAATTAAGTGAACTATTCAACTGATGTTCCTCCAAGTGTTCCACCAACTTGAGATACATCTAAGTGCATTAAGTATCATTTAATGAATAATGATAGCCTATCAAATAAAACGAACAACAGTTCTGAAATGACAGCGATTTTAACCCAGATTTTAACCCAGCCAGTTTCATATCAAATATAAAAGTTTCACTTAATCATATGTAAAGTTGAAGAAAGAAAAAAAAGAAAAAAAAAGAAAAAAATGTAAAAGTCTACAGATATAAAAAGTTATAAGAAATAACATTAATTGAGTTTTTGAGTAAATAATGTTAAAAAAATATATTTTCCTAAAATTGCAATATGTTTAGAGAAAGCGGCTTCTTAGTCACAATATGTTGTAAGTGAAAAAAATACAATTCTCAATAAATTACAATATTTATTAACTAGATGCTTGGAAGGTGTTTGTATTCGCACTTCAATCGAATGCTAATATAGCAGAAGATCTTTTGGATACTGATAGCACTGACAACAGTAGATTAGCCCGCAGATCTGGGGCTTAATACATCCTCGAACTGAATATTTTACAGATGGAACTTAACATGCGAATCATATCCAGAATGTTAAGTAAAATATCAGCTAATTATATTTAATTACGATAATAAAATTGTGTAGCAAAACTCTTTGTTTTAAATTGTAACCTATAAAAATGTTTATTTTATTATAAATATGCGGCTAGTGTTCGGTTTTATAACATTATCATAAAGTTTGTGAAAATATGAAATGGAAAGTATTTTTTTTTGGGCTGTTTAGATACTACTATACTGACTGCTGCCAAGCCAATTTTTTTTAGAAACCTTTATTAGAACCGTTATCCAAATTTTTTGTATTTATTTTTATAGAACTTCCGTGAAAATTTCTTATGTTTTTGTGCTTATATTTGTGGATTTTTGCTTAATATTTTTTATGATATGTGAATACAATAATTACTACATTATTATTTAAATTTCTGTGCAAATATAATATTTAAATTAATATTTCCTTTCTCTACTTTCAGGTAAGTGATTTTCACACACATTTTTCCAATTGAATTGCGCCACACAATAAGTAAGTTTTCCCAACTATGCAAATGTCAACTTCTAGCTATATATATATATATACCTTCTCCTTCAACCTGTATAGGTTTACCGACAATATCATTAAAATACTTCTGCTCACTTAACACACAATTGTCTGTTGAAACCGATGGCCGTTTAACACACAAATGTTCACACTTTTGATGCCATTATTATATAATGGTATGAGTGTGTGTGTGTGTAAGAAACCTCCCAACCGGGACTTCCCCTGCGACCATTTATCGCATGACATATTCACATCAATGCTTACCGGACGGATGAAGGCACTCGCACGTTGTTTGCCCGGCAAATGATTTTCGAAAGCAATTCAAATGCAAAGCCAAAGTGTAACCCAAACCTCAACTCGAAAGCAAGCATAGCGCTCGTACCACAGCACCAGCCCCCGCCCCTGTTACATTTAAGAACTAATATTGTTGAACCATTGTGCTTGGATGCCTTCGACAAGCTGCTGTCATGATATTCCGCCCCCGGGTTCACCCGACCGTCGCCAACTGCATACTCCAAAATCTACAAAATTGTTCAGACATCCGACACAGGACATCCACATCCACATTCACATCCACATCCACATTGACATCGACATCGTCGCTGACAGCTACATTGTGCGCCCATGTAGGCGAGTGTAACGGAGCAATGTCGTCGGCAGGCCTCTCTAACTATGCCTCCAGTCTCTGCTGCTTCTGGCTGCTGCTCCTGGCTCTAACTCTGACTCTGACTCTAACTCAGCTTCTGCTTCTGCTTTTGACTCTGGTTTAGGCCCATTGTGATTCATCGGCGCCCAGTGACGCCTCTGCCATTGTCCATGCGGTTTGTTTTACTGGCGCCGTTCTGCTATTTAAATTGCCGCTCTATATCCTTGTTCGCCTTTGGGGCAGCGACGCGTCGCCAGCTTCACCCTACCAACTGCCTCGTATTATTCGTATTCGCTCTCTGTCCCTCTCTTCGGTTCCGCTCTCGGCATTTTGAGTCATCGCCGCTTTATTTATGATTCTTTGCCCAGTTTGTTGTCCCTGTCCGTTCGCTGCATATGACGCTGTTGCCAACTTATTTAATTGCAGTTAATATATTTTCGATATTCGAAACGACATTTCTTTTTCGCGCTGCGCTGCAGTGCGCGAGAGCACAAAGGAAGAGAGGCAGAAGCAGAATGCAAAAACATTTCACAATATGTCAGCTGGCCATTATTATTCGCTCTCTTCTGAGCGAGCTGAGGTCATTGCCAGCTGCGAATTGAGGCAGTTCGAATTTATTTGCGAGGATTCGAAAAAATACAATGAAATTTTAAAACTAAAACCAAAATTATTCTATAAAGTTAAATATTTTTCTGCAAAAGTATTTATGAAATTAAAACAAATAAACGTATAATAAATATATTGAATTATTTCGAATTCCACTCAGAAAAGGGGGCAGATTTTTGCATGGTTATTTAAAATTGAAAATTAAACGTATGATTTTCTAATATAATAAGGTATTTTAAATAATTATGCTCGGAATAATTAAATTAAATTTATTAATTTAATTTTTGTTTATTATATAGTTTCCTTATATTTTATTTATTTATAAAAATTATGCATAGGTTTGTTGCATAATATGTTGTAAATGTAATGAAATAATATAAGAAATTATTAATTTCTCTTTTTTTATGAATCTCATAATAATAAAATATCTCAAAATATCAATAATTTATATTATTTCATAATTTTCTTCTTATATATAACTTTGTTTTTCGATTTATATATTCTTTTGGGTATTGCAATGGATTATTATGAAATCAGCCGGCTTTATTATGCTGCGCTCAGTTGCAGTTACAGTTATATGTGGGTGGCGCTGGGGTTGGCGCTCTCTAATTTTCAATTCTCTCTCAATTTTCTGACGCTGCCTCCAAGGAAAAGTTTGCGGTGCTGCTCACGGCGCATGTTTATCAAGAGTTTTCGAAATTTTCGCATGATAAGGTTATGCAGCAAGGTCGAAACTGAATATGTTTGAAAAAATTAAATGAAAAATGAATTTAGAAGAATATTAAGGAATTTTAAATATAAATATTGCTTTGATAACATATATATATATATTTTTTTAATAATTCTTGAAGCTTATTTAAAGCTCAGCCCAACCCTTATTTTATTTGATTCGAAAGTACGCTCTCTCAAACCAACCCCCAATATGCTCAAACTCTCTGCGCTCATTCTCTTGCTCTCGCTTTGATTAGTTGTGACTGGGGGCGGCGGAGGTTTTTTGTTGAAACGCCGCTAGCTCTGCTTTGCTCCCCAAAGTGGTTTGTCCTTTTGTATACTCATTGTCCTTGCCAGTGTTCAGAGACTGCGACTGCGATTGCGACTGCGACTGTGACAGCGGCAGCGACGTTGGCGTCAACGTCAACGTTAGCGTTAGCGTTAGCGTAAGCGTAAGCGTTGACGTCGTCAGTCGTTCGCCTGCTGCTGAAAAATTAACATCGACATAATTTAGTTTGTCTTCGTCGTTCGTTGTGCTTGTTACGTTTCTTCGTGCTGTCGTCGCCAGCCTCGTAGTCGTTGTCTTTGTCGTTCTAATAGGGAGGCAATAGCGAAAGCAACACAAGAATAAAATAACGCAATAAAAGAAAATACGCAATAAATACGCAAGAACAACACAAAAACGCCGTCGAGTTTTGACGTTGTAAACAAATAGAAATCGTAGCATACTTTTAAGCTGTGACATTGAAAATTTATCCAAGAATTCAAGTTTTAAACATAATTCTTAATTTAGACAATTTTATGAATAATATAATTATATAAATACATATAAATAAACCAATTTCAAGAGTTTATATACCGTGCGTTGCGCTCATAAGTAGGCAACACAATTGAGTTGACAGTGTAAAACAACAACAATAACAAATAACAAACCAAAAAAACACACACACACACACACATATCCCCCCGCGGTATTAAATCTATAGTTAGTACTATCAACTAAACTAAATTGAACTGCAACTGCAATTAAAACGTTATCAACATGCTGATTGGATTAGTACGCGATTCGGTGATGCAGTGCTTCTGCCACACCTGCCGTGCACCGGGCATTTTGCCAGCGGGTAAGCGTACTATTTACAAAAATAGTAGTAGAAAAAAAAGTAGTAGAAAAAAATAGTAGTAGAAAAAAAGTAGTAGAAAAAAAGTAGTAGCATACTACTAAACAGACAAAAAAAAAGAAGAAACTGGTAACAATTTGACTTTTAATAATTAATTACCCTCGTTTTATAACTCGTGACATTTGTCATGCAATTTTATTATTATTGGAATTTGTATATTTCTGTTATTTTTAATATTACTGGCGCGTGTTTTATTTCCAGCGAAGGTTACACAAATTTCCTCTGCATTGTTATTTTTGTTGTCTTTTTCTATTTACTGTAGGTTTCCTAGCTTCACAAAGTTAAGGACATGTCCCCAGCACACTTTAAACTGCTTACGTATGCCAAAGTTGTTTGGCCAGTTCTCAAAAAGTTGTTATACCCTGTACAAGATGAGGCATAATAAAGTTGAACCAGTGTAACAGACATTTAAAGGGATACTCAGCCTCTTAAAGGACTAAATATAAGCATCCGCTGATTTTTATGACTAGAAGAGCTATAACTTCTTTGAAATCACTTTTTATTAAAAAAAAAAATCGATTTAAAATATATATTATTTAATTAAATTAGAGCATATATTTTTTATTTAATATTATGCTTTGCCTCTGTACTGGTATTATTAATTAATCGACTAAAAAATAATAACTGAAAGCGATAATTTTAGAAATATTACGATCAGAACTATATAAAAAAAATGAATTTATCGAATGGTTAAGTTAAAAGGGATTGAATATTTGCAATTTAAAAATAATTAATTTTGTCTCTGAAACATCGATTAATCGACTTTTTTGTAGACACGATTAGTAAGAAATTGATCGATTGAGTTGTTGCACAATCAACAATTACAGTTATCGATTATTTAGAAATAATCATATATTTAAGAAATTCGATAAAAATCAATATCGTAATTTTAAAGATATTTGCTTGAATTTTAACCCACCTAATTCTTCGACTCTATTAATTTTTACAATTTTTAGTTGAATTTATTAGTTGAAAAGAGCAAAATAAAATGACAAACAAATAGATACAGGGTATCTCATTGTCAAGTACTTGCCATGTTTGTTGTTCCATCGAATGCTTGGTATTGTTGTTGTTTTTATTGTTAACAAGGTAAAGGTGGTATTTGTTGTACTCTTGACCGTTTTTTGTTCATAACTTGAGCTGACCTTAGGTTTTGTTAGTTTGGAACGTCAATTAGGTTCAATTTGTTTCACTAAACTTTTATACTTGTTGGCAAAATGTTGAACAGCGAAGAGAAAACTTAAGGCATAGACAAAAAATTGCAAAATACTTTTAAATAAATATAAATATTAAATATTGAACTTTCTAACAGTGATGTTTTTTAACTTAAATATTTAAGTAAATACATATTTAATAAATTTGAATTTTGTGAATTTATAAGTTTGGTGTCAAACAACAGTAACCTGTTAAAGTAAATATTTAAATATTGTATAAATATAACTGTATATATTGAATTTGTAATTTATTAGTTGCAAACGCTGGAATTTTGAAAAACCTGTAATAGTTTTACGACTCGTCGAGAACAATACTCTATTAAAGATCATCGATACCAGAGGTGCCCAGTGCATATTCACTTTTGCACTTTTGTCTTTGTGCTTGTTATATCTTTTCGTCGACCGATCAATTGCGTCAAGCACTTTTCGTCGACCGAATCTGTGATTCATTTACGGATTGGTGTACAATTACACTTGCTTAATTTATTTATCGATGTGTGTACTTCCATTTGAAACATTTGGGCAGCCTTGATCTATACTCTATTCCTAATATATTTTTTCTATTTTCTGTTTGACGATATAAGGCTCCTCCTGATTAAATCACATTGCACAACTAATTGGCTATTAGTTTTGTAACGTGTAAGCAAATCAAATCTCAAATATCTCATCAATCAAAATCACAGCGTCTTCATAGCTTATGCCAGCAGTCAAGGTCACAGTTTGAGACCTATTAAGTCATCAAAAGGCCCAAGACAACAATTATGTAATATATAGCAACAACAACAACAACGAGAACAAGAACATGCATGTATCTTGATTCTTGATGAAAAGTAAAGTTAGGGAAAATCAATTTCATAGCTTAGAGAGACAGAGAGCGAGAGAGTATAAACTGAAACTATAAAAACCGATAGGACAAACAATATGACGTTGATTTTTGCTATAGTGGAAAACTAAATGCCACCAAGTAGGCAATAACAATTTACTAGATGACTATTTGTTGCTGTTGTTTTGTTGTTGTTGTTGTTGTTGCTGTTGCCACTTTTTATGGGACCTCGTCCTGACATTGCCTGGCGCCAGTCAGACGGTCACGATGAGTCATCCAAATGCGAGCAGCGGGCATGGAATTTAATTTTAGCCAGTCCTTAAAGTCACCCAATAGAAAATGAGAGAAATAATAATTCTTTCTGATTCTTTGTAATGCATATGAATGTGTATTTGTGGTATGTGGGCCTTTGGCCTCTGTGAACTGTGCTCAGCTATGCCAATGATTTTATTTTATTTTTATATACAATATATATGTATATATTGTGTTGGATTGGGCTATTAAAACGCAATAATCGCCACAAACAATCGCACACATAGCGACAACGAAATGATTGCGCAATATGCACACGGGCCAGCGAGCACAAACACAAACACAAACTCAACACACACACAAGGCGAACAAACAATGACGATGACAGAGGCGTTTTTATTGATTTATTGACAAAGGTACTTTGCACAATATACAAAAAAAAAAAAAATAGGAAACGACAGCACGATAGAACAACGAATTATCTTTAGGGTACCGAAGACTTAATACACTTGTTTTAATGTTAGCAATTCGATATAATAAGAAATTTTCACCAATTTGAGTAGAGGAGTAGAATCAACTTAGAGCAAACTGTATACACACTTTTGTATACCCTTTCAAAAAAGAATTGTTTTATGCAAGTTCTCTTGCTATACGCAGAAGGTTTGGCTTGGACTCTTATTATGATAAACTTCGTGCTCAGTGCTCAGTGTATTAGTGCTCAGTGCTCAGTGTATTAATCAAGCACCAACGATCTCTTTTCTACAACAATTAATTTAAAACAAAGTACGTACTTTTTCCTTCACTGCAGAACCAAAAATATCAGTTCAAAGTTTCAATAATTCATTCAGTAACATCGAAACACAATATCCCATAACTGACTTACGATCAACCGATTTGAATAATGAATATAGATGGTAAATAATTAAGATTAATCTTTTGTAAAATAGTATATGTTTAAATAATAAAAAGTTATTGGAAAAGTGTATTCCACAACAGTTCTGATTAAAACTTGAGATTGATTTTGCGATCAACAAAGTACATATTATATTAGGAAGTAGAAAATGCCTTGTGCAATGCAGTGTACATAGCGTGACTTAAATTATTGTATGTACACTCTGTAAGGGTATAAAAAATTAAAGCAGTACAGCAACAAATGGCAAACATGCGATCCGTAAGATAGAAACGTTTATCTTACCACAAAAGGAGACGTGTGAGCAATTTTTCAATTGCAGAAGGTAATTTTTATAATTCAATTGCGAACTTGCAGGCGGAGACTATAAATCTTGTCACACAACTGAACTTGTGCTGTTGATGGTTAGAAAAAATACAGCTTAATTAGCACTCGTCACATGTGAATAGATGCCAAATAAATTTAAAACAAAAATTAATCTCTTTTAATGATGATTATTCGATTTAAATTGCGTGTAAATATCCAGGCAGCATCTGTGTAGCTTCTGATTATATTTTCTAATATAAAACATATTTTTGGAAGCATGACAAAATTATAAAACTTAGATTGAAAGAAAAAGTATTCACGATCTTTGGCATGCAGTCTGATGAGACTTTTTACATATATTTTTTATCTTTGGTGGTATTATAATTTTTCTAAAGAAATATTTAATGTCTACGACTTTATAAAAAAGTAATCTCTTACTTTTAAAACTATCTTAATGAAACTTGGTACAGGTATTAGAAAATTTGTATCAAGATCACTGTCGTTAAAAAAATCGATCAAAAATGTAATTTAATTAAAACACTATCAAGGATATAAATCTTCGACCGTGCTTACTTATTTAAATGTCCGCTCTAATACAAAATTTAAAACAATTCTGAATATGTTTAAATGACACAACTTTTAAAAGCTTTAATCTAAGCTAAAAACATTTAATTTTTTTTTTGTTCTTAGCTGCGTGCACATTTAATTTCAGCAAATGGCGAGGCAAGCAGCTCAATTTTATCATTTGACACATGTCGAAAGTGTCTAATTTATGGCAGAGACTGTGCCTCATGTATATGCAAACATCTTAATTTCAGAGATGGGCTGGAGAATTTCATATATGTAATATAAGGATAGAGTCCCTCAGCTGCCTTTGGCCAAGGTTATTCGTATAACATCATAAAACACGCTGGTTTTTAATTTGGCGCCTCTAATTGTCAGTAACGGTGCTGCAGAGGACGAGGAGACGACTCACATCCCTCCCTTTATTTCTATCTCTCTCTCTCTCTCTCTCTCTTTCTCTCTCTGATATTCTCTCCCTATCTCTGGCTGTTTTCGCTTTTACAATGTCCTTGCTGGGTTTGGGTAACGGTCTGCTTTTTGGCTTGGGGGAAATTAGATTTCCTTGCTGCGAAATTGCAATTCAAAATGCTTTTTCGACTGTTGCTGCATTTGGGAAATGAAAGCAATTGGAAGCAGGGGCAGGAAAAAGGATGGCAAATTGTTTGAACTGAAATTAAAATGTGGAATTTGTAAAACCAGAAATTTAAAATTGCAACAAAAAAGCTGTTACGTGTGGTTGAACTCTAATAAAGATGAATTTAAATTAAATATCAACAACTAATTTAAGTATTATTTAAATTCAATATTTATTAGCATATTCTGTGATGGTCTATTATTGCATATTCTATATAAAAAATAATTTGTGAATTAATGAATTTGACTAGAAATTGATAAAATTTTAAGCAAATTTACATTTGCACTTTCAATGTTTGTCTGCTTCCGGCAGATGATAAATAATATATTTTATATTGTTTTTATAAAATTACTTTCAGCCTTTTAATATTTGATATTCTGTTTTAAATATTTGATATTCAGATTATCGATAAATATATTAAGATGAAACATTCATAGGCATCAAAAGAAATATGAATTTTAAAACAAATTTTGTTTAGATCTTTATTCAAATTTTGAAGCACAATCCGTATAAATCAGTAGAAAAGACATATAAAAAAGAAGCTCGAAATTGTTAAATCATTAAAAAATTTAACATTTCAAGCCATTTACATTATATCTAAATTTTTAATAATTTATGAATGTTTAAGAAATGTCAGTTCTATTTTAAAAAATATTGTTTTATTTAAATAAATAAAAATACATAAAAAAATTAGATTAAGAAATATTGACCTTAATTTAAAAGTGATATTAAATAAACAAATAAAATAAATATACTAAATTTTATATTCGAAAAATATGCGCTTCAATACAATTTCATATCATTTGTTTTTCTTGCTGTGTATCTAAGCAACAACTTCTATTATTATTCATAATAATTTAAAATTTAATGCTTGGTTAGTTGCTAATCCGTAGGCAATTAGATAAATTACATGTGCTAACGCTTTGTAACTACATTAATAATATTATATAATAGATTAGTTCGGCTAACAAGAAGCAATTTCTCAGTTTCAATTTTTGCTCTGGGCATAAATCAATTAAGATGAATTGCAGTCTAAACATTGCGACAGGCAAATGAACTCAACTTGATGTCAGTGTGAATTTAATTTGATGCATCTTTTAGATACGTGCCACAACAAATGGTCCTGACAGCTTGCGGCCACATCAGAGCGGGAAGGGAGGGTATTTGGCATTAGATATGATGGATTAGCTGGGCTTGGAGACCGCCCACAGAGCTTAACATGTGTTGTAAATGTCTACAAATGGTTTTTGCTCAGTGAGAAATACTTAGAAATAGAGAAAGAGACGGAGAAGCGATTCAACTAAAATTAACTTTGCGTATGTGCTACATTTACCAAAAGGTCCTTGAGCAGCTGCTAAGAGAATATCGAACACTAACTAAAAGTATACACTCCAATTGCAAATATTGATTAATTTTAAAATTTTTAATAATGAAAAAACGATGAAAAGAATATATAAAAAAATTATTTGTATTTTATATTTTTAGCATTTTTTTAAAAGGTAAAGGCAAGCAATTTGTTTAACAATTTATAAATAGCATTGTTCAGTAATAAATATTAGTAATTGTGTTCTATAAATAATAATATAATGAAATAATTTTATCAAACTATGAAAATTCCCAAATATGTCGAACAAAATAAGAACTTAATTAAATTGAAAATAAAATTCAAATAAATTCACTTTTTTGATATAGTTCAATAAATATATTTTATTAATAGCGCAATACCTGAAACTTAAAGAATATTATTTTGCAATTAATTTGACAAATTACACTTATAATAATTTTAAAAGTTCCTGTTTAAAAAGGACATTCCCAGCAAATATATTTCCCTTCTTTTAATATCCGATTCAATATCCGACATTTAGGCGCCAGCTGATAATCAATATGCCAACAATCTAGTTCTCACATATTACTACACATTTAATTGTTGTGAGTTGAGTGTATTAATTACTATTCCAAACCAGTAACAGTGCTGACTTATGACAGCCCAGAACTGACTGAAATTATTAATAATAAACATATGCCTGTAATTAATAAAACCATTAGAGTTACAAAAACATATAACAAACATATGTGTACTATATCGAATGTACGATTTAAATCTTGCGTGACTTTTACTTAATATATATGCACAATGTATGTGCACAAAATAATAAAAAAAAAAAAATTTTTATTAACATTTGCGTGTTGTCCTTGAAATGCCTTGTGCGAAGGCCAAAAAACCCAAGTAGAGAGTATTTACGGCGTGAATTTATTTGCAATAAATGAGAAGCAGGCTCATTAGGGAGCATGTCGAGCAAAGTACAGCGGAAATCCTTTCAGTATCGATATTTGTACCGAAAGGAAATATAGAGCTGCCTTAGGCAAAAGTCTCTTCAATTTTGAATCATTAATTTGCTGATTTTTTTTATTAGCGCAAGTCATTATATTTTTTCTTTTATTTATATAGGGTATTACAATTCTGTCACGAAATGTGTGACATATTGAAGTGAGTAATATCGAACTCATAAATTCTATATAATTTTGATCTTAAAGACTGACAACAGACGGTCAAACTGAATAGTTTTTTTATTTTGAAAATGCGAGTATGTTATGAAAACTACTTTACTTTGTTGCCGTTTTTTATTTATTAAAATAATACATAATTTAAAATAAATATATTATCATTATCAATTCTTGTTCTAAGCTTATATTGCCTTTTTAAAATGTTTTGGAAAAAAGTTTAAAAAAGGGTACAGTCTGGATTTATAAGTTGATTAACGTATAACACATAAATTTCAGAAATTGAACTCAAATTAAAAAATTGTTTTTAAATATCAAAAATTTTAATTTATTCAATTAATTTAGCGTATCGCTTTAGAGGCACCTTAGAAATATCTGATCCTTATAAAAATCAAGTTTTCTAAATAGCTCAAAACACTGTTAATCGGGCTATAAGGACATATTTTTTGTTTCATTGAAAAATATTTTATAAAAATATAATGTAAAAAATTATACCATAATTATATAGGAAACTGTTTTCTCATAGCGAACTCTCTTGTTTTTAAATAAGTTCAATTTATGGTCAAACTTTTATTAAAAGAATACAAGAGATATTTAATTTTCATGCTCCCAAACATTTAATTTCTTGTTTCCTTGAAAAATGCAAAGTTTTACTACTCTTTGTTTAACATTTGCTTTTAAAATCTTATAGCTTTCTAAAGCTTTTAAGGCCTCTTGGGCATTAGATATATTTCAATTACAATTGTCAGGCGCCTATAAGCATGCTGCATAATAATGATATGCGATTGTAAAATGCTCGTTGCCATAGATTTTCATTTTCATTTTCATTGTTGTACTGGCATTTCCGGGCAATGCAGAGCGGAAGTGCTTGGTTGACCGGGGTAAGCTATGCAATAAATAAAACTGACAGTTTTTGGTTCAGTTGCAGGTTTTCCAACACAACAAAAAATGTGTTTTCATTATCTGCGTTTTTGAATTTTTGGTGCCGTATTCAGATTTTGACACGCTGTCAAATTTGACAAAGTCCTGTGCATGAATGAACTGCAAGTGATGTCCCTTTTCGGTGTGTTGCGAGTTCGTCCTTTTTTTTTACACATTCGTGCTTTTTATTTGCCAACGGCATCAACTTTTTTATACCGTTTCTCTGCGTTCCTCTTTTTGTTATTTTTAACAAACTGTCAGTATCATAAATAAGTCCTGTGTGCTGTGCAGGACATACGAAAGCATTGTTTTGTTTCCTGGTCCCCAGTTCGTAATTTTTCATTTAAGCTTCTAGCACACATATGAGGCGTTTTTAAAATAGCATTGCATGAAATTAAATTAAATCTTGTAAAAAAAATACTTTTATTATGCTTCCAGACATTTATAATATATATTTTTTTTTTTTTGCGGCTTTCACTCCACAAAAACGGTAGCAAAATTTTAATGCAAGCTGAAAAAAAAAATTGTTAAATAAACATTGTGTTTATTAGATAGATGCATTTTAAACATGTGATTATATATTGAAACTATCCCTTAGTTGAAATAAGTACATAATTAGAAATATTAAATCATTTTTGAAAGTTTGCTAAATAAAATATGAAAATGAAAATCTGCTTAAAAGCTTAACATTTTTTTAAGTAAAAGTTAAAAAAAAATTGAACAATATCTCCTTCATGATGCGAAAAAAACAAACGGTCGCTGTTCGCCCAAGAGAGTGTTCACTTTTATTATTTTTAAATATAATATGTTATACAGTTATTTAATTTTACATAAAGTTTGTCTATTCAAATATTCAACGAACCAAAAATCAAAGACGTTTCTCAGTAGTTTGATTTTAATTCTTAAAAGTTTCTATTAAAAATTAACTTGAATTGAGTTTTCTCCTTTTTTTGTAGTAAACTAATTTTAAAAACTATAAATACAATTTAAAATAAATTACTTATTATTATTTTCAAGGTTTATTGGCATAGTTTTATATTTATTTAAATTTTCTATATTTGTTGAGACTTGGGATACAAAAATGTGTTTTGAATAATTTAATTCCAAAAATGATCAAAATCAAAATTAAACTTTCGTTTGTTATCTAACGGATTTATTTATTTATTTTAAAGGAATTGTAGTGAATGTCAGAAGATACAAAATCATTGACAAATTTCATAGTTTTCGGAGTTAAAAGACACAAAATAATATATAGTTTTTAGCTGTTTTAGAGGCAGCTTACTCTAGTATTAAAATCTTTTTTCTTTCCATTCTTAATTTGTACATTGTATCCTGGAGCATACAAACTAAATTTAGGCTCTCTAACTCTTGTAGTCTCTGAGATCGATGATCGAATGGGCAGTCGATGAAGGCGTGGCCCAACTTAAAAGAAATCAAAATTCTATTTAAGTCTTACAAAGACACATGCAAAATTTGAAAAGTCTCTAGCTTTAAATTTAGAATAAATGCCAAATAAAATGGGCATTACGCCCATTGTGCCTGGTATAAAAACTCAGCCAACAACTATAACTCAGCTGCTGTGGAAGCTAATCAAATTTTCTTAGTTGTTGTGTGAAACTTTTTAAGTTGGTTTGCGTATCCAGAGAAGTAAAGGCCACAGCTGCAAATGGAATGCCAGGAACTACAATATTACTTTACTTGGTGCAAGCTGTCACGTACTGGTCACATTTTTCCATATTATCCAGTAGGCTCCCCATTGTTCTAAATGTCTTGTGAATGTCGCTCACGTAACAGACGCATACATAACATTACTTAATTTTTATTTATCTTTTTTTTTTTCTTCACATTTTTTTTTTGTATTTTTCTTTAACACGACCGTGGGCCAAGAAATTAATGAAGTTGCATATTTTGGCGACTTCTTTGCTTGCTCATTGGCATGCCTTGAAGTGTTCGGGCCAACAAATTGCCTTGGCAGTTCACCATCTGCACTGTCTATCCACATTTAAAAATGTGTACGCATGTCCTTTATGTTAAAAAAAAAAAATAAATAAAGAAAGAAAAATACAAACAGATGACAGGACCGCGCCAATGTCATCATCACTCAATGACAGAGTCTGCCCTTTTTACATCTCTGTTGCCTTCCTGATTGTCTGACTGAATGAATGACTGACTGACTGACTGACTGACTGACTGACTGACTGACTGAAAACTGACTCTGTTGAGATAACAGGTAATGTGTGAAAAGCTGAAAATCTTTTGAAAAGAGGAATTTCCTTTACTACCTCTTGAATTTCGAGCTCTAAATGAATTTCTGCAATTGAACGTAAAATTTATTTGAAGAGGATTTATTGTTGCTGCAGGCAGTAGATTTACGGCTGGAATATTTACTTTTGATTAAAATCAGGATTTTTGGTATACGTAAGTGGAATATTAGAAAGTTACTTAGGAGAGAATTTTTGGGATATTATAGAGAAGAAAAACGTAGTTTTATGTCAAAAAAAAAATTTAATTTATATTACAATTTTATTACATTTGGTTGGGATTACAATTTTGTATAGAATTATAGATCATCAGCAACTTTATATATGTTCATTAACAATGTTTAAAACAAAGTCTTTAATTAAAAATTAACCATAATTTGTACACAGTATTATCCATTGTATTTGATAAAGTTGAAATTTTAGGTTCGACTTAAGCCCGAATAAAAACTCCTATATATTAAAGACAATTTTTAAGGATTTAAAAAAAATTCACATTTCATTTAAATTAAAACGCCAACAGTTCATTTGTAAAGAATTTTTAAAGCTTAACTAAGTTTGTCCCGTCAGGACATAGAAATCCTTGAATTCAATCACAAATGCTAAGCTAAAATTGTTATGTAGAAAACAAACCTGAGCAATTCCCTCTACGCCTTCTTCTGCATCCTTGACCGGCGAATGTCAGTGTCATTTCTAAGATGTTTGATTTTATAGTTGAAGTCACAGACAAATGTAGAATTCACGAGTTGGGAATGAATGAATGCATGAATTATTTAACAGCGAAATGTTCCAAGTCCTCTCGGAGTTGGCGACAATCCTGTTGTCATTTGCAAACAGAAGAAGAAGAGAAATGAAGTTGTCCCTCTTACCACTCCATGAATGTAAAGAATATTCAAAGTAAATAACAAAATAGATACCCTGTTAAATGGAATAACTTACAACTTGAAAATAAAACTATTTTTAATTTGAATCTGGTTTCAGCTTTTCTACAATTTTAAATTTAAAGGGCACCTGAACTTATCGATTTTTTGAAATTGTTTACATTCATCTACAGTGCTTGTAAGATACCCTGTAATATAATCATCATTTAAACAATCAGAAATTGGTTATTTATTTTAGATTCTGTTCAGTGAAATATCAATGTTGTAAGTAAAGTTTTAAAGTTAAAAAAAACCAACATTTTTTATACTTTTTATTTAATTTTTACAGTTTAAAAATAATATAATTGTAATTTTCGCAATTCAGACACCCTGTAAAAACTCAACTGATTGCTTCAGACTCATCAAAACTTCCGTTTTGTTGTAGATTCAATTTTTATTTTCACAAATTACAGGGTATACACAGTGCAAATTGAGTTTTTGCACACACAAAGCCAAAGCCCAAGCATAAAATGGTAAAAGCTGCGAGAAAAGTAAAATGCAAATAAAAACTGGAAATATTCTAGAGGGAAAAAAAAAATATGTATAGAAAATGGAGAAGGATAGAACGTTGTACCATCAAAACAGCACAAAGAAGTTAAAAAGAAAATTGCATTAGGCGCCACAGACAACAAAATGAAAGCACGTACTACAGCAACGTTGTCTGGGAATAAAGTAAAATTCTGGATGGAATGGAATGGATGAGGGCTTTGAAACTGACTTTGGCATATGCCAAGCATATCTATCAAATCTGTCAGTGTTCGTGCATCTGTGCAATGTGCGGTATTTGTTCTAGGCTCCGTTTTTCCATAAAAGGTGTTCGTATACTGAGCAAGCTGAGAAAATGTTTCCTTTGTTTTTTAAAAAAATTGTTTCTTTGTTAAAACTTGCATTTGCTAACTTTTATAGTCAAAAATTTAAACAGAATAAAAGTACATTGTAGTTGGAAGCTTACCACTTTGATTTCTTTAAATATTTTGTAATACATATATAATACAGTGGCGTTTTTTTTTTGTTTAAAGGGATGTGGGATTACACTGAACCTTCATTATCCATATTAGTTTTTCTATTAATCAGTTGGTAAAGTTCAGGTTGTAGCTTAGCACCGATTTAATTTATTTATATACAGTTGCTTTTGTTTTTTAATCTAACTTTTATGTAATAATTCACATTTAAAATTCTGTTGCTCTAGTTAAAAAATTCGTATTAAAAACAAAGCGCAAGAAAATAAAGTTTTATCAAAAATGATTTCATAGAATTTCAATATTTTTAACAAATGCCTAGTCAGCTGCTTTAAAAATTTACATATTTATGCATAATACAGAATGCGAAATAAAAACGAAAAGGGAAATCCCCACAGCAAAAACTGTCAACAGCTGTGACTAGTATAATGCCTGGCAATGTTGTTGTTATTGTTGTTGTTGTTATTATTATTTTTGTAGCCAACTCTACCCCTCTGTACCCTGATGCTGTCAAAACCCCTTTTGTGCTTGTTTATTTTGGTAACACTGTGACAAAATTCGCTGCCCAGCGAACAACAACAACAAAAGCAATCGATTCGAAACTCGCAAGTGTTTTGACTATAACATTGAAATTTTATTGAAACACGTTAAGAGTTTTGAAACATAAACGACAAATGGCTAAAAGACTGCCAGGCCAATGAAGAAATGTTTTATGCAAATATTTTGCAAACAAAATAAACTTTTATGACAATGCGCTAGACGAGTGGAGAAGGCGAAGAGAGGGCTTTGAGAAAGAGAGGGAGAAATCGAGAGAGAGAGAATGTGTATTTAGCAAACATATGGCCAAAAGTTTCACATAATTTTGTGGTAATTACTTGTACTTAAGTAAAAGCCAAAATAAAAGTTACACAAGCTTCTTATTTCTATTATAACCTGTACAAAGTTTAAAAAGGGGTATTATATAGTTGAGTTGTTAATATATGTGAGTATTTATTTATTGTTATTTAACAGTTAAGATATTTTCAGTTTTGTTCAATATTTACATAGAATTTAATACTCGTGTGATATTAGCTAGATTTTAAATATTAAATTTTTTGCATAAATTTCAAAAAATATACCTAAACTTTATTAAAAAACTTATTTCTATTTTTTTTTTTTTTATTAATTGTTTCGATATATATCAAAATATAAAACAAATTTTTTAAAATTTTACCAATTTTGTATATTTTGTTTTTAATGAATTTAATTTCGTCAGTATTACATAATAGGAACTTACTTTACTTATTAGTAAAATTATCAAATGTAAAAATAAATTAAATATAAATAGAATATTTTAAAAATCAAGGACATTTATATATATTTTATATTAATCGCTTCCATCCACATATCGAGTGGCAGCGATATTAAAATATATGTATATAAAGACTTCTGACTCTATACCCGACTGCTTAATAGTTTATTGGGAAAATATTTGATATGGTTATTTTGTTTTTTCCTTCTCATTACAACCTTTGTTTATGATTATGTTTGATGCTTTTAACAACTGTTTTAATAATAATAATAGTGAAAGATTGAAAAAAATGTATGTCGCACCCATAGATTTGATGACAAAAGTCAATCAATCGATAGTTGTTGTCGATAGATCTGATGTATTATTTTAACCACCTTACACTGTAAAAAACCATTACCATCAGTTCTCTGACTTTATTAATTTATAACCCTTTAAGATTGTTTGTAAATTTTGTTAGTTTTAATAGAAAGAAAACTAACAAATATTTTTTATCGATACTATCGAAAGGTTTTTTTGTTTTTAATTTATTTTTGACCATGACAAGGAGCAGCCTTCAATTTTGTCAAAAGTGTCACAAATAGTTTATTAATTTTTGTTTATTAATTATAGAATGTCTACTAGTCGAACAATTCCAAGCATTTTTACTTGTTATATCTAATGACAGCTGTATATGAGTGCGAACTGTGTGCAGAGCGCTTTTAAGCGGCTGACAGCGTCTAAACGTTAATTAGAAATTAACATTCATTTTTATGACTTGAGGGTGCGGGGTGTCCTCTCCACAAAACACAAAACTTTCATCCAGTCTGGTTGACCACAGCGAAGCATCGATGCCTGTCGAAAGTTTGCCGAGTGACAACTTGCGAAGAGGAAAGGAGAGTGTGTGGGGGGGTTGAGTATTTTAGGAGTGCGTAGACCAGAAGCCAAGACTGTGGTTGCCTTGACCGCTCATTAAAATGAAAAGATGTGAATGGGGGAGGGAGAGGGAGATAGACGGCGGGAGGAAATTGCAACAGCGTCTGATAAACGAAATTACGATGATTATAGCATACTTGTAGGCGCCCAAGTGAAATATTGCCTGTGACCTTTAGGAAGATGCTTTTTTATGCCAGATTAAGCATAATTTTATAATTAGTGCGCTGCCGGGCGCCTCAAGATGTCTGTCCTTTAAAAAGGACACGCCCCAGCAAGTAAATGAAGAATGCAAAGTAGGCGAAAATGAAGCAAGTAAATTAAATGTTTGCCTTTTTTTGTGGAAGTGTTCTTCTAACCAAACAAAAACCAACCTAATTAATGTGAGTTGTCTATTAGTTATTAAAGCTATGTAAGAACTTTTACACTTTATGTTAATTACTTGTCCCATCATATTTTAATAGGTCCATTGAATCGAGTTTTATGCATATCTCAGTGCCATAATTAATGGCCTTCATGTTTTACCTCTTTTAATATATATTTTTTGTGTATGTGTCTTGTAATATAATTAAGTTATACGTTCATAAAACTAGGTTTTTTATTTTATTTGATTAAAATTTAATGTATGCAAACGCATGCTGTGTTGGTTTATAATGTCATTGCTAAGGTTATTTTAATTATTTAATGATAATGCACTGGAAAAACAAGGCATATAATAAATATACTCTATATCTTGATCAACAAAGTTTAATTTTTTTAATGCAAAATAGTCTCTCATCCTTAGAGATATCTTGAATATAAAATTTGTTTACATTTTTTATTTATTTATTTTTTTATTAAAATATTTGTCTGCCTTTGAAATATATTGAAAGTCAAATTGTTACCAAGGTTTTGTCTTAAGAACTTAAAAAACTTTTATACTAACTTGTTGAAATTTCTTTTATAATCTCCATTTGGAATGCTTACCAAACACTGGCATAAATACTCGATATAATATTAAAGTAGTATCGAGAAGATCGGCGCCAATTAAGAAAAATAATAAAATACGCTCAAAGCAGCCGCGACTCAACAAGAAAGTCAAATTTATAAGTAAGTACAATACAATTAACAGAGTATATACAAACATATTTTTTAAAACTAAAATATATACCATATACATTTACTAAAACTTGTGTATTTTCTACTTATTTACATTAATAAAAGCAAAATCTAAATAAACTTTTAACAGTTGCATTATTTCTATATTTTATTTTATATTATACATATTTTAAATAATTCAGTTGAAGTCGTCATAAATTGCCAATTTATTTTAACACTTGATTTAATTTTTTTTTTGATTTAAACGCGTTCTATTATTTCAAAATTTCACTTGTAAATCAAAAATGTTATACGTAAAACATACATATTTTGGGTTATAAAAAAATCAGTAAACATAAAACAGAATTAAAGGTATTAGTTCAGAATATTACAATTTTTTGTTGAATTGATGCGAGACTAAAATGAATTCAGGCTTGTATTTAAAAGTCTTTTAATTACTTTTTATTTTATATGCATATTTTATTATTTATAAATTTTATATTTAATAAAAACCATCAAAAATCTGAAAGCACTTTTAGTTATAATTTCTTTCAATTTAAATTCAATTTGACACAAATTTGTAAATCAGCCTTTTAGACTGAAATATTAAATAAACATCCAGTCAAATATTTGCAATTGAAGCTAGCTGCAAAAAGTATTCTACACTTTTTAAGGTGAATTGATTTGATTAAATCTAACATACACTTTAATAGCTTAATAGCCGCATTATAGACTTATATATATTAAAAGTAAAAAAAAAACTTATACGGCAATATTCCGTGCCCGGCCAGCTGAAGTAGCAAAAAGTTAAAGGCAGCATAAAATACAAACAGAAAACACAAAGAACACGCAAAACATGAGGTCGACACGGTTGCAAATTCCCCGCGGGTGTAAAGTTGTTCCAGCAACAGCAATAACAACAACAACAGCCAAGTAAGCCGGTCAGGTAGACGCCGCCGACCAAGTGAGTCATTGCCCAAAACCCCCAACTTCAAGACCCAAACACAAAAACCCAGCCCCAATGTTAAGGTAAACCTCCAACTTTAGGCGACTCTCTGCTTACAATTTCGTTGTTGCCTTTTGTGAGGTAATAAAATGTCAAAATCGTCTGGCCGGCGCCACGGTAAATGAAGTAGATTTAACCGCACCGTGCTGCACCGCCCACACACCCTACAGAACCACCTTGCCCAGTTACCCCCTGGAGCTTAGCAGCTCACAGGACGTATACTTGTTTTGCCATATATTGTACATGCTGCGTATTAAAATAATTTGTTATTGTTGCAACATTTTAAATACGTTGGCTGCTTGTTTTTTGCGGAGATTTTTCGTGGTCGTATGAGTTGGTAAGTTGATATCTTTGAGAATGGGAATATTACATAGAGTAGCCTCAGTTAATTGTCTGGTCTTGGTGACAACCTTTTTCAGCTTTTATTTTTGAATACCCTGTAACAAATAATTACATATAAAGAGTAATTTAACTCTGATTTTATGGAATATGTATATTGTTGAGTTGTTGAGTTTTGTCTGTCTGACAAAAATAATATGTAGGTCTAAGTATAAACTAGTGTACCCGGCGTGAGTTGCTACGCTCTCTCTGCAAAAAAGTAGTAACAAAAAACAAATTAATCATATTCTACTTGATTCGGCAAACATTGTTCTGCCATATAAATTAATTTTAGGAGCGATACGCTCGCTAGTTTTAAATAATATAACATAATTCGTAATCATTTAAAAAATTTTGTATACTGTGATTTTCGAATTTCATTTGAAAAATACTGTCTAATGTGATTTCTGTAACAATTCTGTATACATTAACAGTGCTGTGTACATTAACAGTGTTGTATACATTAACAGTGCTGTATACATTAACAGTGAGGCGCTAGCTACTTTTCCGGAAAGTTTTTCCAAAATTTTCTTTTCTAGAAACCTTTTTCTGACATTGTAAGTCATGAATATTTATAAGCAGAGTATTTTCTAGTTCATCACTTACTTGTACTCTTTGGTTTGTAGTTTTTCTGCTATGCGGTCAAATGTAATTAAGACTATAGGTAAAATATACCTGTGTATATGTGGATGTGGTTTTTGTGGATTTTTCTCCGAATTGGGCGTGTTGATAAATAGATATTACATGAAACGGCTAGACGATGGACTCTGGTTGTCAGATAATGCACTGAAAGAGAATAAATCATCTGATAATATATAGTTGATAAATAAATGATATTTTTATATATTAAATTGTTAATCTTTTATTTTCATCACATTTCAATCTTTATATAGATCTTTTTGGCAACTGTTTTATAAATTGTAATTATTTTCGTTAAAGTTTCTGATTTTAGCATTCATATTCATTATGGCAAGCTGCCAATTTTTACGCTTAGCGACAGCTTTTCCATTTATCTTTTCTACATTTTGGTCACAGCAAGTTCATTAATTTTCTATATGCAATTTCCCAACACCCTCAACTAATAGATTTTCTACTTTGCCAAGCACTTTTCTCAAGAAAGGGAAAATCCAAGACGCGAAAGTCATTTAAGTGCAGAAAGCGTTGCGAAAGTTACAAAACAGTTTGGCGAGAGTATTAAAAGACTGGCCAATGGGGTGGTTTTTGGACAGTTCTAATAGAAAGGGAAAATAGATTTATCTTAACTAGTTTTGTTGGTCCACTTTTGTGCGTTGTCCCAGAAAGTTGCAGGAATTTTCTGGATTATGCAAAACTGCAGTTCATATTCATCAAAAAACAATTTCAAAACAAATAAAAGAATGGTCTTAAAATAAGTCTAATTATAAGTTGGCTTTTGATTATAAAATTGTGTGAAAGTTTTTGTTAAAAATATGAAAAAAGGACAATCACTTCGTAGTTGTCTAATTTGATTTTTTTTAGTTCAACAAATACATTTTTTTTTTTTAATATATATATTTCTTTATAGATTGCAAAAAGTGGACCCATGATTCTGCATTGTTTATCTGAACTTGCATTGTAATCATAGTTTTAAATACAGTTTAAATTTGCATATAAACATGAGATTAACTAATTAACCCGGCGTGAATTGCTATGCCCTCGAAAAAATAAAAACAAAAAGCAAACTAATATCCTAGTCGACCCGGCAAAGGCTGTGCTGCCACATCAAAGGTTGTTCCGCTACATTCAAATAATATACCCTCATTCATATTCATTTTAAAAATATTGTCCATTTAAAAAATATTACATATTGTGATTGTTGTAACATTGTTGTGTGCGTTAACAGTGCTGAATACATTAACAGTGAGTACATCTGTTGCGGCGCTAGCAACTTTTTGGGAAAGCTTTCCCAAATTTGTATTTCCTATAAACCTTCTCCTAGCAATTACGAACAACTGAAAAAAAAAACGGATCAAATCGTCCCAGTCGTTCTCAATTCATGAATATATATATTTTTTGGCACCATTACAAAAAAACAATATTCGATATAGAATTCAATGTGTATTAACCTTATTTGTTATTTATGGTAAATAAAACTATTGTGTGATTGAATATAAAATTGTTTGCCTATGTACTCCAAATCATCATCCAAATCATCACATAAGAATTAATTTCAGTACATGCTATAAAAGCAAATACATATATAAATAATACATTATTTAAAATTACATTAACCAAGTGCATATAAAATTCTGATTTCATTAATTATTTTATTGTGCATTAAACAAAAACATGAGAAACAATTTTTCCCAAACTTCAAATGTAATATCAATTAATTTTTGTAAATTTAAATTAATATAAAACTGCTAATGCGTTTATTTGACAAACAAAAGTGTGCATTAAATATTTACATAAAATACGCACTAATTAAATGGTAATTAGGTTAGTGAAAAAAATATAAATAATGAACTCCAAAAATTAGCAGGAAAATTAATTGAAAGCCAAAAAGCAAATGCAATAAATGTGTAAAATGGCAAACATCAATGAACAGCAGCACTCAAATTGCAATTAAAAATTAATAATGACTGTCGTCCAATTGCAAAAAAGGCAAAGAAATTATCGATTTGGAAATTTCATGGAAGTTCATCTGACAATTCAATTATGCACGTTCACATTTTTAATTAATATTGTTTATTTGCCTTAATTAAAAATCATTTTCCTTCTCGCCTTCTCTTGTAATATTAAATACCCTACTCATATATTTACCTCAGAGTGGTATAAGAAATAAATATTTATAACTCTCTTAACCACAGATTTTTTAGGAATATTATATTTGGATTTATACCCTATCAATAAAAAATATTAAACTATAATATTTAAAATATAGATATATGTTAGAAAATATTTTAAAAATATCATAAAGAATGAATTCTAAAATCAAATACTTTCTGGCTACTGGATATCCTTTAGTTGATCCCACTCGGCTTACCCACTTCCCTATTAGTTCATTTTGGAGTGCTTTTGGAAACTTTTTTCCAACCAAAAGTATATAAATGCAATTAAAAACGGAGGCAAGTCAATTAAATGTTCAGAGTTGTTGGGTCGAAAGTGTTAGAGCAAACAACAAACAAAATGGTTGACACTTCAACGAACTGTCGCCATTAAAAGTTTTTCCGTGGACTTTAACAAAATGGCGACCGCTTCAATGAAAAATGGCGTCAGCAAAATAAGCGGATATTGTGAATTATTGTTTATGATGACAAATCACCATGGAGTGTTTACAAAGTGCAAGGAGCATTCCCAAAAAAATAAATAAATAAAAGTAGAAAGAGTATGTGTTGCAGAGCATTAATCTTCACTGCAGTCTGTTGGAATACAAAGAGAAATGGGCAAACATAGCAGCAACTATGCAGTAGAGTGTACAAATTGCACTGCTGAGGGCTAATAAGAAGACGGGGAATTTGGGATAGAAAAATGATATATAGTATACCAATAATGCCATAGAACAGCAGTCTTTTATAATAGATAAAATTATAAAGAAAAGTCATCATACTTTAACTAGACTAATTTTTATATAATTCAATTTATGCATAAATAATGAAAATAATTAACTCATAGAAGAATTCGTACATTGCAAACAATATTATTTTTTTATATTATTTTAAATATATAAATTTATGAAATAAGTTACAGTCTTGCTTTGTCAAACTGTATCTCATAGATTATTTTACACCTTTACGTATTTCATTTGTGCAGCCCTAAATACAAATTTTTTCGAGCTCTTAACATATTTCATATAAATGCAATACAATTACGGTTTTAGTTGAGTTATAAGCCATAATATTTTTTTGCAATTTTATTACATATTTATTATGATTTCTTGTTATATATACGTACACTGTGATTCACAACCCCACCGATTATCTTTAGGTTTCCAATCAGTCCCAATGACAACCCACAAATTCACCTTCTTCATATTTATTTTGTTTTTTTCTGGTCATAAGTCAAAATGGCAATTTAAATATGAAATGATGAAAATCAATTGCACAAGATTCAGAGACATAAGCGGCTCAACTAAAAGCTTTTTATATACTCTTTTAGAGGATATTAGAATTTTGTTATAAAATGTGTAACATATTGAAGGAAATATTTTCTACCTTGCAATAAAAAATTTAAAAATAGAAATGCACTTTCTTATTTTTGGTTTTTATTCTTGGAATCGTTTCTACAAAAAATTGGTAAAAAAAAATTTGTTCGATAAAGGGCAACCAAAGACAATTCTTCCGTTTTCTTAAATTTACAATTTGTCTTGTTTACCTTTAAAAATTCAACTCAAACATGATTTGGTATTTGTGACTGATAAAAATGCTTTGCTCAAACTGAAAAAATTTCTGCAACTTGAAAAATATTTGTGGTACATAATTTATGGCTTGAAACAACCCGTGCAATTCATGGAATCCGTTTAAATTGAGTTGAATTCAAAGCTCCGACACAAAACTTCAATTATGCATTTAAGCTGAGGAAGCTAGCAAAGGGGATTTCAATGAGAATTGTGACCAGGTTTTTGGCTAAAATGCTTACCATGTTCAATATAGTATACATGTATATATATTTTACTTTAGCCAATGGGCATGAGTTTCATGTTGATAGGTTTAGTTGCAAGTTCACAGAAAACAGAAACGTGCAACATTGCCACAACGAACATGTTTTTGCCTGTCATCATTTGCATAGCAAATATGTTTTTGGTGCTGGCCAACTGAACACAAATGGAACACAAATATTTTGGCAAATTGTTTGCTTGCTACGAATTTGTGTTCCCTATTATGTGAAAATTGGCGAATATGAAATCATATTGAAGCACAAACACAATAATAATAATAATAATGAAGCACATTATTTATGTTAATGCCAAAATCAGCTTTCGAATCCCCCAGGTAGCATCTACTTAATTTAATCGAATGTATATTTTGCCTTTGACCATCGATGATAGATATAAATGTACTTGAGCTGACTTGATTTGGATATTACAATAATTTGATTGAAAGTTGTCATATCAACCGCATAAATTTAATGTTGATTGCAGAAGTTGTTGTATTAAGAGAGTATCAAAAAATTTATCATTTTGTGCTATAAAGGGATTTGTGTTTACTCAATCGGTGAAACATTTAAATTTATAAATAATTTGTTAAATTTTTTTCTGTCAATATGTGATTTAATTCGCTGGCAATTTCTTTGTGGAAAACATTACAATTTCAATTATTTTTTATATTTTTTCTAACCTTTAAAAGAAACAAGTTTTATGTGATTAATAAAATACAAAACATTAAAATTTAAATAATATAAATTAAATTTTCAAGCAAGATATTAATATAAAATGTTAAAACGAGAAAAAATATTTATTTAATAATGCTTCAACATTTTGATTCACTTGACTATTTTATTACATAATACAAATATATCTTGTGTAAAATTGATTTACTATTTTAATAGTATATTATTTATATATTTCTAACAGTATAATTTCAAAGTAATCACCGAAAACCCAAATTAATATTATAGACAATTTAAATTAATCTTAAATATATTCATGGAAGCAGGGAATACAAAATGATTTAAACAAATTACTGAATTTAATAATGTTGTGAACTTAATTATATATTAATATTATTTAGATAATTTGGTTTCAGTTTGGTAACGATATGAATGTTTTGATCTTTCTGTGATTTGTGTGTTCAATTTTTAATTCTTTCTTTAAGATTATTCTAATTTATGAACAACAAGTATACTTACTTGATCTTTAAAAACGAATTCGCTACTTCTCGTAAAAATCTAATCTTAATCTATTCACATATGTAGTAACTGTTTTTTAAATATTTGCTTTAAGACTTTAAGCATTTTGTTTAAGGTTAATAAGGTGTTCTATCATTTTTCTAGAATACTCATAAGAAGTTTTTACGTGTTAGGAGATCTCTTGCCTTCAGATAATAATTATTTTACTTGTATCGTTGTATCTATTTAAAACATTAAAGCGCATTTAAAAATCACAAATTTAAATAACAAATTTCAATTTATGCAAACTTTGCAAATTTGCTCATCAAACAATCAGTTTCTAATAATGCAGGCAATTATCCATTCAAATCCCTTGAATGTGCAGCGATGTGCGATGTTTGATAAACTGCAGTCACAACAAAAACAAACATAATGTAGTACAAAATATGTGGATAAATTTTAAATAAATTATAATAATATGAATGGCATGCCAAAAACCCAAAGTTCATTAAAAAAAAATAAAAATATTAAATTTCATGCTGATAATAATATGGCAGGAAAAACCAACTGTGGACCAGAAAACACGCACAAAGGATTCATCCATCGGCAATGAGGTTGCATTGGTTTCAGCACCGAGTTCGACCTAAAAAATTATAAAAAATAATTATTCTGTGAATAGACGGGAGGATACCCATCTGGCATCCGGTTGGACTTGGGCAATGCGGTCAACTGGTTATCTGACTTGTGCAACTGAAAACTGGAAACTGGCAGAGTGGGCAGGTTCATGCAACATTTTATTTATGGGTGGACTGACAATTTTATTATGACCATACATAATACGCATGCATGTCCTGCAGTGTCCTGCTGATTGCGCATTAAAGTGAGAAGTCCTAACTCTGGTCACAAACCAAGTATTCAGTTCTTGTATTCTGTGTAAGCCACAAAATTGCATTGTGGTCATACTCGAGTCTAAGGCCTGGGCAAAGAGGCAAGCGCATGTTGTGCATACTGCTGCCAGGATTAAAAAGGCTTACAAAAGTGGCAACATCAGCTGGCAAGGCTCTGTGTGTGTGTGTGTGTGTGTGTGTATGTTCCTGATTCCCAACCCTGGCAAAAATATTTTCATTGAACGTATAATTTTCACACTTGCCGCATTTTGAAGGGTCTGTATGTCTGCTCCACTCAGCTTTCTGTGTCCTATCCTTTAGCCAGGTTCTTTATTTATACCAACCATTTGCTTTTGTCTGTGTATGTTGCTGGCATTACTTTGATAAAAATTGTATAAAATATTTATGCACATTTCTGTTTCATGTGTTTTGTTAGGCATCATTTTTGCCTGAATATGAAACATGTTGAATACTGGAACAAGTTTAGAATAACACAATTGATTGCCGTACTTTAAGTGCTTATCAAACTCATCGAGCCCCTGGCTGGCTAATTAATCAAGTGTCCAAAATTTGAGTTACTTTCCAAACACACTCGATTCAATCAAAGTCTTTTGTTAATTAGTTCTTGTCAGCAGCTCGTTACGGTCATATTCAGGACATGTGTGCTTGAAGCACAGCTCAAAGGCCAAAAGTGTCGTCCTGTTTCGAACTTCACATGAGGCGCCAAATTGACGAAACGCTGCCAAGCTTCAAGCTGTGGTCCGGCCGTAGTTTTAATTACCCGCAATTCAACACGCTCCAGCCCCCGTGTCCCTCACCCCTCACCTACAAGCTTTTTGTCGTCAGGGTGGGTTACAACTACCTGCATGTTGGCGGCTAATAAACTAAACAGCCTTTGGCCATAAAACAATCTTTCCTCAAAGTGGACACAAACACGAAGACCTGAGGAGTTACGGAGGGGTATTGGGTAAATGGTAGCACCCTTTTCTTTCCTTTATCGAGGGGTTGGCAATAACAACTAACAACGACAATGGAAGGAAACGCACTAATTTGAACGCTCATAAAACTGGACGCTCAAGTCAAATGGATTTCAAACGGAACACAGTGGTCAAAATAAAGACTATATAAAAGAAATATATAAAAGTCATTATTTTTATTAGATTTAATTTTGGTTTTATTAAAAATCTCTGAGCAAAAGTTGCCTCGTATTCGAAATTGAATTTCTAATAATTTTTTTTTTAAATCTTAAAATCATTTTTAATGTCAGAGATTTACGCAAAAACAAAAAAAAAAACTTTAAAAACTTATGGCTTGTTTTAAATTAAGCAAATGATTGTTGATTTGTAAATATTAGGTAACATAACGGTTTTTTTAAAAAACGTTTTAAATAACTCTTTGTTTTAAATATAAAACAGAATTATTTTTCAATTTATATTATAAAAATCAATAACAAATCATATAAATTCTTTTTTCTACTTTGGTTTTCTTTAAACTCATAACTCCCTGGTTTAAATTAAACCCTATATTATTAATATTTCTCAAATAAATATTTTCCTTGTTTCAATTCATTATGCTAAATCTATTCGCTAATAATAAATTTCCTATATATTTCAGCATCGTTTTTAAATTATAATTATAGTATTTTTTTTTTTAATTTCATTAAAGTTATTAATAAAAATTTGTTTTGTTATGTCCACTGTGCCTTATTGTCCTTTCGAAGTTGGGTGCTAAATTAAATGGGCCTGGATCACCCAACAAAAACAAACACAGAGAACAAAGCACACAATCACAGAGTTCTATATACATACATATATACATTATATACAAGTATACATAATATGGCTATAAAATATATATAATTCCATTGCTAGGCACATTGTTAGCCAATGCTTAAATTGGTCAAACTAAACTTGTGAAGAAAATCAATAGATAGTTTTTCCGTTCGTATTAATTACAAAAAACCAACGAGGTCAAATGCAATTTATAGGCAATGCTTGGAAATGTTTCGCTTGTTTTTATGATTATAGTTTCCAAAGAGTTTGAGCACGATTGGAAATCTTTATAGAATGTGCAAAAGTTTTTGGTTCCCAGAAGCTTTTGCAGATGCTCATTATATTAACGAATAAACGATAAAGTGCATTAATTACATTTAATTAATGTCATCTCTTTTTTTTATTCGTGATTAAAACAATGAAATATATATTAATAAGTACTAGTTTCTATACAAACTATAGTCTCTCTTTAATTGATTCATACGAGGTATTTATTTATTTTGTTGTATTTGTTTTATAGATTACCTTTTTATATAGAAACAATTGAAAGTGGAGAGAGAATGGAGTGAGAGGAGAGAGTTTGAAAGAAGGGGAGAAAGCGTGATGGATTGGAGAGTAAAGTGGGAGATTATTCTTAACACTTAAGAAATAAACAACATGAACCTTATATTCTGATTGATAAATCCATTTGAGAATTACAGGCTAACAGATAAAGGATTTCTTAAAGCATTTTTACCTGATTTAAATACTACAACGTACCTAAATTAGAAATAATAAAAATTTTTCAAACGTTGTCAGAATTTGCGGAATTAATTTCAATTTCAGTCTTTAATATATGTTTATTATTTATTAAAAATTTTCCTCCTACTTTTCGGTACATTTTGTACCTAAATCAGGGAGTTTGTAAACAAAATTAAAATTAAATTTATTTTATTTCTAATGTCTAATTAGGTCTCAATAAATGAACAAAAGTACAATATTTTTGTACAGCTTATTTTCTAGTTTGTCTTTCTTATTTTCTTTCTTATTTAAAATTCAAATTTTGAATTATATACTTAAATTATATATAACTTTCTTGTTCTTATTTCTTTTCTAATGGATTTAATAATATTAAAAAAAGAAAACTATCGATAGTGCAGCTAATTTAAATTATTTAAATACTATAGAGTTTGATCGATTATTTAGTAGCTCTATAGACGCACAAGGTACAATATCAAAATATTTGTCCTTAACATGAAAACATTGGCATACTTCTTTGCCAACCCTCTCACTTTTTCTCTCTTTCTCTATCTCAGCTTCTGTCACAGTAAAAAGCAAAACATGTTGCTCGTAATTGAAGCTGGCAAAGTACGATGAAATGCACATTTTGGTCGCCGTTTTGTTGGCTTTCATTGTGGCAACAATTGTATTTTATTCAGCAGATATGAATGCATATACTAGACACATTCGTATACAATTTATCTTTGGAGGCAAACAGAAGCCAAGGACATGTTGTCATAATATTGCCAGCCAAATGGCAACTGGCAACTGGCAACTTGCAACGCGCAGACAACGTCAAATGGCAAATGGCAACAAAATTTCATTGTTTAAAAACGGATGCGGATGCGGATGAGGATGCATTAATGCCACAGCAGCCAAAGCAACAGATACAGTGCCGTTCGGACATTTCTGTTTATCACAACAACAAAATTTAATGTTGCAACTGCAGCTTGCAACAGTGAGACAAACGCTAAAAGTGTCACTGACATTTCAACGTCCCAGAATGTTGCCCATCTGCCTTTCTTCGTTCTCCGTCAACTCTCATCCTCATTGCCAGACGGCTCAACAATGTTGTAACATAATTTTAAACTAGCATACAAGAATATGTTGAGAAAGGGGGTAGAAGTGAGGGAAAGTACAGGCAGCGTCTGTTCTAGTCACTCTGATTAACTATCTAGACGCAAATTTATGCGTGCCTAGGCAAACAAAGTGAGAAAAGCTTGCAAAGTCACTTTAATTAAGGCACCAACTTAATTAAAAGGTAACAAAGTGAATTTAATTAAATTGCTTATATGGTACGTGTTAGATATAATTATCTAATTTTAACCCATAAATTTTGTTAAATTTTAAATCATTATTTATTTTATATATCTGGTTATTAGAAACTGCATTTTCAAGAAATAATTATAATATAAAAAACACAAACATTTAAGCTTAAATTTAAATTTTGGCTTTGGAAATAGAGTATATTAAGTATATGTCTATAGTCAAATAATTCATTAAATATTCATAATACTTTTATTCATTCATAGAAATATTTATAATAAAGTATTTAATTAAATTTCATAAATTTGCAAATTAGATAATCTTTTTAATAGTTTTACAAAATTAAGTTTTAAGTTCCTTTACAATTATTCAGCAAAAATCTCAGAGAATAAATTCTTTTGATTTATAAGGAGATTCCAATTAATTGTCTCTTGTATATACTTGACATTAACTTTGATAAATTTGATTGTGAATTTCTTTAGCTCATTTTCGTTATGAAAATCAGCCAAAATAAGTGTTTGAACTGCGTTATCAATCGAGAGTTTGTTGTTTAAGGATCTCTCGCACATGATCTTAAGTTTTTCAAGTGCATACTTGTCAGCAGCCACAATCAGGTCCTTGGTCATTGTATCCAAATTGGGAGCTTTGTCAGTGTACATATAATTCATAATTTCCTTGAGGACATCGTAGCTTAAATCATCTATGGTAACATAGTTCTGCTTGTTTTCCATCATTTCATGTTTAAACATTGCCGCAAAGACGCTGCTTCGAGCTGTAATGATATATATAAATTGTTGATATACAATTTCAATTTAATAATTTAAAACTGCAAATTTAGACTTACCAGCTAGTATAACCTTATGGGCCTGTATTTTCCTGCCATCACTTGCAATAATGATCACATCACTTAAGGTATTATTTTGAAGTATATTACCCAAGTCTTCCGAGAGTTTGCACTCAGGCACTTCAATCATGTTCGGTTCTCCTCCGCTAGTTGTCGACTCTTACACCATGGTAATCTTTATGCCAATGGATAATTTGTTGTCCGTCAGATATTTGGGAAATACCTGGCTCATCAGTAGAAAAAATCTCGTACAATTATGAATAAGCATTTGCTTTCCTAAATAAATTTCTCTAGAGATATAATGACCGTTTACGAAGAACTTTACGATTGCTTTGATGCAGCTTGGATTACTGTAAATTTGTACATATAAATCGTCGCATTGACAATTAGCTTCCAATTTAATATTTTTCTTTTCGTCAATACAAAATAATGGTGATTTCAAGCATTCTCCCATTTTTAAAATTAATGGAAATTCGTCAATTGTCCATTAAAATGAAATCACTTTAAATTTATAAGTTGTGTTGAAACAGGTATGCAAGTCCGTCATATTATCCATTATTATTAGCAATATTTCAGCTGCTTTTGCTGTTTGACAGGTCAATATGAAAACTGGAATGAAATAAGAGCATAACATGTAGAGAAAACAGCATTAAAAAGTACATCGATATGTTTTGCGATATTGCCATGAACAATTCAGTACATCAATGTTTTTGCGATAATTCCACAAAAAGGAGAATTTATAAAAAAATATATTTATGGTAAACCACATAAGCAAAAAATCTTTAATTTTACACAAATTTTTGATTCTTATATAAATAAAATATATAAATGTGTTTCTTTAGACCGATTGAAAATAAATTGACGTGATGCCTAATACACAGCTGAACTTGGAGAATTTATAATACCTCAGAAATAAAAATCATTTAAAATATCATAACATAAGTAAAGAAACCAATTCAGTTTTTATATAAATTCGATAATTTTGGATATACAGTTTTTTTTAAAATTTTTGAACTTTCTATAGAACAAATCAAAAACCCGTTTAAAACTTATTTTTTGCAGAGTAAATTTTTATATTGTTCCTTTAACATTTTCATCTTCAACTCGGGCTCGAAGATAATAAATTTAACATTGCTTTAACATTACTGTAACAGAACTCTATAGTTGAGCATAAAACAATTATCTACAGCACAATGTGATAAATTTATACATTGTTACTACAGTATCTAATTATCTATGCAGCAGACAACAAAAAAAAAACAAATTTTATAAAACAAAGTATAAAGGAAAAGAAATGAAAATAGAAAAACAAAATAACAGTAAATAAAAGCATCGACAAGTGAAAAAATGGAAGTATATTATTATTTGCCACAGTTAACAAAGCCCGCATTCAGGAAAAGAGAAGGATCCTTGGTGCTATATATAAAAGGGATGAGATTAAAGGAGCTAGACAACCTGTACTCTGTTCCTTTTCGTATTAAAGTATAACAAAATCTCCCATTTCTATTTGTGGCCCGTATGCCTCGCATCTTAATTTTGAAACAGAAGTTAATCAAGAATTGATATACCCTGTAGTTGGTTATGTTATTATAGGATATGCAGCTTCTTCATGCACTTAGAAATATTAAAGAAAGCAAAAATCTTTCGTTTGTAGTATTCGTGGAATATGTTAGAATCAGTATACAGAATCGCGTATTATTGTCTATTCCATCTTGCGCTTTAGTCTATGTAAAGGATATGTTGCCCTTAATCAAAAAAAGTTTTCTCTTTTGAAATGCTGTACATATTATTTTAAATTAGAATTTATTTTTGTTTTTTCTTTTATAATAGTTATACAAATAACTATAATGGTTAAAGCAAATAAATTTAATAGTATATGTTCAGCTATTTAAAGGGTATTTCTCTATTTAATATTCGCCAGCTTTATATATTTGATTTTCTTTAATTGAAATGCAATGCACAATATATGGGCGAGAGAGTTCTGGCCTCAAAAAATAGCTGCTGACTGAGCATATGTGCGGTGAGGGGAAGAAATGAAACCAAAGCAAAGTAAAGTAAACAATAAAGGCGATGCGACGAGCAAATACTAAAGCATCTTACTGGCGCTTAATGAAGGAACCGGCATCAAAGTGGTTGTTCAGTCTTCTGGCAAGAAAACGAAACCAGAAAAGGGGGAAAAAGAATCAGGAGCAAACACTGTATGATTTGAAGAGACGTGTTAAGAATAGAAACGTAATTTTTGTTGAATGTGACGCCGGTTTGAGATTGGCAACAGAAAATAGAAAAGCTGTAAAGAATTGTTGCTAATTTAGCATAGAGTGTATTTTAAAATAAAAAAGAAGAAATAAAAGTAAACACCAGAAGACTTTGTGCCTAATGTTAGTTGAGTTTTTGTCGTTTATAAAAACCACTTTAGAGTTTTTTATGGCACCAACATATATGTATATGACTCTTTATTTAAGCTAATAAACACTTTGTTTAATTTGAAGAAATTGTAGTGCTTTATTCGAGATATATTTTTCGACTGACTTAAGACAAGATTCTGATTCCCTAATCTAGCTGTGGATTGGTGACTGCGACGTTGACTTTAAGGGCAGCGACGCTGGCGTTGGCGGCGGAGTTGCCACGTTTTGCAGAGTTGACAAATTTGGCTGAGGCAATAATGCAGAGACGTTTTGTTATCATTGAATTTGAGTGGACGGATGTTATGAACTCTGAGTAATATGGCTTTGTTTATGCTTAGTTGCAGGGTATTTGTGCTGAGTTCGGACAAATGTGCGCAACAATTGCTGCAATTATTTATTATCACTTTAAACAAGAAAACAATGAAGAACTCATTTTTTCCGCATTTGTTCCTATTACAGCTAGATGATATAGTGGTTCGATTTCAGTCAAAGTTGAACAGCTATATTATATAGCAGTCCGATTTGACTGATTCTTCCATATGTACTGACAGCTCTTAGACTGAGAGATTAGTTTGCATAAAAACGGACATGGACATTGACTTGGCATTGACCTGATCAAGAATGTATATATTTGGATCGGAGACGTCTTCTTCTATGCATTATACATTTCGAGACAAAATTATAATACTCACTTGCAAGGGTATAAAAAGGAAAACACCATGAAGAGAGTTTAATTTCTTGGTCGAAGTTTTCTCTTAATTTTTTCTATCTTTACTTTCTTGATTTGATATTTATTTAGAATGACTATCCTTTCTGAGAATCTTTTTAAACTTAGATATAAGATCTCTCATTTTTGTTGTCACATTTGAGTATTAAAGAAAATGTAGTAGTAGTTACCTAATGAGAGGTAGTTGAACCCTGTTCAACTGTACTACATATTGAAGCTTCATTATTCTCCTATTATTATTAATATATTAGTGTTGTTTTGTAACCAAAATTATACTTTTCGTGTTTTATTGTTTGGCTGTAATATTTAACTGTAATTTTGGCCAAAAGTTTATTGACTTATGCTAATCTCAAATTGACTCACAAATGGCCAACATGCTGTTTAAATAAACGCTAACAAAAGTTTTACCCTGAATAAAAATCAATAGTGCAGTAGCCTTTGGCTACATAAAACTTTGATATATATATGTGTTTATATATACCTGACTATATAGCCAACGTCGGCAACGTCAGTTAGCCGCATTCCCAAGGTGATAAACTGCAGTCAGCAAGAAACCCCCTTTAGGTCATTTCCCTTCCTCCCTTTATAAGGCCATTTTCAGTTTCCCGATTGCAAAAAGTAAACACGTCACGTGACTGCGTCATTTGCAGTTGTTGCAATGCGATACCTGGTCGGATAGGATACTTAGCACACTATATAATCTACCTATGTATATATGTATGTATCTACAACAAAGTAACATTTTTCATTTTACATTTTTATTTATTTTTTCCTTTTTTGTCTGGGCCAAGGCGCCAGACTTTATTTGACGATGTCGCTCACAGTTGGAAGCGACAACATTAGGGTAGGGGTAGGGTACTCAAGAAGTCGGTTAGCTGCACGTGTAGACGGCTTATGTAATCGCCCGTGGCAAGTGGCAAAATCAGACAACACAAAATAGATTAGAAAAAATACCTATATATTGAAAATAGTAATATTTTTGTATTAAGTGTGCTAATAAGTAAGAAAACCTGTGTTAAGATTTTGTAAATTTTTTGTAATATTGCACAGTAGAGATGTACATTTTAAAACATCGATAAAAATATCGATTTTTAAACAAAATCAAAGTTGTAGCAAGTATTATCGAAACAGCGATGGCACCTACCTGGATACAGTTAATAGGGGAGAGCGAAGGGCAACACTATATGACCGCATGTGTTAGAAAGAGATGGTCTTAGCCAGCTTAGTTTTTACTTTTTGTATGAGAAAAGAAGGAGATTGCACGATTTTCAGTTTGTTTTGTTTTTGTTAGATTTATTTTGTATGTTTGCTATAAGTTATTAGTTTTTCCCTAACTTTTTTTTATCTTCAAGTCCTTCTTCTCCGGGAAACCGCACAAGTCTTACAGGACTTTCCACAAATTATTTATGACAAATCGAGCATCATGTCAAGCAACTCTACCTTGTTAAGTGTACCCCGGCACCTACTACGTACTATAATTCCTATGGGTTGATAGCAAAAATTAAATCAATAAAAATCCTTATAAATATGGTACAAAATGGTACATAATAACATTTTCCATACTTTAAGTCAAAACTCTAGACATATTTTCTAATGCATCATAAAACATCGATACCTATAACATCAATGCATTCTTATTGTTGAATTTGTTTGTATTTATCATTTTTATATTGTAATATTATTAAGGTTATCTTCTCTTGAAAATGAGTTGAGTCAACCTATATTTACAAATATTAAACTAATAAAGAGGATAAGGATTAACTGGTGACTGGGTGAGTGTTAGATGTAGGAGCTGGTGTAAATATGTTTATTATAAAAGTAGAATAAATAAGAAATTAATAAGCTAATTAATTAGGCGGCTGTGATATTGGAGTCCATGTATCTCTCTCTGATACATATATATATATATATTAAATATAAATATACTAAAGCGAAAAAATGAAAAAGACAAAATTGCCCCTGGACAGTAACTGGTAGTAGTAATGTGCATGTAAGAGAATTACCCAAAAACTTTTATAGAAGAGTATGCTCCGTCTGCCTTCACAGCATCTTGAAAAACTTTGGCAGACAATAGTAGGTGCAAGATTTTTGGTATTTTTTTTTTTTACATTCACATTTTTATTTTGGCGCTGTTTTAAGTTTGCTCTTATCTAGACTTCGCATACTTCACACCGTTGCATTTTGAGTAAAAGTTTTTCCTCGCTATCTATCTAGAAAACTTCTGGTACTACTGCCTGAACTTACTTATATAAAATTTCTGGGCAGCCAAAAGAAAAGTAAGTTTTCACAACAGCTGTGCCAGAGATACTATTTTCCAAGTGGGCTGCTAACTGTACTTATGCTATTAAGTATTAAGATATTTTTGCATTTCTTTCTACTATGCCATGTTCCATTGTATTCTGTTTGCTTTTTTGTTTTACAGACAACTTTCATTTATATTTTATGCAGTTCTTTGCCTTTAGAGTGCTGCTTGGAGTATTTTTATTTCGTCCTCTATGGTCATTTTATATGCGCTTAAACAAGATGTTTTAATAGTTTCAATGAATATACCCAAGTCGGCTAAATGGATTGGCATATTTATAAATAAATAGTGTTAACTGGAATGATATTGTACCAGGATTATCTGATTTTTCTGAGAAAAAAAATTTATAAATGAACTAGTAAATAGTTTAAATATTGTTGGAGAAAAAATTATTACTTAAAAAATAATTATCATTTAATGTTTAGTTTTTTATTACGATTTTACAATCATGATTATTTTTTACTTCATTACAAAAATTAATTTCGTTTGACCATGATTAAGACAACCTTTTTTTGTTTATGTTCATAATATAGTTTTTAGACTACTGTTGATTTCCCCAATAAAAAAATTGGACTAGTATTATTCTGGTCATGTCTATCTTTTAGTATATTTCAATAAATACTTATGAATAACAAATTTTTTAAAGCAATTTATTTATATATCTTACCACGGTTTATCAACTAATTGTCTTTCATTTTTTTTACTCTCTTTTCAGGTAAGTTATTTCGTCATTTGGGTTGGTAAATTGTCGTCTGCACAGCCGAAAGAAAAACACTCAAAAGCCTTTTCAATGAATCATCATCATGTATGTCTCGACTCAAAAAGCCGCTCATCGCCAGCAAATCCATTAAAACAAGAAAAAGCAACAAAAAAAAAAACTGAAACAGGAACAGCAGCTGCTGCTGCTGCTGCTGTTGTAACGCCTTGTTGTATGCAATGCCTCTTTTTCCTTACTTGCCAATTTTTTGCAGATTTTAGTGCTGTTTACTGCCATTTTTTTGGGTTGCCCCTCGACCCCGTAACATCTCCCCTAGCCGTCACTCGGCTAACGTGTTGTATGTGTGTTCTGTAGTTTTCTGCCGTCATATCAGACTTTTGGCGACATTTGGCCAACGCTGAGGCCAATCAATGCCAAACGACAGACTGCTGCTGGGCATACACTCCGAGTCACGTTCGAGCGGATTAGGAACGGGAATATAAAAAGGTAGATGATGCGAAATAGTTGTTAGGGAAGCGAGGCGCAAATCTGACTCGTAGGGGCGTGGCATTTGAAAATGAAATGCGGTTTATCGTTTATTTTTTTAAGGTTTGTTCAGCGTTTACAGGCTTTCTTCAATTTTGTTGTGCACTGCGGAAAAGTAAGACATTTTCATAGAATTTTAATAAAACTAAAAAAAAATTACAAATATATATACATGTTATTTAACTTGTTCGCTTAACATAATAGCTATCTGAATACTAAAGAAATTTAAATTTAGGAGGAAGAGAGGCTTATGAATTGTCGGTGTTAACAGGCAATCGACCAATTCTCTCGATACGAATCTCATTACTTTAGATATTATAAATCTGTAGCTCTACTTAAGTTTTCGCAGGGCTCCTGACTAATTTCACAATCGGGGCCACGCTTCTCTAGGAACAAAAAAATCTTATTGAGGGCTGAGTAGATTCAATATAACATATGCTATAATTATCTTGTCTGTTACAGTTGTAACCTCACTTAAATTTGACCTTTAAAAAAGATCTCATGGAAAATATTCTCTTAGAGAAAATATATTAATGCTAAATGAATGGATAATAATTTCCTTTCCGACTTTTTACTCATACCCAAATTATTGAGTTTTTTACCATATCTGAAATATTTTTATGACAATATTTTCATATACAATATTTAATTAATTAATGATTGTATTAGAAAAAATAAATACTAGAAGCTGTTTATACATACAGTAAAAACTATTTTCTATTTAAATATTAGCAGAATTATTTTTCGGAATTCAGAATATCGAATATTTAAAAAAATTATTCATTTCTATTACATTTCCAAACATTTTTTTTAAATTCCACAAAAAGGGAAGTATTTAGAAACATTAAAAGATTGAATAGAAAACAATAAAAAATTAAATCCTTAAATTAAAAAAAATAGTGCAATAAGAAGCTATCAATGATGGGAAAAATTAATTGATGAATATCAACTTAATTATCCATAGTTTCATTGATAGTTCTGTAGCTGTGGCATTTAACATACTTTATCTAGTGTTCTCTATATAAATCCACTCATTAGATTGAGTTTGCTAAATGCTCTTAGTACAGTTTTCACTCAATTGACGGCTGACTCATCAGCTGTTTTGTCGGGCTTAGCTGGAAAGGGAGGGAGGCGGGGTCTCTCAATGGCAATTAGGCGGCAGACGAATGTCGCCGGCGACTTGTCCTAACAACTACAACAACAAGAACTTGTCGTTAGCTCTTTTTGCAGCGCATGCCAAAAACTAGACTACACGCTAGAATTAAAACTACTCGGAACTCGCAACTGCAGGCCAGTCCCAGTTCAGGGTGCAGTTGTGTTTGTGTCCTGGCTAAAGTTGCTTTTGATCCTTTTTTTGTGTCGCTTGCCGGGGCCAACACTTTTGGTTGCCCATCAGTTATTCACTCAGTCAAACAGTCAAACAGTCATTCACTCAGTTCTGTGTACTCAGTTGGTTCGCGAGTTTCTGTGCGTCAACAGCGTCGCAAAAAAAAAAAAACAAATTTTAAAAATTTCTAAAAACAAATTATCAAAGTTATTTGTGAGATTTACATTGAATTTAAACCCCAACATGGTGGCCATAAATTTGAATTGTAAGTAAAATAAAACTCTGTGTATATTTAACGCCTTGTTGCCTACTTTTAAATGACACCCACGGGAAAAAAAAAGTTATGTTGTGCAATTTTAATAGGGTTGTAGAGGAGTTCTGCCCGAAAATGGTTTGTAATTTAATTTGGCGTTGGCAGAAGGTCTTGCAAATTATTTGATAATTGACATGCATAGCGTTGAGCCACGCCCATTAAAATTGTTAAAATTTGTTACATGTGTCTGCTTGACTGTCAACCAACCCCAGCCAGAGTTTCAGCATTCCCCTCCTTCAGAGGCCATCAACTGTGTGGCACAAAGTAATTTAATTAAATGCAAATTAAAATGCTTTTATGAATATTAAGCAGACACTTATGGATATTTCACATTGCCTTTGCACTTCACAAATTATTTCCATTGTTTTTCCAAGCTTTTCTGCTTTGTGTTTCGGCTAAGGGATAATTATTGAAAATGCTTTTACTTGTTAAACAAAAGTTTTTGCTGAGCATAAAATATTTTTGGACAAAGTATGCACTACACTCCTAAGGCCCAGAAAACTCATCAGCAAAGTACTAAAAGCAATTCAAATATATTTGCAGTAATATTAAAATGTAAGTTATTTTAATATTACTTGTTAACTGGAATTTTAAATGTAATTTAAAAAACATTATCAGGCTTTAAGTACTTACAAGTGGTAAATGATTTCAGACTACAAAATATGCCTTATACATTAAAATAGTTAAATAAATGCTTGTTAACAGTAAAACTAGTTAAACAGTTGAGCTTGCTTTAAGTTAAAAGATTGCTTTTATCAAAATTAAAACAATAATCGTCTTAAATATATTCTGTACCTGTGTCTATAATTTCGTAAATCTATAGCTATAATTTGGAATAGGTTAAAAAAAAATAAATTTATGAGGTATTTATGCATTATAATCCATTTTTGACCACGACAATTATGCGGTATTTTAAACCAGTTAATTCAATAGAACAAAATTGATTCAAAAAAAAAAACAAAACATATTTATACATAAAGAATTTATTTTGATTATTTCTTATTCGTATGTTTTATTTTTGTGCTCGTAATAAAAATTCAATTATTTAGGGGTTGAAAATATGAAAAGCATTTTTTTTTGTTTTTATAGCATCGATGAATCTATTTTCCCAAAACAAAACCATTATATTGAAAAATTGTCGATGAAAAACTAAAATCTGCATAAATATAGTTTCAGAATTTTTAAAATTCCTAATTTATAGTTTCAGTTTTAAGTATAGGATATTCCATACTAACAAATCCCAAAATTTACAATTAATTTTTTTCAATTAAATTTTATTTTCATTTATATTTTATAATAAAAATTTAAAATTGGGATAATGACTATGCCAACTTGCGACTAAGCCTCCTCTGCTAAATAATACAGCTTTAGAGAAATAAATAAAACTTCAAAAAACCATTTGAAAACGGGTGAAAACTAAACAAACCAAAACCCATAATAATTTTTTAAAATTTACAATACTATCAATTGATTTAGCAAACATAATATACTTTATAGACATTTCAAATGTGTACAGGGTATAAAACCTTTGGCCCGACAAAGCCATTTAATCCTTTCAGCTTGTAGCTTTGTTTTTACTTTTTTCATTTTCATTTTGAGCGAATGTAATTGAGTATCTCTGAACATGGCTTAATTTGTGTATTTGTGTTGGCCCTTTGACTTTTTGCAATGCCAGCAGACAAACACACGCCTCTTGTGGTTAGAGCCAAAGTTCCTCCATATACTCCACCTCTGCGTACCCCTCTCTGGTGTCTGACAAATCGCCTCAGCTGTCATAAGCAGATTTTAGGGGGCGCTTTAGGCCAAATCTGAATGGTATTTTGCGTATGTATGTGTGTGTGTGGGAATGTAATTAATGTAAATCATGTCATCAACACTTTGTTAGATGGTTTCAATTAAAATCATTTTGAAATTTATAGCAAATGTCTAAGCTGCATTTAACACAAATTGTTGGGGTCCTGTTCTATATATTCTGTGCCTTACAACTCTCGAGTTTTTTAATTAAAAGCGTGAAATGTCAACGGCTCTTTTTATAACACTCATATATAACATAAAATGCAAGTTGGCAAAACTCTCGAAAAAAAGGCTAAAATATTTTAATTGAGGTCAACTTTGTGTGTGGGTGTGTGTGTGTGTGGGTGGACTTGTGTTTTTTATGTAGCTGCATTTTACGCTCCTTTAAATTTCTATAATGATGCTTATTATGTTAATGAGAGTTTTAGCTTTACTTTTTTCATATAAGCACATATTTGTGTGTGTTTTCTCTGGGCATGCCAGGACTTTCGCAGAACTGCGAATTCCTGCAATTGTGGGTGTACTGCTAACATGTCCTGAAGCCACAAATGCTGCAAAACATTGTGAAGCAAATGCTAACCCTTAAATTAATACCCTACCCTTATACTTTCAAAAATAAACCATTTGCGATCTTTCAATAAATCAATTGCCAGATAGTTAATTAATGTGCTTAAAAACTGATTACTACATGTCTTAAACACAATATATATTTTATCTATTAATCAATAAAAAAAATAAAAATAAAAAAAAAAATTTTATGAAAAATAAATAAATAATTAAAAAATTAAGAGGTCATTCAAAAAAGAACATATTATTATTATTTGCATTCAATTTTATTGAATAAAAAAAGAACAAACAAGCAATACAAAAATCCCATGAAAAGAATTCACTGTCTAACAAAATATTAAAAGTTTTTACTGTCAGTTTTTGTCAACATTATGAAAAATTAAATAACATATTCGTAATCATAATAATAAAAAATGAAACTCAAATTTAATTTTTACAAAATATTACATGTTTTCACTGCTAGTTTTAACCAACATTATGAGAAATAAAAAAAAATCATATTCTTAGTCATTTAAAATGTTTAATATTAAAAAATATACAAAAACGATCTTTCTTTTTAATTGTTGGCTTATACAATTTTCTTGTATAACAATTATTGATAAGCTCAGCTAGATGGCAGATTGTTTACATTTTACGTCTGCTTTTGTTTGTGGATTTTATTGTTGTTGATTTTTCAAAAGATGTTAACGCATTTGGACTAGCAATAAATACAAAATATTTTATAATAATGTACACAATCCTGGCTGTGATACTCTACTCTGCAATGCCACTTTTCCAATTTCTTCTGTGTTGAAAAAGAAATACTGTCAAATTTAAGAGCATATCAGAGATTGGACATATTATCGTTCAAAATGAGCGCAGTCTCTGCTAACTAATTTTTATATAATTTTTGGCACTTTGCGTAGCTGTTAACGCACTTTTTAGTTCGGCCGTCAGTTATTGAGCCGTCAACTTGCTTAATATAAATGGATTGTTGATTGGATTGGTGTGAAAGAAAGCGCGTAACTTTATCGATAAATTATGGATGCGATAACAAAATGTTCGAAAATCGGTTAAAAAATAGAGTTGAATCCAATAAAATTCTACAGTAGGCTTTGAATGTCATATTTTGTTAGAATTAAATCAGTTTTATATTTTCGTTCATAGAAAGAAGTTTTGTCGTGTTATAACCATTGTAAATTTTACATTTTATGTAAACTATAAGAATTTAAAACCTAAAAAAAAATACTAATTTTTATCGGCAATAAAAATAAGAATATAAAAACGAGTTGGCAGCACTTAAAAGCCACACCGTTTACTTGACAATTGCACATGGGTGCAGCTTGCAAACAGTTGGAAGAAAGTAAATTGCAATAAGAAACTGATAATCAAGTTAAATAAAACAAGTTCAATTTGATTTTGATTAATTTTATCTCTAATTTCAAGTAAGTAAATTGTGAACAAATATAAAAAATGTATAGCATAAAGTACATTTTATTGAGTGCAACTCCCATGTCTCTTTGTTTTCATTCAATAAACTATTTCAATATATGCAAATGCATTATGTATATCATTATTTGTTTATATTGACTATAACGCAGAAATCAAACCAATTCGCAGCTTGCTGTTTGCACAAATTTGTGTGATATTTCGTTTTTTAATAATAACAAAAATTTTAATAGCCTTGCAAAGATTGCAGGGCGGCATGTCCCAATCTATAAAGTACTAAATATATATTTATGGTCAGATTCACAAGCCAAAACCAATCATATTTGTTTGCCTTTTTGTCATTTTCCATGCAAAAAATAAGTTTTATATATGAATGTCTTCTGCAAGGTTATACATGTATCTTTGGTAAATCCAAATCAATTAAATTTTGTGCTGATTTTGTTGATATTTTAATTGCATTCCTGACAGTTAAACTGCAATGTCTTTGCCCCTGCTGCCGCCGGAGCGTCATTTTGGTTATGTTTGCCGCAAGTGCAAGATGTCGGACTTTCGGGGACGTCGCTATGCCTGCTGGTTGTGTATTGATTATCATCTATGTGGCGATTGCTATGATTCTGGTAGACTTCCCATAACAAAGGATCATAATTATTTTCATCCATTGGAGGTGTATTATTCACGCGCTGAATATGAGCTATACTTTGGCGGTGAGCCCTATGTGGAGGCCAATGTGCCACAGAGCTACAAGTGTGCTCTGTGCGATGATTGCGGCTTTACCAGCTTACAGCTGTACAAGCATCTGTCGGAGGCGCATCGTGATCATAGAGATTTTGATGAATACTTTAGTATACTCTATACACGTTATACGGTTGATGGCTCAACTACTCGATCGTCATTTGGGTTCTCGTTGGCAGCCGCATCACAACGCACGGCACAACCTGCTGATCCTGTTAGTTTTAGCGAGGCATACCGCCTGACACAAGCACGGCGTATCTCGCTCCTGGAGCAGCATTCCATGAATGTGCTAGACGAGCTACGCATGGGCAACTCGAACTCTAGACTACAATTGAGTCAAGTGCACTACAGAGCACTGGATGGGAATATGAATCAACAGCGGCGTTTTCCCCGTAGAACTCGTCCAAATGACGGTGTCGTAGAACCTTCTCAAACGATGCGCCCGCCGAGAATGCTGCGTGTACGTGGCATGCCACCAGGTGTAAGAGCACTTCCCCTAATTCCAAATCAGGACGAGCTTACACACAGAAGTACCGCAAATGAAGTCCGGGCCGCCTATTGGGCTTCCTCACCGGCCATGTTTGGCGATGGCCGGGTTACCAGTTTTGCGGACACTGTACGCAATATACCCGGAGAGACTCAAACATCCACTGAGGATAAGGCAGATGAGAAGTCCGATTCAAATAAATTTCTGTGCGCTAAATTTATGCAAATAAAGAAAAAGCGATCTGCGAGTGGACGCAATCAGCAGACACCAGTAGAATTGAGTCGCATGCGCTTTATCGAGGCCATACTGTGCTCAATGCTCGCGGATGAGGAGCTCAATGCAGTCAACCTAAAGCCAACTGACATGCAAATGATGTCCAAGTCGCCTGACCTGCAAGAAAAGCCAAAATCGGAAAATAATCAATTGGAAAAGCCCGGCACCAATGGTATCATGGAGCGCTTCTACAAGGGTCTGGATAGCTACAATAAATGGCTATCAGAATATATGGCTAAGAAGCTTGAGGCCAAGTCAAAGGACGCTGATGACGGTTCTGTGATTTCAGCTCTTCCGAATATAATATCGCAGGAGAGCAATCCAATTTTGGGCATTGATTACGGTCTGGATGCTGATACAGATGAAATTGAGGCCGAGGATGAGGATGCTGATAGCTATAAGGTTGCAGTTGAAGAGGAGGAACCCAAAGACGTTGAACAGCAATTATCCGAGGGTGAAGTTGATGAAAGCCTCGATGTGGAGGTTGCCGATGATACCGAGGATGCCGGAGACCTTGATAATTCAGAGGATGATGATGGGGATGACAATGAAGCTGATACCGATATTAATTCAAGCTCCGATACCTCAGATTCAACTATAGCTATGATGGTCAATGCTATTGATCAGGTTTATGGTTACTAATGAGAGTAACGTTTATATAAATGAAAATAAAGAAATATTATTTCAACTAGACGCATATTCTCAATACTAGACGAAGACTGTAACTAAAAACTTACGATATATATGAAGAATTTAAATAAATATCAGTGTACACATTAAAAGAAAGCTGTCGATTGTATAGTTTCTCTTTTATATTAATAAATTTATATTAATGCACTGAAGGGAAAAGTGATGAAAACTCTTGGTGTTGGATATCTATACCTTAATAAAACATCAACAATTAATGTAACTGCACAATTTAATTATATTATAATTAAATTGTATTATTGCAATCAATTGTATAATAATAATAAATATTATTTACAAACTAAAATTTAAATATGTATATACCAGCACTGTAGTCAACTGCAGTGCACAGCTTGTTTGTAGCTGAGAGTATAAGAATTTTTTTGTGTCTGTTTTGAGAAGTGGTGTATTTTTGACCTGATTATTCTTGTTTGCTTTTCACTTGAAGGTCATAAGTATATATTAAAGTTTATGAAGAATTTTCTTGTTCAGGAGGTTTGAAAGAAGATGAAAGATGGTATTTATTAATAGAATTTTTGCACAAGACAACAATTAGGATTTTTTTGTCAAATAATGAAAATGGCTCTGAAAATGCTGAATTTGTACGTGTGGTTTCTGTTGTACACCACTTTAAACAGAGTTGCACAAACGATTTTATCGATTTTAGCTATCTTATACTGAATGGCACTTATGTCTTCAAATCAAAACATAAATTTTCAATATAACGGACTGATAACAGGGTCTCCATAGGTTCCGATATACTCGATTATAGTGCACACAGTTGATTTTTATTTTTTTAAATTAAGTTGGCAGTGCCCAGCGTGTACGTTTGTCTTTCCATTTTTTAGCCTGTCATTAAAGTTTTTATTATTTCACTTGTTCTCATATATTGAACAGCGTTACAAAAAAATTTTTAAGAAAAAATAAATTTGAGAATTAATTTCCAAGGATCAGTGGCAAGAGTTACCCGTTACAGTTGTCTTCAGTTTGATTGTCATTAAAAAAAAACATTTCCATCGCAATGGCATCCAATATTCCTACAACGGTGCAAACCAAATGCATCGGCTGCACCGCCCAAGGCGATCTGGGACGACGTTACGAGTGCATCGTTTGTGGTGAGGCTGTCACCTATTGTGGCAACTGCTATGATGTAGGCAAGAATATGCCCACCGATGAGCACAAGTACTACCATCCCATGAAGGCCATTTATAATCGCGTTTTCTTTGAGCTATACTTTATGGGCGAGGAGCTGGTGAATGGTGAGGCACCCCAAAGCTATAAGTGTGCCTTCTGTAAGGAGTTGGGCTTCACGACCGAGGAGCTGCAGTTGCATATTCTGGAAAAGCATAGCGGCCACTCGGATGCTCCCAATCTTCTGGACATATTAAAGCAAATGATCCAGTATGAAAAATGTGAGTGCTGTTTACGCTTAGGCTGATTGCAGCTGGGCTTAATGGAGCGGCAGGGCAATTTGCCACTTTAGAAAATTACTGCTTGCCACAATGGTCAACCATCTGAACGATGAGCCATACAAGGGTTTTCGTTTTCTTTTAAAAAATTGGAAAAAGGGGTTTCAGCATCTGCAAGTCAAATGCAAATCGGTTGCGCACCTTGTGTCCTAGCTATTTATTCATTTGCCAGCTTGTGGTCCACATTTGTCCACATTCTGTCAAATTTAAGCCACTTGACCGACACACTTGAACATCATTACTCCAAAAATCAACCCAAACTGAATGTGAAACCTGTGTGATTGACACTCTCTAATAATGGCAAATTATGTGTCAACAGCATTAGACAGAGCCGACATTTCGACAGTTGTCCAAACAGTATCCAATTGGCTATCCCGGGGTCCAATTCGTGGGCTACGTGTTTCTATTTTGACAACAAATTTTCCACTTCATTTGACCGCCTTCCATTCTGTGGGTCCAGCAGCTGCTCAGTTTGTGATTTGTTCACGTTTCCCCCACATCTAGGGTTGATTTTCAACTTCACATGATATCGTTGTTATATTATGCTTAGATTTGCAATTTCCATTTATTTATTTTTTTTCTTCGTTTTTTTTTCTCTGTCTATGCGGCTGAGATTGCCACTCGTCATACTTAGATACATATATAGTATACAATCTTATTATCGAATATCTTTGGCAACATTTAGGGTGAATAATTTGGAGATTGTTTTGGGCGGTTTGGGCAATTTGAGGGGCAGAGAATAATGTAGTTGGAAAATGAGGACTGATATTGTTCTTCACTTAAAGTTCAACATGCGTTGCTTATTTTAATTCTTAGATGTACATATCTTACATAAAAAGTAGTAGATATAACCTTTAAATATTGGCTTTTAACAAAATTATATGTATTTGTTGAGATATAAATTACTGTAGGACCTTGTATGAATGAATAATTCTATTTCATTTTAATATAAATCAAATTTAGGGAATTTGTTTTTTTTTTATTGTATATTTTTCTAAGTTTATTTTTAATTAGTGAACATTTTTATTACTTGCAATTTTATACCATTTATATTTTGAGCTAATAGTGTTGAATTATCTACCTAAGAAAATTTATCTTTGCAATATAATTTAAATAATATAATATAAAATATATAACCATTTCTGTAAACTGTAAATTTAAATGTTAAATTCAACAAACATTTTGCAGTCACTTTTCACACTTGTTAAAATTATTATATGTTTACTGAATATTTATTTAGCATTTTTTTCTTTTTTTTTTAAATTTTAGTTTACAAATACCAATCAATTCTGTGTAAATTGCTGCTTATTTTAAATAACAAATTCAAACTTAAACTATTTCAATTTAAGTTTTGTGTACATTTGTGTACGCTATATAACAGAAACTTCTGATAAAATTTAAATAAGGTTTATATTTTAGTTTAGACTAAATTAAGCTAGTATGTAGAAGGAATAGAAATCAGTTTGCAAAGAAAGAAAAAACCTTTTAAAATAATTGCATTAGAAAATGAACATTGAATTCCATTTAAATAATCGAAATTTAATTTTTGACTTGGAAGCGATGCACAGCTGTGAAATGCTTTTTCCACAGAATTTCATATAATAATTGTACTGAGAATTTTATTGTTGTTTCTGTTGTGGCAGCATTTTATGCGTCATTGTCAGCGGCTTCCATTCCAGCTTTTCATGCTACTCGCGTATACTTTATATTTCCATGGCATGGCACATGAAAAGTGTGAAAATGCAGCGGCGCATTACCATTAATCAAAGTTGCGCTGAAAACAAAATACGTGCAACAAAAGGCGCAGCAACTATAGCAATTGTGGCAACTATAGCAACTGTGAGGCCAAAGATGGTTGCGAAAGTTAATGTATTAAAAAAATGCATATACACAGCCGGAAATATTATTAAGAACCGGTCAACTTCTGCTGCAGCAGCTGGTAAATAATATTTTACACAGTTCGGGGCAACTTGCTGTTGCAAATGCGCAAAAACAAAGGCCTGCAGGGGCTAGTGCAAATATGACGTCATGCGGGGCAGCTTAAGGGTGAATTGTGCCTAGAATTGCCCTGAACTATATATGTAGTATAATAGTATATTTTAAGAACTTCCCCCCAAATGCACAAATATTGAGTTACTAACGAGGTCTCGCTTAACTCGATTTCTTGTTACTTGCAGCCACTGAGATACGTTGCCAGGAGAAGTCACGCGGCGGGCTTAGCTATGAGGTCATCCTGGCCGAACCGGCCCCCAATGTCGCCGTGCCCAAGCGTCCTGTCACCCCTGGCAAAAATGTCAGCGTTGAGGAGATTGAGCAGAAGCTAAAGGCCGCTGAGGAGCGTCGTGTTGTAAGTAAAAATCAATCTAAAAAAAAGGATCAATCAATAAGTATTTCTTTTTCCTTATTCCCAGTCCTTGGAGGCTCGCAAGATGGCCGAGATCTCTATCAAGCTGGCCAAGGTTGAGGAGGCCACACGCAAAAAGGATGAGATAACCAACGAGTTTATCACTCAGACCAAGGAGCAGCTTGAGACCAAAATGGAACATCATGTGGAGAAGCGTGAGGCCATTATCAGCGATATGAAGGAAAAACTAAAGGTAATATAGGTTTATATATAAGTATGCATTACTCCAACTACAACTCAATTTTACTTTATGCAGATTCATGCCCAGGAGATTGAGAAAACCCGTGAGACTTTGGAGCAGCAAAAGGCCAATGAGCAAAAGGCCATTGAGGAGAAATTGAAGACCGCTCAGGCTTTGCGCGATGAGAACATTAAGAAAATGTTGGATCGTCTTAAGGAGCATGTGAGTTACAACACAATAGTAATAGTTAGACCATATTCAAGATATTATGACATTAAATCAATTTATTAATTACTTACATATGGCATTCTTTAGACTTGTCATAAGCTCTTGTTCTTTGTAGCTTAGCTTGTTGTTTTATTATTTTCCTTAATGTTTAACTTCATTTCCATATGTGTATATTTTTGTATGTATTGTATATATACTAAGCATTTTGGTTTCATCATCGATATAATTTGTTGGTATTCATTTTCTTGATCTCATTTAGAACACAATCAAAATTGCTGAAATCAAATCGCAGAACAATCAATTGGAAAATCAAAAGCTTGAGGAGAAAGCGCGCATTATTGAAAACAAATTGTACACCGCCGAGCAGAATCGCGAAAAGGAATTGCTCAAGAAAATTGAGAAAGTTCAAAAACTTGTAGGTCTCCAAAAAAATCAAAACCAAAAAAAAACTAAGTTCGCTTATCTTGATTCATTTGCCTGCCTTTCATTTGTAGCAGCAACTGGCTTGCCCCGCTTTCCCCTTAATTAATCGAATCTAGGAACTAATTTTCTGATTCTCTTGCAGGAACGTCGCGCTGAGGTAGTGCGTCAAAACAAGGCCCAGACCCAGGACATGGATGGCCAGCAGAGTCCCATTGCCTCGTCGGGTTAAGCGCTGAATGAATTGACCGTTATTGTTGGGGCACGTAGAGCGTCCTCATTAAATCTTACAACGGCTGCAACACACTGCATACAACAACAACAACAACTACAACAACAACACATATTTAAGCAAGAAACCTTTAAAAAAACAACAGATTTGCTTCAAAAATTTCAAGTATTATATAAAAAAAAAAACAAAAAAAAAACAAAGACATCAAAAAAAATGAAAAATCTCAAAGAACATTTTGCTGAGCAAAGGCAGCGCAAGTAAGCAACAGGCAAAATTGAAGAACCCCTGCAAGATCTACAAATAACAAAAGCAAACTATTAAACTCAAACTTTACACTACACAACAAAAGCGAATGATAAATGCATACTGCAAATTAATACGAAATACATTTAGTCCAGCAAATTTACATATATGTAAACTAAATTCTACTAACAAACATTACAATAAGGTTTATCGAATCTGGGTTTTTAAATTACCTAACCATGATTATCACACATTTTTTAATTGTTTTCTACAACATAATAATTTAAAATTGTATGTGCTCATTTATAATTTGTTAAATATATAATAAACATAAACTTTCGTTTGAATATAAGCGAAAATATTGAAAATGCTTATAAGTAATACTACATTAAATAATCTAGTGTATTTTTCATTAATTTGCAGAGCATTTAAAAACTATAAATGCCATAAAGAATGTTTTAAAATTTGTATTTGCCTGTCGTTTAATATGCTTTGCTTGAAAATTGAATCAAAAACAAACAAAAAAAAAAGTACATTTTTTAAATATATTTATCAATTTATTGTTTAATGAAAATACCAATCTGTATAATTTAACACTAATTTTAATTTATTAACATTTACGAAGATGCGAGTTTGACACTTCTTAACATTAATAACCATTTTGTATAAGTTCGCATTTTCTATCTATAAAATAAATGTCAAACAGAAAAAATACATAAGAAATGCTTATAAAAACTCAATAAAAAAAACCAATACAAAGTAAACAAAACACAACATTTTCGTTTCATTTACACAACATAAACAATATAAACAATTTAGGCATTAATATACATACATACATACATACATATATTATATACATAAATCTATATTATAGAAATTGAAATAAAATGCATATTTTGTCTAACGTCAGGTTATATTTAGAAGAAGATTAAGATGAAAAAGGCGCAGATTTTTGGCCGAAAAATGGATTAAATAAAATTTATTGGGGGATCTAATGAATGAATTTTTTTAGGCAAATTATTGTATCAGCTGCAAACTCTTTTCAGATTTATTTGCAAAGTGCAAAGAGCGCTGAAAGTTAGCTTAAATTAAAATTCACATACCGTTATAAATGTGTATTTCTGTAACTTAACTATGGCTACTAAAAAATCAACATATATATACAGCTACAATAACAAACATAAAAAAATAAAACTAAACGCACATCCCCACAATCTAAATCACGTGCAAACTTTAAACCTATTAAACAAAACCAAAATGCAAAAAATATCAATTCAATTGATAAAAACGCTTCGATATGTACTCAATTTATGATATAATATATATTAATGTATAACCAACACCAATAACCAACGAAATAAAAACTTTTTGTATGAGGAAAGTGTTAAAACTTTTACGTTTTTCAAATAAATGTTCTCTTTAAAGCGGCGTATGTAAGCGTTTATTTTAAGTTCACGCATAACTAAAAACTAAGTTTACATAAATGAATGACGATAAGTGAATTCTAGTAATGAATGTATAATAAAATGCGTAATTAAAATAAATGAAATATTTATAATTGGTAACAGTTTGCGTTTTGAATTAATAAGGATAGCAGCATAATTTAGCACCAAAATACAAATGTTACGCACGTATGTATGTTGCAAAGATATGTAAATTGAGAGGCGACAATGTTGTACTATTTACTATTTATTTAACAGAATTTTTTTTTGTTGCTCCTCCTAGGTATGTTAACAATAAAAAAATTACAGTGGCGGTCAAACTATGGGACTGGTCTATGAGGTTGCCTTGTAATATAGATAAATAACTATAGCTACTAACTGTTCCTTAGAATAACAAATCAGTAATTTATTGGTATTCCTTACATCTATCAACAATTGTATAAATCATTGTTATCGCCACACCAAAGCAACAACAAAGCGTTCTCGTAGTCAATCACAGATTGTTGTTCCATCTGCTGGTCAGATGAATCTAATTCCGTTACGTTGGCCGTAAAATCATTGGGCTCATCTTTTATGAAGTGATACTGTCCCGAACTGCTGGCCAATATGGGCAACGTGGGATGAAAACTGATGCCATTGCAGCAATCAGCATGCAGCGCCAGCTTCAGTGCTTTATCATCTTCAAGTTCCAGATTCCAAATATTTAAGGCTCCATCCGTGTCTCCGCTTACCAACCAGGACTGCTGTGCGCTTAAATCAAATTGTATGCGCTGATTGGTGTTCACCTGGCGTTGGAACTCGCGAAGCGGCTTCTTGTAGTTGCGCATATCCCATTGCAGCAGCTTGGGGCACTTGCGCGCTCCGCTAAACAGCTGCCAGTTTCCGGCGGTGTCGTTTTTATAACGCAGCTGAGTGATGCCCCCTTTATGTCCGCCCAGAGTAAACAGCGGTCCCTGCTTGGGTGAACAGCGTAGATCAAAGTGCTGGATGTAGCCATGCCAGTTGCCGCAGGTAACAGTGTGTGGATGTTCTGTTGTCTGAGCTATGCACGAAATGGCAAACTTTACCGCATACTCATCGTAGGTGCGACCAGGCCTACTGGTATCAAAGATCTTGATGCAGCGCTTGTATCCCGCGTATATTTTCTGGCCATCGTGCGAAAAGCCGAGCGATATGGCAGCTATTACTTCGTCAACCTGGTCGTAGCCGCTGTAACTGCAGTGCAGGCGTCCGTCAAAGGCATTCCACATGTGTATAGGCTCATGTTTACGTGTGGACAGCCAGCTGCAGGAAAAATTATAAATAAATATAGATATTATAGCTATATAAATATGTTGCTGCTTACAAACAAGTGTCCGGCTGCTGACTGTTCATAAGGGGATACCAGACGCAATCGTAAACGTTGTCGCCCTCTGACACATGCACTGCCGACTGAAGCTTGGATAACCCCCGATCCAGTGGTACGCTTCTAGCATTGTATAAGTCCAAGGGCAGCTCTATCACATGCATGCCATCCATGTGTACGGGCACCAGCAGACAGGTGCCGTCTGGTGACCAGTAACAACTCTTTATATACTGCTGTGCATGCGCCGTGGATGGCCAACAACGGCGACCCAGCTCAACAAGTTGCTTATCAAAATAACAGCTGTTGACCACTGTTGTTACTGTTTCATTGTTGTTTTGCTCCAGTTGTGGTATTTCAGCTGTTACGATTGGCGTCTCTACGCCCGGTACTTCGTCCAGTGTGTCTTCTATATTTATAATACGCTCGCTATCTTCTAGGGTGCTGCCCTCCTCCGTACCAACGCTGCATTCCATATAGCTTTGGGGGTTGCTGGAGTTGTGCTTGTTCTCCAAATTGATGGGCAAATCCTGGAGTACGCTACGCTGGCTGCGATTGGCAGTGCCATTGCCTATTGCCTGTTTGTCCAGTTTCAACTTAAGGCGCTCTGCATCGCTCAAACTGAAACTGAGATTGGGAAACGAGGTATCTTTGCCACGGCCGGCCGGCGTATTTGAAGCTGTTGCCAATGTGATATCCAAGCTGCTGGTAAAGCTGACATTGTGATTAAGCAGCGACGACGTCTGCTCCAGTTCGTTATCATCCGACAGTTGCATGCTTAAATTAACGGCTGTGTAAGATTTTAAATGAGTTATTGCATGTTTAAAAAATAATAATACATTTTGTACTTACATTCCTCCATAGCGTCTCTTTAATATGTTTTTTCAACACTGGAATGGTGTTGGTCGTGATTTTTAGAGTGACCTGATTCGAATATATCGATATGCTATCATATATGGCATATCGATAGGTGGTGCAATTTTGCGATTGGCGTTTAATTTTAAATACCACATTCTGGGGTTTATTTAAAACTTAAGTTACATGCAAACTTTATTAGATCTCTCAAATAAAAAAGTGTGCTTTTAGGAGCGCACATATCTCAATATAATTTAAACCGTAAATATACATTTGAAAACAAAAAAGGCTTTTACTCGAAATACAAATTTTTTTTATTTAAATACATTTATATTAATGAATAAATATAAATTTAAATAAATTATAATTAGGCGCAATATGGAATCAAGCTAGTGACTTTCAATTTTTGACTTACAAAATATATATATCGTGTATATGCAATAATAATAACAAAAACTAAAACAAAAAAGAAAGGTTATCTTCGTCACGCCGAAACTACTCAAATATCCATGCAATGGTCTTCTAAAAAAATTTCAATAATCGACCGATCGTTCCTAAAGCTGCTATATGATGAGGTGGTCCAATTTTGATCAAACTTGGTCAGATTGTACAAATTATAATTCAACATAAAACTTCAGAGTTTGACTTCGATATCTTGAAAACCAAAAAAGCTTTCCATACTAACACTTTTCGACCAATTTTTCCTATGACAGCTGTAAGATACAGTGGTCCGATTTTAATAAACTTAATAAGATTGTACAAGTTAAGAATAACTATGGTTTCGTTAACTTAAAAAACAAAAAAGTTTTTCATACATGAACTGTCATGAAAGTGAGGTGTTTCCGATTGTTCGAATTTTAGCAAAAAAAAATATTGCATAGAAACAGACAGAGAGACAAGGTAAGGCATACAAATACTGCAAAAGTGTTTATTAAAATATTCTTTAAGATCGTAGATCGATCTTGAATTAAAAAATTGGTTTCCAGGAACTTATCCTCTTTGTCCATAGTGAAACTTTCTTTTTGACCATCGATAAACAGGTTTTAAATTAAAATTGTCTATTTGTGTGTGAGCAAGGTCAGCAAAACGTAGGGGGGCTAATCCAAAAAATATCCAACTGGATAACTGCAGAACATATGACCGTTAACGTCAAAGATTATTTCGCGCATTTACATTTGCTACGTCCTTTTGACTGGAATTCGAGTATGAGCCAGATATTGAATATGGGCATTTCCACAGAAGTGTCAACCACAGCCAAAAAATTCTAAGTCTATAGAAGTATATTGTTTTCACATATTTTTATAGGGAATCTATCAAATTTACCTAATGTAAACAAATTTTACATTTATTCATAATAACACATTTTGGAATATTCAAATGCAAAGTCGAACAAGTGCAAAAGTTTTGAGCATTGCTATTGCAAGTTTTGTTTTGATTAATGTTCCTAATAAGAGACATTATGCATTGACTATTGCTCCTTTAAATCTCGGATTATGTATATAGAATAGAAAACAAATGTAAAAGGAACGATGCGATTGCCGATTACGGCAAATTTTTTCTAAGCTTTACCCCATATTTGGATGTAGCGTGCGACATTGAAAAAGAACATTGCCTATCAGTGGGTTCAGTTGGTTTGGTCTATGCACATCAAAAATTAATCGATCCTATTTTATTGCAAATTAGTTTAAAAAAAAATGTCCAAAAAATAATCAGCGCTTTACTCTGGGTACTGATTTAAAGTGTGTAGCATTCGACATCGTAAGTGTAAAATGTATAAATAAAAATAATATTTTTTCTAAAATATGTATATTCAATTAAGAAAATATTATTTAACATTATTAATACTAATATCACTTGAGTTAGTTTGCTTTTACACACAAAAAAGATGAATATACTCATTTTTGTTTTTCTTGCTACGTATTTTTTGTTAAGCTTATAATTTTTATTGTGAAACTAAATATATATAAAAATCATTTATAATCATGTTATGCATGTCTACTTACATATGAATTAAAAAAATAAAATAAAATGAATGATGGAACAAAATGTCGCATGCGACATGTAGCGTGCGACAGAGATTAAAATTATATAAAAAATAAACTACTAAATATAATTAAATCAAATGTTGATTATTAGGGTATATTAATGCATAACATTTTAAAATTAGTCCCATTAAAATATTCCTTCAAGTTTCGCTAAAATCAGTGTTCAAACAGTGAAAGCGACTTCTGTTTTTGGGGGAGCGTAGCAACGCGCGCTGGAATTAATTTATGTCAACGAACGTTTTCCGGGTAAGCTAGAATATGATTGGAAATAATTTATATGACAATGGCTCGTTTGCCTGCTCAGCTTATTATTATTTGGATTGACAGCGTAAAATCGCAGCTCTGGTATGTTAGTTGGCTTATGTAATAAATTGTGCCTAAGCATAACTTTGAAAGAGCAGTTCGTATCTTACTCGGAAATTGCTTCATGGTGCAATTAAGAAAAATCCAACCACCCAGTATCCAGTACAAAAGTCAACAGCACACTTCCGATTGGCAATATCAACATGAGAGAGGTCGCTCTCACGACACCACCAGGTTATGAATTACCCTGTTGCTCTACCTCCACCTTGCATAGCATGCGCATTTAATTGGCCAGATACATAAACTACGTCATCGATGTAACTATGCATAGCACAAATACACTCATACACTGAAGCTAATGCGTTACGAAAGGAGACTAGCGAATTAAGTGCTTGGCGCCTCTCGCCAATTCGTTCTGTGTATTTTTGTATGAAATAGTACGTATTAGATATACTAAACACACAATTAATTGTACTATACACAGTACACAGATATGTAAGAATATATTATACACAGTGCCTAATGCCAGCGAAGCCCAATAAGTCAACCGATTCAGGGCATGCGCAAATATCGATGCGAAAACTACGCATGCTGTTATAGCATAGTGATACATATATGTAGCTTGGGATTCGATTCGTCGATGTAAGGAGATATCGATACGTGATTAACGTCTTCAAAGCTTTGAAAACAAGAGCTATATTACCCAAATTGTTTACACAGAATTTTATTTACAATGCCGTACTTTAAAAATGTAGGAATTCAAATACGAACGATATTACTACTTTATCTAATGGTACATATGTACTTCGTTTTGATCAGGTATCATAATTGCTACCCTTATCATGTGATACTGCCAGTACGCAGTACTTGTGTTTACATTAGTTGACTGAGTTGACCAAAAAACTATTTGTCAACTAATTTACAAGTTAAGCACCTCGTATGATGCCAACACGTTGATGATTAAATTGACAGTAATTTAAACTAGTTGCTATCAACATTCGCTGACGTTCACGTTGCTAATGAATTTTTCGTTGACATCGACATTGTGTATGTATAGAAAGTGATTTTCGTTGTGAAAATTTGATGAGCAAGAGTTAAAAATACATAAACGAATCATGTGGGTTCTAAGTAACTATATTTGATATCGTGAAGTGGTTTGTTATTTGAAATAACGTTAAATAAATATGTATATAATTAAATTTAAATTAATTTTTAAAGATATTTGTATTATTAATTTTTGTTTTTTTTTTTATAAACCTACTGTTGAGATAAAGCGTTAACACTATGTTTACATTCAAAGCGTCAACGGTTGTTTTTCGTATTGTCAATCTATTGCCAACACAACAGTTAACCAAGTTGACAGCTGTTTAAACTAGGATTGACTAAGATGTTGACTTGTTTGTCAACTGGTGTAAATCAAGCATAATTCTTCTGAATATTGCCTACGAATGTCTTTACAGACATGTTTAGACAAAAATGCATTTTGTCTGAGCGTCCATAGCATTTCGAGTCTTATTTGCAAGTTCAATACAACCAAGCTTCCGCGCCTCGCGCCTCTATGAGAGCAATAAAAGCTTTTGTTTACACATTGCCTCAGAATGCCTTGCCAAGGTGCCTTTATTGAATATTATGGAAACGCAGAGTAAGCACATCTCTTTGAGTTAATTGAGCTTTCTCACTGTGTAAACGAGCTCTTACCTGCGCACTGCGTACTGCAATGAACAACCTTGTATTTTGTCACCATGATCTCACTCTACATACGTATGTATATACATATATGTATGTCAAGTTACAGTTGCCGGACGTCCAGCTCGTACTAGCTAGGCTGTGGCCCGTCCGAAAAAGCTAGGTCACGGGCCCAACCGAGCGGTTGCATAGTGCCATAATCGGTAAGTACAAATGAAAACTAACCAAAAAAAATGTGTTTAACTAAAACCTTTTTTCTTTTTATTTATTTTCAGAGTCGATTACAATGGGCGAGGAAGAGGCGCCTGAAAACCTTTTGCGAAAGGCAATGCAGCTTCAAAAAAAGCGGGTGATACGCCGAAGAAAAGATTTAAAATAATAATGAATAGCAATAAGTAGTAAAATAAAAAAAAATAAATATAATAATTTTCATTTTCTCTTATTTATTTTTAATTATGCCCGTCCTATGTGCAAAAAGTTAGTCCGCGACCTAACTGGCGCGGTTGCGGGAACGCCTAGTCCGCGACCTAGCTGGCGCGGTTGCGAAAACGCCTAGTCCGCAACCTAGCTGGTGCGGTTGCGGGAGCGCCTAGTCCGCGGCCTAGCTGGTGCGGTTGCGGAACGCCAGGTCCGCGATCTACTTCGTACGGTTGCATAGCGGACATCAATGCCCGCGCTATGACATCTGCATGTAAAACGGCATAGGAAGAATACATAGAAAAAAGCTAGGTTACGGTTGGATACCCGTCCGAGATGCCTAGGCATATCGTTAGGTCCGGGCCCGCCCGTAAAACCACAGGGTAGAGCATGCACATACATATATAAATATACATATACACATGGGCCTGGCAATGTTAGCGAAAAGTTCGCGGCAAAATATAATACATATAAATGTATGTTTGTATGTACATACCCTGTGGTTTTCGAGCGGACGTCCAGCTCGTACCAGCTAGGCTGTGGCCCGTCCGAAAAAGCTAGGTCACGGGCCCAACCGAGCGGTTGCATAGTGCCATAATCGGTAAGTACAAATGAAAACTAACCAAAAAAAATGTGTTTAACTAAAAAATTTTTTCTTTTTATTTATTTTTAGAGTCGATTACAATGGGCGAGGAAGAGGCGCCTGAAAACCTTTTGCGAAAGGCAATGCAGCTTCAAAAAAAGCGGGTGATACGCCGGAGAAAAGATTTAAAATAATAATGAATAGCAATAAGTAGTAAAATAAAAAAAAATAAATATAATAATTTTCATTTTCTCTTATTTATTTTTAATTATGCCCGTCCTATGTGCAAAAAGTTAGTGCGCGACCTAACTGGCGCGGTTGCGGGAACGCCTAGTCCGCGACCTAGCTGGCGCGGTTGCGAAAACGCCTAGCTGGTGCGGTTGCGGAACGTCAGGTCCGCGATCTACTTCGTACGGTTGCATAGCGGACATCAATGCCCGCGCAATGACATCTGCATGTAAAACGGCATAGGAAGAATACATAGAAAAAAGCTAGGTTACGGTTGGGTACCCGTCCGAGATGCCTAGGCATATCGTTAGGTCCGGGCCCGCCCGTAAAACCACAGGGTACATATAAATGTATGTTTGTAATTACAATGATCTCGTGACCTATCTCAACATTTACATATAAATTGTGTATTTGTATTAAACAGGCATAAGGATGATTTTGGCATTTAATTGCAATTAAATATATTTTTATAAATTTTATTTAGATGAAAGTACATATATGTATTATAATATATCTATAATATTTATAATTTAAATTTAATGCAAAATTATAAGTTGCCGCTCGAATTTGCTTCCGATTTATAACATTAAATCGGAACCCAGGGAACACCACGGGGAGACCATCACAATTGTGATGGGGTCATAAGCTAATATGACCTTCTAGTCGACTTGAAATTACTTACATATCTTAAGTAATTTCCATGTTCCCCACCTAACATATCCTACATCCTAAAATTATACTTAAATTTAAACTAAAACCCTAAAATGATTTAATCAGACAGACGAAAGAGAAGAAAGAGAAATAAATGAATAAAATTTATATAAATATATTTAATTGCAATTAAATGCCAAAATCATCCTTATGCCTGTTTAATACAAATACACAATTTATATGTAAATGTTGAGATAGGTCACGA